>JAOPTO010001955.1:0-401362 GCA_033822845.1 Tetrapedia diversipes | reverse complement strand
TTTATCATACTGAATTTACTCCTTTACGTTACGTTTTCCGTTTCTGTAATCGTAGTATAACATTATCATTTATAAATTCACCTACACAATCGATTAACGTATTAAAAAGATCGAATAACGTCTTCCAGAAGTGGATGTTAACGTTGTACGTTAACCGATACTTTATTATACTGAATTTACTCCTTTACGTTACGTTTTCCGTTTCTGTAATCGTAGTATAAAATTGTCACTTACAAATTCACCTACACAATCGATCAACGTATTAAAAAGATCGAATAAAGTCTTCCAAAAGTGGATGTTAACGTTGCACGTTAACCGATACTTATTCCCTTTCCCCCATTTCCTGATATTCCTTCTCCTGCCATAATAATGTACCCCGGCGATGGTTCGGAAGACACTTCCGGGCGAGGTTTTCGTGCGATTTAGCCGCGGTGCTGCCGTTTCACGGCGCCGGCACCGGAAAAGAGGCATCGAGGAAGTTAAATGGGAATCGTTTAGCTATAAAGAGCAGATTTATTGAAGTTCGATGGGATATTAGCCGTCGAGGGGCAGAGTGGGAGGGGAGGAATGGATCGGGGAGACGGCCAGCGTCGGATCTGGAGGGTGGAATTAATGGGCAAAAATCGATGGCTGACATTTTCGACGGGCCGCGACGAAATAAAAGGGCGAAGCGGTTGAACGGGGGTGGGTGGGGGCAGACAAGAGGGAGCGAAATTAAAACGAGAAGGTAATTTCGTCGCGAGCGATCGTGTTTTCGATAATAGAGGGCCCCCTGTTACGGACGATCGAAATTAGGATTTATTTGGCGCACGGGTAACGAGAAGAACGCGCTCACGAAACTCTAATTAACATTCCTATGGAAATGACTGGTGGACGTCCAGGCGGCAAATACGCTCGATCAATCGTGTATCAAATCAAAAACGCGTCACCTGAACGACAAATGAAATGGACGAGTCGGCGCCCGGTTGCGCTTTTCGATTTCGTTTTCGCACGGTTTTTCGGAGCTGCGTATCATTTGCGTTACTCGACGGCGGTCGCGATTTTATAATTTAAAAATTATTGTAGCATCGTAGTTTTAAGGAGCAGCAAAGTGAAAGTGTGAGTCGATTAGACGAAAGCCAGGCCCATTGGAAAAAACCGTTGGCGACAGACAATTCACCGATGGGTCGGCAATGTTTAGCGAGCGCGGAATGGAAAGAGGAAAGGCCAATAAGGGTTTCCTCGAAAGAGAAAAGGGACCAGTGTTGAATAGAAAACCGAATTGTAGTGTCGTGAAAAGAGCTTAATTATTAAACAATGAAGCAGCTGCGTATTAAAGTTCATGGAAGATGAGCGAAAATTCTACATCCCTCGAACACAGCTTACAGTAGTGGACAAAAGTTTAAAACAAGAGGACAATGTGAAGGATAGTTTTATGGTTTGCAAATATTGCCTATATATTCATTTTTATTATTACCACGGTAAAACGCTATTTATTAATTAGCATAGAATACAAATTTTGTTTATGGTGTCGTTTTCTATAAATTAATTCGTTTACTTTTGTTAGCTCTACGATCTTAAACTTTTGTCAGCTACTGTAGGTTACAATCATCCTAAAGTTATTTGGGTGTAAAGAAATAACGAGACGAATATCCGAGTTCAAACTTTATTCTACACATGTGCACACATTGCACCTTGCCATATCGAATACAAAGCCCTAGTCAAAATTCCTCTCTTTCCAATCCTTCGTCTTATGCCGCGTCCACACTGCTGTTCGCGAACAGCTCGAGAACAGTTCGCGAGCTGTGCTCGCCAGCAGTGTGGACACTTTCGCGAAGAGCGAGCAGCGAGCAGCGAACTCCTCAGCGAACAGCGAACAGTGTTCGCTCGGGAAGCGGTACATCGTATCTGGACGCGAGCAATTCGTGTGCTGCTCGCGAGCTGCTCGGGAACTGTTCTCTTCTATGTGGACGCGGCTTTACATGCTCCAAAAGCAAGGAACATTTCCGGATTCGAGCCGTCGCGACAGTGTTTCCGAAGGGAAAGTGTCGCTATGCGAGAAAAGAACCACATGTCCTTTGCACCATGTCGAACTTTTACGATTCCGGTGTTCGAATTCTTAGGAACGGTGAAATCACTCGCGTCGCCACAATTACCACCCCTCAAGCGGTCGAGTAGCCGCAAACCCTTTCGAAACAAGCACGGGATACCGGATCCAGAGAAGAGGCAAAGAGTGAATTCATTAATCCCACGGACAGCGATGGGGGTTGCGCGTGGCACACGTTTTAAGAGCTAATTCATCGAGGCGAAGGGGCGAGCCACGGGAAGAGCAGAGGGTACAAGGGGTGGAGCGCGTTTAATTCGCCCTGTTTTTCAGCCAGAAGATTCCCACCCCCGTTTTATTCATTAGCAGTCGCGTGGATCACGCGGTCCGATCCGTACGACCGCCCCCTTCCGGCCGGCGCTAATGAATTCGCCAGCCTTGCCAAGGGTGTGCGCGTCGGAACGTTTAAGCCAGTCGCTGAAACAAAGGAACAGCTCGGGGACTCGCTCGCACAAAGGCGGCTGTCCCGCGGCCCGACCTTATAATTCGTCCCACGCCGTATAAATCATTGCACCCGTTGTCTGTGCATGTCGATTCGATGCAGTTTTTAACCCATTTGCATCATTCTGAACAGCGGGAAATCGCACGTATCACCGAAAATTTTGTAGACCTAATTTCTTCTTCAATACTATTAAAATTACACGTGTGGTTGTTGGTAAGGGAAGAGGAAAAAGAGAAGGAAAAGGAATGGGAAAGCGGTGATTTGTAGTGTTTTTCTGAGAGTTTTCGTAGTGAACTTAAGGCTACCTAGCAGGTCCCTACCTTAGACACAGGAATAGGAAAGGACAAGTTAGAACTCATATACGTAGAAACCGGAATATATGGCGGACTCGAGCACTTGCGAGAAAGGTAGTCGGTTGATCCCTCCTGAGGAAGGTCGCCACAATTTATGCTGTTGTTTATTATTAATTAACTTATTTATTTTCTTGAACTCTGCGATCTTAAAATTTTTGTCCGCTACTGTACTGTAAGCACGTGTAGGACAAAACTTACGCAACAAAACTTTTTCAAGTCGCGTATAGTCGAACGCGTTGAGTTGCTCACGCGAGTGCCCATCGTACGCAAATTGCGATTCACAAATTGCGAAAGAGATCTAAGTGTTCCTCGAGTTCGCTGCAACGTACGAAAGCAACGAACTCGCGGTAGAGGAACCGCAACAAAACCGCGGCTCTTCCGCGATCGACGTTCCGACGAGCCATCGAAAGGCATCACGCACGCGTTTGCGTTAGAGGTAGACGACGAGAGGTTTCGAGGGCGCGCGTGTACATGCGTGCGGCAAATAATGGCCCGGGCTCTGAGTAGATTGAATGCAAAACAGCGGAGGTAGGCCGTCGAGTGGATCGTCCAAGTCCGCAAACGCTCGAATTCGACGCTTCGTTCGATGTTCGATTCCACCGACCGCTCGACATCCCTCTCTCCAACCGTGAACTTCCGCTTTCCCGGCGGACGCTCCGCCGGTGAACCCACTCTGGTTGCATTGACACGTTCTTTTTTTCACGGGCGCTGTCGTCGATATTCATTGTGCGACGGACATTTTTCGTTGAATTTCAGCAATTTTTGTTTCACCCTAAGGAATAGTTTCAATACCGTCGTATTCAATATCGATATCAGTATTACAGTAAAGTTATGTATTACCGAAACGTTATTATCCGAATATTGATATCACATTAGCAGAATGTTGCTGTTATCTTATTATCTGTGACATAATTTTCGTGATTGAGGTAAAAGAAGAATAACAAGCGGACAGTATTCACTCTGTTCATTAATCACGTCGAAATATTCTTTTGGAACTGTCCCCGGGCGCCAGAGAGCAAGCCCTGTGCGAAAGAATGATCAAACGAGTCTCGCACATGTAGAAAGTCTTATAATTATTACAATTCATAGTATTTTAGGATTAATAGCAAATGTATAAGGTATAAAGTAAATTATAAATATCAACAATATATAATTATTCCTATCACAACTGCAACCCTTCGCTCAACTCCTTTGACTCTCGATTCAACTCTGGTTCCTTTTTCCCTTCAAGAAAATCTTCCTCGTCTTTCCCATTGCTCACCCCACACTTTCTAAACATTACTTTGTGGATCGTTCGTCGCTAACAGTTTTTTTTCGAGAGGCCTGACTTTCGTTTCGCCATCCCTCGCTTTCACTTTTCCTTAAAACTACGATGCTACACGTACGTGAATCGCGATTCACGAATCGCCGACTGAAGAAGATCATAAACTCGATTGTTTCGCGGATCATGCTCGTTTCCAGTTTCGAGGATCCCGGTTCCCGTGGCCGCGACGAAACATCGCGATGGCGCACACGCGAATCGTCCACTCGAGAGAGACATTCAGAGAGGGCTTTTTCCGAGGGGGGCAGCAGCCGGTCAGTTTTCGCGTTTGCCAGTTGTAAAGCGTGTCCCGGTAAGTTTTATCGCCACGCTGGGACTCATTGATCAACCGCCTTTCTACCTGTTATCGCGCTCGCACTTCCGCTCGCCGATCACCCCGCCCCCCCCCCCCTTTTTTTACCCCTCTTCGCAAAAAGCGATACAACGAAATTGCTTCTTCCCGGCAAAAATCGCAGTCGTAGGAATGTGTACGCGTGAAAGTTCGAAGTAGAATGTGGGTCGTTGTTTTTGGTCTGACTACGAGAGACTGTTTCTACTTAAACTTTAGATAGTGACAGCGGTGGAAGCAAAATATACAGAAAATGATATAGCTTTCACTCCTGATTTTTAAAATCTTTATTTTACAAAAAAAAAATATGGAAATGTACTGTAGTAAGTGTAATAAAATTAAATATATATTATAAAAAATTTTATTTTTGAAACTTTTTGAAAAAATTACACGGGATTATATTTCTCGTTAGTATTATTTCGCGGGATATATAATCCCAACAGTACACAAATACTTAATAATTTTATATGATAAGGTGTGAAACAATCAGAACATAATGGTACATCACACATTTTGGTACATTTTTTCGAACAATGCTTGGGATAAATATATCCCGACAGAAGTGAACCGGTTGAGAAAGGTATTTTTCTAACGGAACAAAATTTATTCCAATAATATTGGAGCAATCTTGACTGCGTTATTTCAGCCCCACTAAAGCAAAGAAACTTTTCCGATAATAATGATAATAGTATTTAGAATTCCAGATGCGGTTCGCCGTGCTAGTTCTTCGTCTTGTATGAACGCGCAGTTAGTGGCCGCGAAATACCGTTTTAGGGTTAATTCGGCGTAGTTTACGAGAGAAGGACCTAACGAAGTTTCGCAGAGCGACTCCTAAAGGGTGTTCAGATTTAACGAGGCTACTAGAAGTTCAACCGCGTTCTACTTTGTACACCATGAACTTGTCATCGCGGGCACGTTTTAATTCCAACTTCCCCGGTTCCCTTAATTTCACGATCTTTAATCTCGAACACCCCGCCGCTTTTCGCCGCGTTCATTCTTGTCTCCGCTTACTGACGGCCGTAAAAAATTCTACGCTTGTTCACCCGCCTCGCCATTCTCCTTCAACCCTCTCGCACTATCTCCCATCCCTTCGTCTCTCTTCGTGTGTCCGTCTCTCCTCCTTGCTCTCACCTTCGCTCTGCTTCTGTCTCTTCAAACGTTCGTGATTCTACGCTTTGATATCCGCAGATTAAAGAGAGTTTCTATCCCTTGCTATTAAGTGATAGATTTAGTTAGTTTGAGTACCGCATCCACAACCTAACTGCAGCAATCTAATTACTCCTCACGACATTGTAATACACCAGAACAATTACTTATAATTCTTGCTAAGAATTTTTTGTAATGTACTCTTTGGAAAAAGAGAAAAAGAAAATTCTACGCCTTCACGAGGACGTTTCCCGTTTACTGTCCGTTGAGTTTATTATTTAAATTTGGTGGACTGTGGCAGGTGGATGGGCGAGCGAAGGTTCAACAAACGAACGTCAGATGTACCGAACGATTGTGGAACATCAATAAAGATATGTACTTCTTAACCCTTTTGCTACGGGTGGATTCTCCGCCGCGATACTCCCGTTGAACGGACTGCCGCGGCATGCCGTGATAAAACTGCACGGCTAACTACAGTCTGAGTTGCTTTGAAACGGTGTTATTCGAAAAAACAAACTTTTCTCAAAACAGAGTACTTATAATGTCTTAACATGCACACTTTTAATTACAATTCAAGAATCGCATAACTGCATATGCTCGTCGTATGTGCAATTCACGGCATTTTCCAGAGAGCGACTATAGTCGCCCGTTGTTAAAGATAGAAGGGATGGGCTCCGGGAATAAAACTCTGGTGCTGCGCCTTTCGGGTTAGAGCGACCGTAGCCGTTGGTGTCGCTCTCGAGACTGCTCTTTTCTTTATTGTTGCCTATTTAATACTCATACAACAAGGGGGGCTCGGCACGAGGCGCAGCCCTAACCTTCCCCAAGACACTTGGCCATCCCTGGTTTTTTCCTAAACGTTCCAGGTACATTGGCCACATGGGCCCGTATAATTCGACACCCGTAGTACCTCAGTGGCATCTTATGGACGGCGACTATAGTCGCCCGTAGTAGCGAAAGGGTTAACACTGTCTGCGTTTCTCAAGCTAGCACTACAGCCAGAGACGCGAGAGCGACAAAAGGGGGTTAAAACGAGCCTGTTTTTCACCTATCTTTAACAGAGCTCGATCGACGAGATCGAGGAGCGAGCAATAATCACAACACGGTCTCGTTGTCTCACGAACGGGAATCGTTTCACAGCGGGAAACCGAAAGGGTGGAAAATTTCGCCGAGGCTTAACAATTACACGATCTGTTACGCAATTTCGGCGAGGGGATCGAGCATTCGCTGGCGCGAGAAATCCGGCGGGCGAGCCAAGCCGCTCGTTAATCAATCCTGCGCGCCGATTGCGAGGCATTCGCGGCTTTAGAATAAAGTCCGTGGCTCCGAAGCGCACAAAGGTGGCTCGTCGAGCAAGCAGCTTCTGTGGTTCGTGACTGGATTACGTGGCCGGAACCGCTTTCCTGATAGCGACCGTTTGATTTTCTTCCACACTCGATAAGCTTAGTATTAGGGCGCCGCTGATGGAATCGACTTCAATTGTGTAATCACGAATCCAAGCAAGTTTTGTCGAGATCCCCCCGTTTGTGACAACCTCGCCATTTATTCATGTATAACATAATAAGTGTTAAATTTAAATAGAAAATTGCGGATATGCAATAATGACCGCCCGAGTGTTAGATATGGGCAGGAAAAAGGGTACTAGGGAGAAATAAACAACTGCGACTCGTTTTCTATGAAATCCGCTGAGTGATTAGTTTCTATTGTCACTGGTGTGAGGGTTACTTTATTTCCTTACAAAAAGGCCTTTCGTTCGTAAAATACGTCTGTTGTCTTACTGACTAACTATGCCCTTTTTCTGATGCTTTTATGGGCGCATCCCCACTTTGCACTTTCCCGAAAAACAAACCCGCCGTTGGTGCGGGCCAGAAAGTGATAACGGCCGTGACCGAGTCTCGCGCGTACTCGGTCCCAATTCTTATTGAGGACCTCTGATTTATGGGGCCCTAATGACCACTCTGGCCATCGTCACCTCTGATTATCTGGTTCCTCTTACACTGGTTAGGAGGTCAGTCCGAAATCTACCTGCACAAGAAGGCACAAACCATAATTATACTCTTATTTTAAATACAATAATAAGAATGATTATGGTGGAGCAAGCAAGGGTCCATCGTTCACGCGATTTTCGGATCACTCTGTCTGTAAACGTGCAAGTGACAAGAATATATTTACGTGTTGCAAAAATAAAGATCGTTTTAGCACCACTCTATTTCCGCTGAATATTTAACAGGTTTCAATGTAGCAGTTCCATTTTGTGGAACTAAAATACTACTCGCAATCACGAATGATCTGTTGTTACGTATACTTGAGGGATATTTCGGTTTTGCAAGCTGATTTTTAGTCCCAAGGCGAGCACTTGTGAAAATCGAGAATGTATTTTTATAAATGCTTCGATATTTGAAGGAATCGAGTCTCGTAGAAATTAGTTGTCGATTCTCCAACTTATCGTGCACCTCAATTTCGCTCGGATTCGGTAGTGCAAACAGAACGATCGAGGTTCGAGTATACTCGATCAAAATTCAGTTATACTTGAGAATACCGTTTGCATTTCCTCGAGTGCTTACAAGAGTTCAAATTTAGCTGGTCTGGATTCGAGTCCACTTAAAAGCGCATATTATTTCGTTTCCCCCGAAGTACTCGAGAGATATTCGAGGTTTTACAGTCAAATTCGAACCTGTTCGAAGCACACCTGATCCCCGTCTCCAGCAGACAGGGACGACATTTGTCTGAGAACAACTTTCGCCGTTTAACGATGGAAGAATTGAAGAAACGCACGCGAGCAGTGGAGTGTTTGCCGGATGTGTACGGATGTACGGATGAGTGCTCTTGAAAAAAGACAATCCACGACGAGAGTGAAGCGAGAGAGAGAAAGATAGAGAGAGAATATGAGACTGTCGGAGGGGGGGGGGGCAGGAAGGGACCGGAGCCTTAGTACGAGTGACTAATTAGAAGAAAGGCTGTTGTATTTGGCGCTACTGTCTGCTCGAAGTTTTTCGACACTCAAGGCCACTTCCCCCACCATCGATGCCATAACGAGCTATCGAGCTTTTTCATACTTGAAGTGTACTCCTCGTTAAATAATAGAGAAAATTATTAAAATTTCAGTTTCTGACCAATGCAGAAATTAGAAACAGCAAATAATTGTTTAATTACTTCAGCTGTTTCCTTGATTTTGTTTATTAATTTAATTAACATTTCCTTACTTATTCCATTGCTCTTGTATTCACGTATATTCTTATTAAATCATAAGCTTAATGAAATAATATTATTTATTGGTAAAACTGATAAGAAGCAATTCAGTTTTTCAATAAAAGCGTTTATTAGAAAAACATCTTAAACCACAAATCCACAGTTATATTTTCCAACAAATTTTACTGAATCATCAGATCGGTTCTTCGACGCGCCCTCTAACGTATTCCCCGTTTAAGAAATAATTTCTCGCGCGACGTCCAAATAAATCATCGCCCCAAGCATGGACGTCGCTTCGTGGTTTTTATCAGGATCGATCGACAGGACCTTCGATATTCGATGGCCGGTCATCTTTCACGCGGTCGCGTATAACAAGAAAAAAAGAAGCGTCTCCTTACGATTCGTGCGGGCTCAGCGCGCCACAAAAGCCGGCTCCCTGTCATTATAAATTTTCACGCGACAGCTTTCCGTCCGCTATTAACTGGCTGCTTTTAGAGCGACGCCCTTCCGCCCCCTCAACCCCCTGGCGCTATCCGTCGTGCCACTATTAACCGTCTAGGTCCTTTTACTTCATTTCGTAGCCATCCTCTAATTTCGCTGGGTCACGTAGTTACAATTCCGTGTGGCCACGTCCCCAGCGTCTAACGACGCCTCCCCCTCCCCCAGCCCTCCCCGGCAAAGGTCATCGTCTGAGAGTTGTTCGACAAACCCCGTCCGGCCGCGTTCTTGTCACCCTCCAAACGAAAATTCACCCAGTTTTACGAGCTCGTTCCCCCCGCCCCTTCCGCCGTTCTACCTTTCACGTGGAACGTTTTATTCGCTCCGCGGACAATTCAAGGAGCGACCTTTGCTCTTAATTTAATTTGAATTTTTCTACGTCCTACGTATTATTTTATCCGGTCAGAATTTTCTGGTACACTATTTTCTTTCAAGCGAAGATGAAACGTTAAGTAGAGCCGCTATGGCGAGGCGCGGAGAATTTAATTTTCAATTTTTAACTCGTTCTGTTGTTTTCGTAGCGCCCGTGTGTTTTTAGAGTATCTTCTTGAGGTAATACCGTTTCCTACGTTTTTGCAGCGGATACATGCACGTTTTCTGCTCCTCCGGTGTTCCTTTTTCCTCGGCTCGTTTCTTGTTTCCTCTATTTTGCGCCCTGCGTTCCACCGTCGCCATTTATCTTGGGCAACAATTTTTTGTTCGTCACCGTGCAGACACTTTTTCAACCCTCGCGTCTGCCCTTCTTTTGTACTCTTTCTACCCCCGCCGTCCTTGTCCCATTATTTCCCCCAACTTTCTCGTCGCCCCCGTTTTGTCGATCCGACATCCGCTTTCGAGTTGTTCTCCGTCGATTCGTTTCCCGCCTTTCGCCCTTCCATCCCTCTTCACAGGTGTCTCTTCTCGCGTCTTTTGTCAGCCTTCCGTTTTTCAGTCCGTTTCGTGTGCTTCTCCGTTTCCGTTGCCCTCGCGCCTCGTTTTTGTGACTCCTTTTTCTCATTTCGCTGGTGTAATTTTCATTTTTCTTTCCATTTCCTGTTTCATCCCTCCTCTTTTCTCCTCCTCCTCCTCCTCTTTTCTCGCGTTTTAATTTTTCCCTCAATTCAGCCACCATTCTCTTCGTCTTTCTCTCTCTCTCACACACACACGTCTCTTTTCTGCTTTCCACCGCTTTCTTTTTATTCTTTCCTCACACTCCACCTTTTCTCCCGTTCCAGTCTCTATTTTTCCTTCCTCCTTTCTTTCCCGCCCGACAACTCTTTCGTTTCCTTTTTCCCCCTTCCCTCCCCTGTGTTTCCATTTTTCCCCTTCTCAGCCTCCCCGCTTCGACTCTTTCCTCTTCCCCATTTTCCCTTCCACCGATCCCTTGTTTTCTTCATCTTCGCTCTTTTTATTCCTACCCCGCGCGCCCCACCACCCTCACCGTTGGCTGGTGCACCGTCCTGGCCAGTCTTCTGCGAAGTAAATCCCCTTTCCCCTCTTGGCTTCTGTCGAAGCCACGTATCGATGCACGAATCAGCATCGACGATTTCAAATATCGATCCGATCGGAAAGGCTGTGCTCACTGGCATACCGAAAAGGCATTGTTTCCATGAAAGCTGTGTTCAGAGGAAGAAGTAACCTTCGGGGATTCGTTCGTGAAGGTTTGGTAGTCGATATTCAGTTGCGTGAGATAAGGTGACCGAGAAAAAGACGGTTTTCCTTGAGAACAACAGGAATGCGGTATAAATTTGGTAATCTATACAACTTTCTGGGTCACGTTATGGATAACATATTTATTTAGAAAATTGTTTATTAAACAAACTTTTCTAACATTTTACCCACCGTAGAATACTTAATATGGGTTAGAATAGGAAATTTTTAATCACAGAATCTCTCGGCAATTTCTTCAGCGATTCATCGTTAATATTGTAATCACCAATAATAGTTTCTTATATTTTAATAAATTTTTTATTCATTGTTAGCGTCCCTTTGCTTTTGATCTCAGACAACTGTAACAACCTCTAAAAAAATAAAGAGTCCCTAAGAAAATTAATTAACGCATCCCAAATATCCATAATACAGAGAACGTTAATAGTTAACTTGTCTTCCATAATTAAGAAGAGAATTCCTGTACGAACGGACCTTTGAAACACATAAAACGAATAGGAAATCACAAAGAACACTGAAATGGCAACGATTAGTCAGCGTTTGTTCCCCGTTTAACCCGCGAACCCTTTATTGAACGGAAGTTTATGCAACCGGTGGAAGCGGTCCGGGCCTCCTCGAGGGGGAGCGGAAGGGAAACGGGTGGAAGTTTGCCCGGGTAATTCAATTGGTCGGAGAAATTCGCGGGCCAAGCGAAGTCGGGCGAAATTAAACGTCTCCCGGTGCATGTCAAAAGATCGTCGCAGCTCTCTCTCTCTCTTTGAAGAAGAAAACCAAGAGAGAGGGGGAGAGAGAGAGAATGGCGGCATCCTACGGCTTTAAATGTCGACACGTGACATGTCTCAGGCTGTGTTCGAAGTGAAACCACGTCGACAGACTTCTTCAGTGTTCGCCGTGAAGAAAATTGCTGGTTCCATTCGGCGTAAAATTCAATCTCGCCACCCCTACCATTTGCAAATTAGTCCAAGCTGTCTTCGATGTCTTCGCCACCCCCTCCTTTTTTCCTGTTCCTCGAAGGCCTCCGGTTGAATCGCCCCTCCGTCGATAAATGCGTCCGACGTTGGTTTCGATGTTGAATGCTTTGAAATGCCTTTACGGTGCTCGATGGTGGTCGCTGATGGGTCGCTCGGGTTATTTTCAGAACATTTCAGGGGAATGATCAAGAGGGTTGTGGTTTGGGGATGTTTACTTTGACAGGGAACGTTTTAATTTGGATTGCTAGAGGATTAACGTGGTGATGAGTGTTAAGAGGGAAAGAAAATGAACGGAGGATTGCAAATGGAAGTTTGTTCTTTTTTAATTTTTACATTTTTGATCGGTCTACTCGTGTTTATGCTATGTTTGTTGGATACTAATTGTTTGGCCGTAACGATGCCCAACGCAACTTGTATCTTTCTAAGGTTGGCTGGTTCAGTGATTAACGATACTTTACTTTTATACTTAACGTTTAAACAACCGAATGGGGAGATCTCCCATTTTTTCTTTTCCTGTTGAATTTATTAAAAATTGTACTGTGAACAACAATAGTTCAAGCCTAACTGATAACAGAAGTAAATAGAACCAATGGTAGAGAAAAGAATGGGAGATCTCGCCATTCCGTTGGCTAAGTTTTAATTAAATTTTGACCGAGTGAATTGTCTTGTTGTTGTCTTGTTCGAATGTTTGCAGGGTGAGTTCTGAGGAGCAGGAAAAATCACAGCTGAGACAAATGTGAAGGGTGGTGGATAGGTGTTGTCAGTAGTGGGAATAAGAAATTCGTATTTGTGTGTGTGTGTGTGTCCTCGAAAAAACACTTCGTTATCGATAAATCACCAAGAGTCTTAAAAGAAATAAAACATTTGGCGATCGGATCTCGTTGAGACCCCTGATTTACAATATTGCCACTATCCTAAGTCTTACAACCTGCGAATTGAATAATATTTCAAACGTCTTTTTCAATTTGTAAACCATCCACCCTATGAACCTATCTTTTTACGATCCCAAAAAAAGTGTAATATCAAACGGCGAAAGATGTACAATGGGGGTCGATTAATCAGCGCATAAATATCAAAACAGAACCACTCTCGTGTAAATACCTTTCTGGCCCCGGTAAATCCTCTGTTACATAAAACGAACGCCGATAACGTATACAATCTACGACCTCCGTATTGAAAAACCGAGCAGCCCAACGAAGCCGCGATTATCGAGTCACGCGAACAGCCTGTTACTCGTCATTTGCTAAAACCCTTGTCGCGCGATAAACCTGGACGAAAGAACAGTCATACTAGATCTGAACAAACAGAGTCGGTTAAGAGCTACTTATTCGTGGTGGCAGGAAAATTTATTGGGCCGAAGAACTCGGTATGAAACACCTGGGCTGAAAACAGTCGCTTTCGACACTTAACCCTTTAAGTGCGAAATACTCAATGTTCTCTACGAATTCTCCTTCTCTCAAAATTTTGTTAAAACTATTTTTCACAAAGTACTGCACGTGGTAATTACCACATTCATTCTTAACCTCGAATTAATAATATACATGTTATTAAATATAAATTCTATCGAGCTATTCTAGCGTAGTTAGTCTACATTTAAGCGTCTTTTCTCGAATCAAGTTTAATCGATTTCTTTATTGTACTTAGCCTTTTCATTTCAATCGAACTATTACAATAACTTTTTATTCTATTATGTACCCACCAGTGAGTTTATACCCGAAAAATTAATAAGAATAAAAATAAAACAAAAATATTTTCGCGTCTCTAAGTGAATTCGTTTCTACCAGAACATTTTTCGTGTATCGCGCTCGGCGAAGAGGGTGAAAGGCAGTTCGGGCATCAACCCCCGTTCCTCTCGAGCCGACTTTATAAATTACCCCCTGTTGATTCGCGTGGCGTTCGTTATCCGAGCCGACTATCGCGCCCCAATGAAAGCTTAAATATTCAGCACGGCCGCGAAAGCTGCGATAAAATTTTAATCGGCTTCCGATTGAAATCCGGCCGTGCCGTGTCGATGCTATCCGGTGGCACAAAGGAGGAACCAACCCCCGGCGCCGGCACTCGACTAGCGTCCGTGAACTTTGCCTTCTACGGCTTCTGTTTCTTTCGTTCTTTTTTCTTATTCGTTCCTCTTTTTGTTCCTGCCGCTGGTGAAAGTTCGAACGGTGTTGAGCGTGTTAAACGAGAGACCGTGGTTTTGGGCTTTGGATGGTAAATTACGAGTTTGAGGCATGCAGATAAGAAATAACACGTTGTAGGTACATTTTAGCTGAATAATTGCAATGTGGACTAAATATGGTACTAAAATGTGTTATATAATGTTTCAATAGTAGTTCTTAGAGTTGAATGCCGAAGATTATCTTGTGCGGTAATATGGTTATCATAGAGTATGGGGTATGAGAGAGAATAATGTTTGTATGGAAGAATGAGTGTGACGAGTGCGTATGACAAGCTATGTAAGTAGACATTAAGGGTGGTGTTGTGGAATGAGTTGTAGCGAAGTGTGATCTATGTTATTTGTATATATGTATGGTACAGATAGAGAAAACAGCGAAAGGGTGAAAGGGATGAAAAGATAGTCAGTGTGATAACAGCAATCGTAGAATCGTGAGATATAGGTATAGCGATAGTGAATGAGTAACAGAAAGAGGGAGAGAGAGAGAGAGAAAGAGAGAGAGTTACAGTCGTTGTTTAAATAAATTGTATTAATTATTATTACTCATTTACTCACATCTTGCTCTCTCGGTGTATACAGGGGTTAAACTACGAAGAATAAAGTTTATTTAGTATTTTTAATACTAATTAGTTTAGAATATTACAGCAAAGCACCATATAGTATAATGAATATGTATTATTAATAAATTGTAACAATTAACGTTTCCATTACTACCACAGTCAATTTCTCGTATTCAATTCAGCATACCTCTCTAGCTAAAAATACAAATTCTCAAAAATATTTGTTCTCCCATCGAATCGTTCCAAACCTCCAAAAACTCAATCCCGTATTTACGGAAAAAGAAAATCAAATCGAGTCTTCTGATATTGAAGATTTATTAGATATCGCTCCGCACTCGCGCGACCACTCGTTCATCGCTTCCGGCGTATCAATTGCACGGCGGATACCAAATGACGCGGAGAGCATTATCCTAGCGCACATTATTAATACGCGTGTTGACGCGCGCGCGAGTTCGTCCCGATTTTCCTAGCCATACCCTGTAATATGAACATCGAACCGCTGACGCTGTAACCGAGATATCGCCGCAGCGTCGCGGTTTACTCTCGAACTCGTCAGCTTTCATTCCGCGCGACGGTTAGGATGTTCGAAACGACCGCAATTCATTGGTACGGCCAGCCTCCGGGGCCGTTCCAGCAAACGAACCGTGGAAATTAAAAGCTACCCCCCCCCTCATCGTCCACCCACCTCTACTAAACTACCGTTCCATTGTACGTGCCGTGCGTGAAAAAAACCGAGTGCACGCGCGTCCGGTTAACGCGTTTCGCTTTATTAACAAAAATCGACGCACCTCGCAAACGTTCGTCTGTGGAAACGACACAGAGAACGAGAGGGAAAGGGTTTGGGAATTTTTGCAGAATTATAGAGACTACAGAATACGGTTGTGGGTAGCAGAGTACAAAAGTGTGTACTTTGTAACCGTGTGTCACGCAATTTGCAGTGCAATATCGTACACGGTATTGTTACGCTGGGAAATGATGCATGTCTGGCTATGAATATTTATTGGCGATCGAAGAGGTGCACGGGACGTGAAAGTGAGTTTGATAAGGAAAATGAAAGGGTGATTGTGCGAAATTAGGATCCTACAATGTTCCTTTTTTACGTACATTTGCTCTTGATCACGTTGATCTGTACAGTTCTTCGGATAGAATCCTACGTTATCACGGGAAGCTCTTCAGCAAGAAATTTGCAAAATAAAGACCTTATAAGACCTCACGTGTCTGTGATCTAGTTTTCTCAATTGATTAAGCATAAACAGCTTATTGAGAAAGTACAGCACTGATCCTTAAAATTTGCGGCCTTTAAATCTGGCACCCCGATGCATCCTACTGATCATAACTATGGTTCAATTATGCATACATTAAATCTTCGATCTTTAGCATCTAGCAGATCAACTAAGATACTAATACAAATGCGTCCGGATATAAATCAACAGGGTTCGTGAGTTCGGTCGAATTGGTGTTGACGAAAGTTAACGTATTGTTTGTAGAAAATTTAATAGGGCACGGGAACGTAGTCGAAGGGCGGAAACTTAATATTTCGCGACCCAGTTTACATAGTTGCAAGAAGATAATGTATAAGGGGAGGCGCGTTTAACATGTTCACTGGGTCCAAAGTCGGGGAACGCATTATAGTTTAATATATTACAGGCTATCTACATTCTTGTCAAAGGATGTGGAGTGGAAGTTGATTTACAGAGGACACGTTCGGTAAGTTCGAGGGAAGCTGTCGAGGAACAGCAATGCTATATTTCGCGAGCTATCAACACACTTTTCGGTAGACGCAGCATGGAAATCGATGCGCAGCGAATAAGTTTAGGTGGATTTAGCGAGGCCGAGGGAGAAACGTGACTTTGAAGTATCAAAATCCGATATCTCGCGAACCGTGCGGTCTTCAATCGTTTAAACGTGAAGTTTTTTAAGCAACTTTAATAACGACTTGGATATCGTCAACCGATAGATATATTATTAACACTATTCCTACCGACACTTCACGTATACCTATCCCTACCGCGACATTCCCACGTAAGACAGACTAAAAATTTTTCTTAGAAAGTAAACAATGAAAAAAGAAGTGAATATTGAAAAATGTATTATACGTATATTTGAGGAAAAGTATAAAGTTTAAAGGCAATTCAATTATGTTGTATATATCAAATTCTAATCACAATTTTAAAAACGGTCATTTGACCGGTCGTGGTAAGGATAATTTTATTAACTGGGGATCAAAATTCAATCTTGAATGTAATCTTAACTTTTGCAGTTTTACAAAATTTCCCCTTATCTGTTTATTTTTCAACCACGATCTTCTTTCCACGGAGATGAAAAATTAATACAATGGAAATTATTTTATCCAGGTCACTTTTTGCTTTTAAAAGCGTGACAAACAAATATTATTAAAAGTTAATCCCGCCGTTGTTTCAGAATTTTCGTACATCCACCTTTGCTCTAATTTCGTTCAAGAAATTTCTTGCTTGGCAAAAAAGGTGAATCTTCGGCGCGAAGTAGAAAACAGAAAGCGTTACTATATTAATAAGAACTTTCTTATAATCTTCTTCTGAAATTTATGAAAACGATCCAATTATTCCAATCGCAAAGATTAACCCCTTAACGTGCGCTAAACTGGCCAAATTGTGGACACTCGAGATAATTCGAGCGACAATAAAATTTACAATACAATAAAAATTTTGATTATTTTTGTATTCTTTTAATTTTCTTGCCAAGACAACGTTCTGAATTGTGTTTTTTTACATTAAAAAAAAAAAAAAAAATTGATTTTTTTGACCGGTTTTTTTTCTCCAAAAAACTGTGCATTAAGGGGTTAAAGAACTCTTCGAATAATAAATCATTACTTTCGACGCTGATAAGTTCGTCCGACCAGTGCATCCGTCTTCCTCTTCGTTTAACGAGTTAATCGAATTCAGTTTTCTCGCTACTAAGAATGTGCGCGTCTACAGGCTCGAGGAGGAGAATACTAAATCAAATGGGAATCACGCTCGCCACGTGAACCGGAATCCCATTTAGAATATTGCAGACAGAAATACGTATATACATATACATATCTATATATATATATATATGTATACACCGGCAAATATTCCCTCCGGTGATTCATCAAACCGTTCATTTTTCAAACCGGTCTCAAAGTAGTAGCTGCAGCTCCTGGGTCCATTCCACTCGAACGACCGAGTTTTCTGCCAAACGGCTCGCTACTGGCATAACGCATTAATCATACATTTACAGGGAACGGGTTTCCTCCGGCAGATAGGGAACAGGTTGATCGCCGTTTCGCCAAGTTTATCGCAACCCGTTGCCTACTTTTCCCTACTTTAATTAGCAATGCATCTTCGACCGGCTGACACTCGAACGTGATTGCCCTCCTGTCCACGTTTCTCCCGTCTTCCTCTTCCTTTCGTCTGTGTCCGTTAACCCCGGAGAGATGGCTCTCGACCGCCAAATGGATTTCGCTTTAAAAATTCATCGCGCACTTTCATAGCGCTTTTTCCACGTTCCCTTGCGTCGTGGATCGTTCACGCTGGGCGGGGCTGGGGGATCGATGCGTGACGTATTCAACCTGGTCTGTCCGTGTTACTTCTTTTTGATCGATAGTGAAAACGGATGCGCGTACAATTTCGTTTGCTTTCATCTTCCTTCCCGTTCTGTCTTTGATTCGTTTGGCTGCGAGATCGGTGTGTCGCTCTCGAAAACTTCCCGACTTTAATGATTCGCCTTGTGCAGCGAAAAGTTGGTCTTGATGCGGAGATTGCAATTGGGAGTTGTTCCAGGTGTCAAATTTGAAACGGCAGAGTTGAGTTGTTACCGTTTAATGCTTGTGCTTGCGATCTCCTTGCGTTTGCCTTTGTGCTTGTGCTTGTTTTCCAGAAATTGCCCGATATTTGTATAAAAGGTTAGAACTAGCCTTAATCGATCGCAGTGGTTTAAATATATTGTAGAAAACACGAGTCATCTCTGAACCCGGTCCTTAACACCTCATTCCTTACCGACCACTAACTCAAGATAACCCCTATCTCTCTATTTCAAGTTCATAAAAGCCACGAATTCTCCCGTTTGGAAGACAACAACAGTTTCGACCATCTTAGGACGTACGTCCACGCTTAGACACGTGAATAGACTCCAATTATAAAATAAAAACTTTCGTCCTTTTTTCGTTCCTTTTTTTTTTTTTTAAACTTTTTCGTCCAAAACGTTGCATTTTTTATTACACGCACAACAACCTGCAACCTACGGCGGAATGCAACAAAACTTTACGCAGTTCCGCCATGAAACGTGCCACGTTTCTCGTTTCCACCTGGAACTCGTTCAAATCGTTCGAACCGTGAGATCTCCAAAACTCGCGCCGCATTCGATCTCGTAACCCGCGATTGCTATCGATTTCGACCCTCGACACTTAACATTCGCGCCGAGATTAGCCGCGACGCGGCCGATAGAACGGATCCGAGCGACGACGAAGAGTGGCAAGCGTGGAAAAGCCGAGGGATCGAGAAACGCAGCCGATTTTTATTACATTCCGATCGAAGCTGTAGTTTCCAACGTTCGAGGGCTCGCTGGAGAGCGTTCGCCTGCCGACACGGAGAATTCGGATCGATCGAACCGAGCGGGTGTCGACGTTCCGCGATACTTTCGCGTTATTGAATATCGTTCCGTCGCCCTTTGATCGATTTAATCGGCTTGCACGATGCCAGGAGGGTTTCCGCCGTGAATTTTTGTCGTGGTTGTCGCCAGGAACCTGACGCACATTTAACGCATCCCGGTTAATACCGGGGAAACGTCAGATTGAGAACGAACAATGTACGTGAGAGAGCAGGAGGAGCGGATACGTTTGACGAGAAATTGAAGATTAATTTGATAATCGCGGAACTTATAAACTGAATTATTATTATTATTATTTTATTTGTGAACGGGCTGGAAACCCTTTTCTATACATAGTGATATAAACATAAATTTGTTCGTCGTATAAACAAAAAAAGAAAACAGAAAAAAAAGGGAAGAAAAATAGTACAAAAACAAAGGAACAAAAATCTTATGCGATTATAAAATTATGGTGCAATTGTCGTTATAGAGTTTGTAGGGAACCAGTAAAAGAGTCAATGTTTTTGTCAATGTCTATTGTGCGTGAAACTGCTGTGATGCGATTCGTTCATCGATTGACTCGCGTGCACATTCTTTCGAGTAGATATAAACGCGTGCCTGCGAAACCGAAGGCCTTTCAAAGTGCATCAACGTATTTTCTGCTTTAACCCTTTCACTGCGCGCATTGAAAATAACCAAACGTGACGAGAAATTTTCACTCTTCTTCGTAACTTAAATCGCTCGCGATTATTAACCCTTTGACTACTATGGGTGCGTATATGCGTCTGACGGAAGTTACTGTGAACTATGGCCGCATATATGCGTCTCTGGCGAAAGTTACTCGCGTGGATTATGGACCCACATGGAACACTTTGATCGGGAGTATTTATCACTCAAAGGGTTAAAAACAATACATTTTTAAACGTTGTACATGCGTGTAATTTAATTTTTAACGACTTCTCCTTACATGGTACGCTCTAATATATGCGTCTTCTCGATAATATCTAATTTGTTGTTCTTTCTTCTAAAGATTTCTAAATAAAAAATTCCCGGAGCAAAGCCAAGCTAAGCTGTTGCAGCTACTCTAATACCACTGTACGATAGCGGGCGAAAATGAATCGTCTCTTAGTCGCGTAATAGAACAGCCGATCAGAATGTAGAGCAGGGGAGATTAAAATGCTTCTAGGTAATTCCTAATAATCCTTTGTTTCTGCACCGCAAACGAGCGGAGCCCGTCGCGCGATTAACATTATCAAAACAGAAGGAGATTCCTATTTACTCTGCTAATTTGCATACGTGCTGCGCGAGCCTTGCTTCGCTCGCTGCATTTATCGGAACATCCGAACCTTTGTCTAGTATCCCTGGACTACCGGGTCCATATTAACTCTAGAGGTCTCAGAAGCTCTGCAACCAGCCGCCAGATGCCTCCGCTAATTAATATCCTTCTCGCGGAGTGCTCGCTTCCGCTTTGATTCCAATCCGTGTAAGCGTACACAAATTTTCCGCGTTAAGTTCACGGCAAGTGGTAAGTATAACAGCGGTGTAGCTGCGACGGGAACGTTTCAAAGTGCCGGTATCTTCTAAGAGAGAATCGCTTGAACGTTGATGATATCAGGTTGGAGATGTTGCTGCGTTCCAACATTATTAAATGACTTGAGTATTGAGAACTTCCGCGTCTTGACATCTTAAGATCATCCGACGTTATACACGAACAGAGGAGATCTCCTCTATCCGCGTATCCTGTTATCGTTTAACAGAATAATCATCCCTGATAGAGAGATCTTCTCTGTTCCTCCGTAACGCCCTACACGATCGTCTATTATATCCTTCAATATTTAGGATACGGATCTTACGCGCTTTAACGTACCGTACATGATCGTTCTACGTTATCCTGAGTATCTCTCTCTCTCTTTTCTCTCACCCCTCTCTCTCTCTCTCTCGCTTTGGTAATACCCGTTCACACGTTATTCGAACCTAAGCCCACGCAACACGTCACGCGCAACTGGTAGATGGAACAGCGGGAAACGGCGCTGCAGGAAGTGATGATCGATTTAACCTTTTGAGTGCTATGGGTGCGTATATGCGTCTGACGACAGTTGCTGGTAGGGACCATGAACGAATGTATGCGTTTGTCAATTTCTGCGATTTTCCGCTTACTGCAATGCGATTGTCAGTATATGAGTAACGGTACTCTGTTTCCAGCAAACAATGCCTTGACACGCACTTCTGCGGGTAATCAGAATTATTGGAAATAGGGTTTTATGTTTGCTAAATGAAATACGCTGTTGTTTAAAATAGAAAATAGCTTTATTGTACAGCACGAGGAAGGACAATTCCGACTGAACCTTGCAAACTTTATCATGAGACCAGCAAAATGCAGTGGTCGAAATTCCTACGACCCCGTCCGGATTCTTCAACACCTTTGTTCTATTCCTTAACGTTTCCCTACATTCTAAACTGCCAGACGTGGCTTGAGTTCTAAGAAGAAACCCTTCAGAAAGTACATTAACCGATCGAAAATTGCCAAGCGTCGCGATAGCTCTCGTCATATTCCGTACCGAAAAATGCCAAAAAGTGCGATTCCACTGTTTTTAGCTTATATGTAATAAATATTTCCCTCAGTTTAGTTTTGTTCTGACATTCTCCTGAGAATAAAATTACTCCAATTTTATATTTTTTTTTTTTTACCTAAGACTAAAGGGTAATCGTAAAGTCGCGCATCGAAAGAAACCGAGCCTGCTGTGATTATGGGCTTCGCAGTCTAGAGCGTTGGCGTTGTCAGGACAGAATAGAAGAAGCGCGATCGCGCCGTTTAGTACTCAAACGGTTAAGAGAAAGCTGGTTTATGGTTAATTTCTGTATTCAATTTCTAAGAGGAATCGTTTCTGTAGTGTTACAATAATAATAATATTTATTTATTGATTATAGAAATATGATTACAATACTATGTACAAATTTTACTTAATTCAACTCTCTACGCGGTATCACGTCTAATTCAACTCTGCTCTTTTCGCCCAGCGAAAACTGTCGCTAACCCTTGGCCTTTCTCCCACCACGTACCTCGGAAAAATTCCTCAGGTACGACCATATTTGGGCATTTTTCAAAGGGCCCCGCGCGTCGCCAAAGGTTTTCCCCAAACAGGTCTGAACTCTCGCTGTTCACCCCTCACTTTCTCTTACGTTATAAAATTAATTACGATACTACATTTCTGAGAAAAAGTTCTGTTTCTCTGACCAGCAATAAACGTGGTTCATCTTTTGTTAGCACTACTGTTTTAATGCCGGTTTACGAACACATCCCTAAATCCTAAACGGCTAGGCGCGCGATCGCTCGGGCGCCTGCTAATTGCCGTTCGCGAACAACTTCCAGCCGACACTTGTCGGGAACCCCGGGCGTTCCTGCGAGCAGAAATCCAAATACCCGGCCGGCTAAATATTGATGTAACGATAATCGAACAGATCGAACGTTAATGATAGGTATAACTCGGTGAGAACGAACGGCTGTATTATACCGAGTTAATTAACCGGCCGCTGAACCTCGTGACATATTTAAATTATACACGGCCCGGCGTCGATTGAACGAATGTACGAGCGGGCGCGAGAACGCGATGAATTAATTATGACGGCCGATCGAAACGCGTCGGGAGCGAGCCACGCGTCGATGCTCCTTCCAAGATCGAATGAAACGCCGTTTCGAGCGACAAAATTATCGCGCGCCGCGTGCCGGTGTAATTTCCGCCGACGCTGCGCGATCGTTCGATCCGATCAGACCGTGCGACTGGCGTTCATTACAGGTGAAATCGGTCGAACGAAACCGGTGGAATCGTTAGCGTTGCGATTGGACCTGTGACGGGGTCTGAGAAACTTTATGAGCTAAATGTGTTTGTTTGTCTTTCATGCGAATTACGAATTTATTTGTAACACCTGTATTGGTGTAAACCTAGTAACATAATTTCTATTTGCTTTTCCTTAAAACGGCATACTAATGTAGGACAAGTACACGCAGGCTTACATTAATCTGATAAATTACACCTAATCGCGTCGTCGAATGTCGCCTAATGAATCTCTAACGAATGTCTAACGAATCTCTAACGAATGTCGCCCGGCGGGCATGCATCTCTTTTTATATGCATTAGCACAGGTGGTGGGGGTTTGCCATCATCGAATGTTCGAGAAGGCGTTCTTTTTACCCATTAGAGTAAACCGTCATCGAACATTCGAGAAGGCTCCTTTCCACGCACCTGCGCTACCCGCCAGGACCGAACATTCGCGACGAACAAGCGACGAACGCCTCATACACACACTCACCCTCACTCTCATGCATTCTCTCACGCTATGGCAAATTCGGCACCTCTACACTAATAATGAAAATAATAATACATACATACAAATAAGGTTGCTCAATTATACGATAAAAGGTTTGCCTCGTTAGTTTAAGGTTAAAAGTGTACACCGTATTGTAGATTTAAAAGAGGGAATCTAAAATTTTTTTTTTTAATAGATAATTGTGGTGAAATCTTTTATTCGAAATTATAGATAATTATTGGAAATCTTTCTCGGATGATATTTTGTTTTCATACATTGTTTCTTATTTAAATTTACGAAATCCTGAGGTTGCACAACATCGTCTGCCTTCATTTTCTGGGTTAAAGATTCCGATATCTTTAATCTGCCGATTCCCAGAGGCTGAATCCGTTCTCATTTCGCGGGAAACGTATTGGTGCTTGCCGTAAATTCAATAATTCGCATCGAATTTAATGGGTTCGTGACGTTCAGTCCCAAGTGTCCAAACTTCATCCCCGTCGAGTTTCGACGGTCCGCACAGTTTTCAGTATCGGTTTTCACCAACTCGGAATCGGTAACGTTGACCCCCGCGTAATAAATCCACATATCGAATCCACGTACAAGAGAACCCGAGCTCGATGGTTTATTCGATCAATTTACTGAAAGCGCATCGAGTCGTTAGCATTAACCACGAAATCTGGAAAACGACGTCAACTGACCTAAAAAGCTTTTTTACCGTAGACATGATCGTACGAAGGTAGCTCTCGACCTTTTTACTGTTCCGAGTGGATGCTGAAAATGTATGTTATAAAACAGAGCGAAGTGTTATTCGAATCTAAAGTCCGACGAAATTTTATTAAATTTGAGAACAACGAAGAAATGGAATTTACTCTTTGCTCCTCAATTTCTACCGTAAACATTATTTAATTGAAATTTCACGCAACGATTATATGGTTATCATGGAGTATGGGATATGAGAAAAAAGGTTTGTATGGAAGGATGAGTGTAGCGAGTGTGTATAATAAACTATGAATAAACATTAAAGTACGTGTTGTGGAATGAGCGTAACAAAGTGTGATCTATGTGATTTGTATATGCATGGTATTGATAGAGAGAGTGGCGATAGAAAAGACTATTAGTATGCAATAACAGCAATTTTAGTAACGTATAATATTTATAGAGACAGAGAGAGAGAGAGAGAATTGCAGAAAGATATTCAGTTGTGTTTAATCCTTTCATATTATATTTCAACCTGTTTTTAGCGTTAATAGGTGTTGTAAAAATAAGTTGTATTCATTATTCTTACGCATTTACTCCCGAATTAATCATTAAGTCATTAGTCATATAATATTTACTCAATGAACTATTCGCAAGTACGATTTACACCGGGCTTGAATATTCCCAGTAATCCTCGCAGAATGCACTAGTCCGAGGTACGCAAAGTCGTTTTTGCCAACTTTCCCCGGTAATTCCGCCCTTTTTCCAATCGCGTCCGAGCTCATTGCAGCAGCTAAAACCCCGTCTCGCGAGGAACAAGAAGAAACGCCGGGAAACCCCTTAAACGAAACGGTTTCCTTCGAGTATTCGACTAATCCCGGTCCAAAGTGGCGCGCTCGTAAATAGCCCGAAATCAGACCGAGCCGATACACTTAAGCCCGAACGATCGGCCGTTAAGCGGCTCCCTCGTTAATGAAACGTATTTTTATTGTCCCATCAGCCGGCTGCACGGGGAGGATAGCGTATTCAAATTGTGCAAGACGATCGCTGGCCGGAAATGCATGCAAACGGTGGGGGGCGACAGGGGGAGGGATCGACGCGGAGGACGGCAGAGATCGTCGCGGGGATCAATTATTCGACCCCGTTAACGATCTGCTCACGCGACCGTTCGAATGATTTAACGGCGCCGATTATTAGCGCGCAGCCGGGCACTCGTTGGTCCGGAAGCAGAGTTATTGGTGGCCTGGACGCGATAATGCGTCGACGACTGACAGATCGACACGCGTCCACCGTCTACCGAGCTGATTCATGAAACGATCGTGCGAGTCCATGAGTAACACGTGGTTGTGATGGCCGTCGCATTGTGTTCCCGGGAAACTTCATTTCCTGCCGGGTGAAATTTAAATTACCTTCAGCAGGGAAAATTGTGCGTTTCGGTTATTCGGATGGTGATGAAGTACTGCGGTAGAAGGTGAGGTACAATTTATGAAACCAAACAAGAAAAAAGACAAATTACATCGAAACGTCAGGTTCCTTTAACTTTGTGTTCCGTCTAGAGAGATCATGGCAATTTCTTCAGTTGCTTCTTTTAATCTTAACCCTTTCAAATCGACGGTGGATGCACAGGTTGCCGCTTGGGTGCCGGATATATCCGGCGCTCGAAGCAAAAGGGTTAACAACGTTTTACTTTTACAAGTAAATGACATTTTAACGGTCTTTCTGACAGAAACAAGCTATACGAAGTCTTTCAATACTGCCGACACTTTTCGACGCTTCTCTAAGTCGAAATTCGTTGAGATTAAGTTAGCCACTCCTTCTACAGCATTGTGTCCTCTCTCGCAAAACCAACGAAAGATGAAAAAAAAACAGACGATACGGGTAATCTTGAAACCACAAGAATGAAGAACGTACTCCCTTAAATTTCCTACAATTGTAACCAAGAGCACTTTCCTTCCTCCAATACCCGTTACATTAAACCAGCCCACCAAAGCCAGCGAAACAAACTGAAACTGTTCAAGACTACCCCAAGATCCTCCGGTACCCCAGCAGAACCGAAGAACAAGCAACCAGTAGCGATCGTCGTCGCCGGTTTCCGGCCGGTGACTGGTGTGTTCGATCGCGCGAGAACGGGGCGTAAAAATGGCGGGTCGGGAGAAGAGACCGGCGGAACGGGAAAAGAGAGGAAGAGAAAAACGCGGGAGTAGAACGGGAAGCGTGTCCATGGTGCATTGTGAAGCGACCTCGACTGCATCGTCGCCGTGGCGAAAACAAAAGTTTCGGCCTGTGTGCAGGCCTCTGTTCGCCGACTCGCTCGGGGGAATAGGTTTCCGGTGAAGCGTCGGAGAGGTTCCCGTGCGGACGTGGCTCAGCGCCGAAATTGCACTGGTGACTTCTCTGCTGCATCCTGCACAACCTCTTCCAACCCCTTTCCACCCCTTCCGCCACCCTTTCTTTCTCTTGCCACCGCGCTCCCTTCACCACTGTCGGCTTCGTTCGGTTTTTTTCGAAAAATTCGTTGATTCTTCGGTGATCTTGGGTTTTTTTGAAGGGTGGCGGAGAAGTGGGGATGGTTGAAATAGGGGTGGTAATCGAGACAGGGATGGGAGGTATAGCGATGGTGATTAGACCTAGGCGTGGGCAAAGAAGATAGGGGTGGGTTGAGATGAGGTTGAGAGGTATAGCGATTGTGATTGAACCTAGAAGTGGATAAAGAAAAATTTAAGAAGCAACGATTCGATGTTGATCGAAACGAGCGGAAACTGTGGAAGATGGTTATGAGGATTGCTGAGATACTGAATAAAGATTTTGTGACTACCCTGAACGATGAATAAATAGTAGTTCAGAAATTTTTGACGAAAATTCTTTGAAGAACGTTTTTCTCTAGGATTCACTCGATGTAGAAAATAATCTTGAAGATTATCAAACTATGAAGGATAAGAGTAACAAACCTTAGCGATGGTTTAAAGCATTCGCATTGATTGAATGTAGTATTCGTGAAATAATGGATCGTGATAATGGTATTTTAACGATAGTTTAAGGATCTAACTCAAGGATGATAAATCGTTTCGGTTCGTGGTGTTGCCGATTAACAGCGTTCGAGAAAGCAAACGGAATGAGCAGGTCGCATAAATTTGCACGGCAGACGCGTTTCTTTTTTTTTCGATAGATACGCGAGAATAAATTTCGCCGAGCGCTACGCGACCCACGATTTCTCTCCTCTCACCGATCTCCTTTTTTTTTCACTCCTCGAAACCCAAGAACCCGACGCGAAGCGGAAGTGGCGCGAGAAGCGTCGGTCTGTGAGTTACGACGCCCGATATCTGGAGTCCGGGAAAAATATTCGAGTTCCCTCCGTGATGCACGGAGAAATCGGCCGGATTCGCAGCCGAGCAAGTTTCGAGAAGTCCAGATGGTGGACGACGAAATTTTTTTTTACGAGCGAGCAAAAGGAGGAGATAAATACACGACGGGCGAAGGTTCATAAAGCACGGCGCTGGATGTTTGCAGAAACGCGTACGGTAAACACGTAGCATGCAGAGAGATACCTTGAAATATGCTTCCATTTATTAACGCGACCGCATAAATAATCCGTAATCCTGGCCGGGGAACGTTGAATCCGGAATTATTATATTTATCATTCGCGGAATCGTACTGGATGCCAGATACGTTTCGCTCGGGTAAATAAAAATGAAGCTGGCTAATTGTTTTTTCTTAGGGCATTTCGCGTGAATCAGAACTCGTTACGCGTTCGTTTCGCGGAAATTTATAACGGTGCACGCGGAAATTGTAAATTGTGATGTTAATGTTCGGTACGAAGAAAGGGGGGGAAAAAGAAAATAAAGAAGAAACGAGCGTTCGCCGAGCATCGATTCGCTTTTCGGGACATTTAAACGCGTGTCGCAGAAATATGTGAAAATCTGCATAGCTGGAATCCGGTCGCAGTTCCAGGTCCCACTTAGCGGGCTTCTAAACTGAGAGTGCCCATTAGAATATTTTACTAACCATACGGAAGTGACTATTAATTCGAGCAACAGGTAATAGAATTTCATAGGAGAAACTTCGTTCCCAGTGAATTAAGTCCCTTTATGACAGAGACCGTAATTTTGTTTTTCCTTCCATGGAAGCACCGAAATTGCGCCCGGAAATTTCCCTGAAATTGTTCCGGGAACTGGTTCACGGAAGAAACATGTCGGAACGGAATACCTGGAAAATATGAAACTTTCTAATAAGGAAAATAGGTGTATAACATGTATGCTACACGGGATAAAATTGAGACCCGATCGAAATGGAACTCTCGCGAGATTAACGAAGCAACACGGTTCAAATAGGATCACGCGATAGTGATACCAGAATTTTCACCGAATTCTTCTGAATTTAAAACTCGATTTAAATTGAAGAATTTAGATAAAAATTTGTATTTAATTTAACGAAAGCAATTATTGCACGCTTTACATTAATATGTATGATTTAATTAATATTATAAACAATACCGTTATGAATATGAATAATCTGCTGTTATTATAATTATAATATTCATTGGTAATTTAATAATTAGTAATTAATATTAATGATCTATTCGAGACCAATAAACCGAAATTTCTCTATTAACTCGGACTTGTGAATACATGCGCACGTATCGAGCGTGTCCCAACCTATTAGTTTGAATTTTGTAATGAACTTGTGTAACATATCCAATTATTTCCTACCTCGAAGTACTGCTGATTACATTTACCCGTTACGAGCTTCAAAACCGTGTTCGCGTTATCCAAATACTTTGCCAGTGAACAGCCGCCTTTTACGAGTAACGTTCCACTCCCATAAAACGAAACTTCCGTATTGAAATTGACGCGGATTCGCGAGTTGTTCCCGTTAAAGTTGATCCCGTCGCTGGTTACAGCGTCTCATAGAACGCAACGGATCCATCCCCTTGAAACTCGGTAATTAATCTCCGGACGGCAACTCAGTTTCCGTTTCGTGCATCGCGCGAAGGCCCTTGATGCCTCTGAATAGATCCTGCACGCTGTGTGCACTGTTTTCCACCCCTCGCGGCGCAACCAGGCGAGGGCGAGAAAGGGATTCGCAGAGGGTTGGGGGAAGAGAGAAGGAGGGGGTTGCTGGCAGGCATTTTCGGCCCCGCTCCTCTGTCCACGGCTTCTTTTTCCGCGCTCTTTGTCCCCGCGAGGGGCAAACAAGCAAAGCCAACGATAGGACTCGCGCTGATGATACAATACCCCTCCCGCCAACCCTTCTTGGTGTCTCCCGTCGCTGGATCCGAAGGTTCTCGCGTCGCTTTCGCGTGTGTTAGACTAGCTTTCGTCGAATGAATCGCGTTTTAGGGGTGGCTGGAATTGACGGGGGTGCAAAGGGAGGGTGTTCGACCTGAATGGATTGTTAATAATTGTATATTTAGACTTTTCTGGGTATGTAATATTCCGGAAAATATAGCAAGGGGTTGTAATCGGGAGTTCGATAACTCTAGTGACCAAATTATTAAAGACACATTTTACAGTGATTAGATAAACAGGGATATTCGACTGTAATGGAATACTGCAGTAAAAATAAATTTAATAATTTCTGTATACGTAATATTCCGGAAAATAATGTGAGGGGTCGTAATCGAGAGTTTGATAACTCTAGTGACCAAATTACTAAAGACACATTTCACAATGATTTGATAAACAGGAATATTCGACTATAATAGAATACTGCAGTAAAAATAAATTTAATAATTTCTGTATATGTAATATTCCGAAAAATAATGTGAGGGGTTGTAATCGAGAGTTTGATAACTCTAGTGACCAAATTACTAAAGACACATTTCACAATGATTTGATAAACAGGAATATTCGACTATAATAGAATACTGCAGTAAAAATAAATTTAATAATTTCTGTATATGTAATATTCCGAAAAATAATGTGAGGGGTTGTAATCGAGAGTTTGATAACTCTAGTGACCAAATTACTAAAGACACATTTCACAATGATTTGATAAACAGGGATATTCGACTATAATAGAATACTGCAGTAAAGATAAATTTAATAATTTCTATATATGTAATATTCCGAAAAATAATGTGAGGGGTTGTAATCGAGAGTTCGATAACTCTAGTAACCAAATTACTAAAGACACATTTCACAGAGATTAAATATACAGAGGTATTCGACTATGATGGAATACTGCAGTCATCCTATGAAAATAAACTTGATTACGAATAAAACGTACGTATATCGTGCCTGCATCGAAACGTGTATGCACGACGAGTTTGACGCGAGGAAAAGGGTTAATTGGAGCCCAAACACGCTTCCAGTCCAATGAACCCTTTCAGCTGAAAGAAATACGATGGCAGATCTCTCAGACAAAGGCGAGATCGCGTCGCGATGCATCCCCCGTGAAGCATTCTCGCGTCGTCGCTCGATAAGACGCCTGGGATCCGAGTCCCCATAAAAAATGCAGCTGACTTCCGGCTAGCAGTGGTTCCCTATGCAGATCCAGCTCGATTTCCAGACAAACGGATGCGCGGCAGTGGGTCGTGTCGAAGAAGCGGCCCTGATTTTCAACCGGAAGCGTACGGTAAACGAGAATGGAAACAAAGACGGCGGTTTCGTTTTACAACCCGATAAGGAGAGGGGGTGAGAGGGACGGCGTGGCGTTCGGGGGTTGGCGAAAAAGAGCACCACCGACGGAGTTTACGAGACGAGATTCCGTGGTCCGTTCGATCTGGGAATTGCTGTGAAGTGCACAAATGGGAGAAGACCGGAAAACTCGTCGGGAATTCGGTATTTTGGCAACATCGAAGAACCCGATGGACGAATCTTGGAAGAGATTGTGGACTCATGAAAAACGGAGATTTTGTTTGATGTTCGAGCTGTGAAGTCAATTCAATGACGTATGCGGTTACTCGTAAACTCGATCGCAAACGTTTAGGTTATATTTATTCTTCTTTTTTTTTTTGCCGAAGTCAATGATCAAGTTACAGTTTAATTATCTTTCTGATAAATATTATTAACGCTTAACCAACCGAATGGTGACATTTCCCATTTTTTGTTCAACAAAGCCGTGCCATTGATTCTATTTATTTTTGTCTTGAACTAGCGTTGTTCACAGTTCATGAATTACATTTTCTGCTTTACCAGAGTACAATTTTTAATAAATTCAACGCCAGTTTAAGACTAACTAATAACAAAAGTGAATAGAATCAATCGTAGCCCCTTTGTTGCGGAAAAAATATGAGATCTCCCTATTCGGTTGGCTAAGTGTTAACGTGATTTGTGATTAGCAATTATATTTTGATAAACTAAACGTCGTGGCTAGGTGCACGATCATTTTCGTAAGTAACTATGTATGTTAATGTATGGTAAGTTTTTGTAGAAATCTATTTTTTTGGAAGAGTAATTGAAAAATCAAGGAAGCCTCACTTCCATCGCTAGCGTTGGTAACAGAAACTTTGAGCGCTGCTCGGATGTTGAAACGATAGGAATATAGTGGTTCAAATGTTTATGGGTTAGTTGGTGGACGAGGTGGAGTGGTTGTCGATCGGTCGTCGAAGTTAAGCTACGCTTGGTCGTGGTTTAATTGTTGGATGGGTGCCCGTTATCGAGGACACAAGCGCGTGTGAGGTTTACATATTAAAGCGATGTTTATCGGTGCTCGAAAAGTTGGATTTCGGGTTTGCGCCAGCCGCGGCTATAAAAAAAAAATAGTGCAATGGAAAAAAAGTTGTACCGGCAGCGTTTTGTGGTAGAAAAAAAGAGGAGGTGTGTTGTTCATCCTTTATCCGTAAAAAGTTTGGGATTGTTGCACGCGGTTGTGAATAAAAATTATATAAAACATCTTCGAACGCATTTTACAAATACTGAAAAATGGTAAAAATCTTAAAAATATTTAGAACACAATATAGTCATGGAAAAACGTTGCGATGAAAATTATATAAAAATAATGCGGAATTTATAGAATACAACACAATTATAGAAGCGTTTAAAGATCATAAAGAAAACAGAATAAGATTTTATAACGATGTTTACTGTCGTAGTAAATGGAGTAAAAATACGTGTTATGGTTTGCGACATGATTTATACTCGGCGTTAAACGCGTGTTTTCGTTTAAAAAAAAAAAAAAAAAAAAAAAATGGGGGAAGAGAAATATCGCGTTTGAATTAAAAGTGAGCAAGACAGAAGGAAATTTCGTCGGATAAAACGCTCGCTGATCCATTGATTTATCTTCCTTCGGGTGGATGTTTAAATTATGTTTACGTAACGTTCTGCCGTGCGCGACTGTAAAAACAAGAATTATTGCCTCTCTACTGGAACGCTTGTGCTTCGGCTTTTTACGTCGGGTTTAGCCGCATCTTTCGCTCGCTCCACTCGCGTTAGTTCGTCCGGACAAAAGAGAAATGGAGAAAAGGAACAGATGAAACGACTCCGCAACGAACGCGCGTTTTACTCTTCCGTATCGTGTTGTAAACGCCAAGTCGTTTCGCGTCGCACGAACGAGAAATCGATTAACGTATTCTGTTTATCTTGAATACGGTAGAATTGAAAGGGAAAATAAAGAAAAGCGATGATGGTATCGAAAGTACGTATTTTCAAATTCGTAGTTATCACAATTCTCAAGAAATACTTTCAGGTCTCGTGAATGCTTTTTGAGACTCACTGTAAAATACACCTGGTCGTTCAAAAGTTAATAAAAATTATCTGAACATCAATTGTTTTAAAATCACTCGTGTTAACCTCAAAATTAACCGCTTCAAGACTGTTTGAAGATCGTTTTCATTGTCAGATTACTTGAATATAATTAGTATCCCATCTCAAAATTATTTAACACGAATGCCACCGGGGTCACCGATGACCGGCACTCAACTTAGGGTCACCCATATTCATAGAAATGCATAATTTGGACAAATATCAATTCTTATCAATTTTTCATTACTATCGTCAATGTGATGGTGTGAAGAAATTAATGCGGTATAAAACATCTAAACACAGTTACACACCGTCACTTATTTGTCGTAGATAATATTTCAACAATATATATATACATCGTATAATAGAAAATCCATCGTAGCGCCACAAGCAAACCCAGTAAAACTGGTGTAGCATCCAACTTGTTAAAGATCATTCCTAAATCGTTTTAAAATCTTGCAAATCTGATTTCAAGTTCACAGTTAATTTCAGCGTCGCGTCTATCAATTATAGTTTACGCTAGGCAAATCTCAACGAAAGCGCGAATAACGAAGAGACATTGATTTCGTAACCTTACGTATGCTTGTACGGGCGCGAAACAACGTGGTTTTCAACGCCTTCGCCGGATAACACGCGGCAAGTCGATAATTTAATCCCGTTGAAACGCGGTCGGAGAACAGAAAAGGAAGAGAGTGGCCTTTCATAGGCGAAACGTTCGATTCAAGTTTCTTTCGAACCGTTCCGCACTTTTCGCACCTGCCCGGGAACATTGTTTCATCGAGCTGCTCGCTCGCATCCGTTCGGTAAATAATTTTCGAGGCGGCCACGCGCGACGATCAAAACTGGCCGCGTGAATACTTCACGAACGGTTAAAGCGCCGGTCGATTATCGGCCAACGTAACAAGAGAGGCATGACCAATTAACGACTCGCGCTTCGCCCAATAAACTTCTCAATTATTCCGTTTCCCGTTGTTTAATGGCGAGCCCGTTCATCGGGCTCGCGAGCGTGGCTACTTCATTTCGCAGCCGTTTACGTCGGTAATCGATAGCTGGCAGCGTTTAAAAGATCATTAATCTCCGGCTTCCTTTCGTACCCCCGTTCAAATGGCTGTTTCCCGGCCGCGGCTGATTTGTAAACGACGATGAAAACGAGTCGGCAATATTCCGCGATACGATTCCCGGTGATTACCTTTATATGGTGGTTGTTCGGTATCGGGAATTTCTAGATTTCTCTTCTCCGACAGGCGCAGAGACATGGATTTCAAGGATGCAGATTTGATTAGATAACAATGGGGTCTGGTGATTCGATTTAATTGTACGGTTTGCATGTGTATTAATTATGTGATTATATAATAAGGAGTATTAAACTCTATAAAATAGCTATTACACCATATTACGCTCTTCTCTGTAAAATTTTCTTATCCTTACACATTTCTCTTTCATTTGTGTATTTTTACTTTTCTCTGTTTATCATTATTACGCTTTCATACCTCACTGTAATAATTTCCTTGTAATTTTCTGATGGTTAAACCCGTTTAAATAAATAAATAAATGATTAATGATTTGTCAACGACGAATTTTTCTTTCAATTCCTGCTCCGATGTTAGGATCGATGTTAGGTACAATGGTTGTGTTATACTATTATACCTACTCTAGGAATTAGAATAAGTGTAACTGTGGTCAATTAAAGTTTGAATTTAAAGCTTCGTACGAAGCTAAGTTTGAAGATAGCTGGTATCTGTAGTACTTATAAGCTAACGAAAGAAAGCGACGACCTAGCGAATAGCATAAATTTGTTAAAATCAGTCGAATCGTTTTGCGATGCTACTTCTATCACCTTCGTGCGTTCATTATACCGTTTCAGAGCTCTGTGAACTGCTTATCCTATCGATGATCAAGAAGTATCGCGGAAAAATAAATTACGATTCGATGTTGATCTACTTTTGCAACAGATCCTACCAGTTAACTGCCCACAGAATTTAATCAAACTTGGCGAAACGGATATTCGCGATGCTAATCGCGTCAGCCACGCAATCCTAAGGCTGCGCAACGCGCCAGCTGCAACTACAAAACACCGAAACGGTGTTCCAACTAGCTCCTTACGTCGTTCCGTATAACTTCTCCACGCGCCGGACCCCGCCTAGTTCACAGCATCAACGCAAACAACAATGCCTGAGCAACTAATTATACAAGCCTGAGCAAATCCGCGGAAACGCGAGGAACAGCGTTCGGAACGGACGCCGGTGGCACTAGCGATTCTCGTTGAATAACGCCAGGTTTCAGTGGCTTGGCATGGCTGCTGAACTGGTTCTCCAAACTGTGTTCGCAAGAAAAAGGCCTGCACATTAAATTTTTTCGTGACCGGAAAGATTAATTAGCAATGGGATGTAATAATTTGTATAGGAATCGAGTAGATGCAAATTTTTAATTCTTCGTGGAACTCATCGAAAAACACTTTGACTTTGTGTGGTTGTCAAAATTCTCGCGTATCTTCAGAGAAACATCCTTACTTTATATCTTGTAGAACTTTTGTCATCAGCCTCTTATTCCTCGCGAAAAGGGAAAGAAGGTAAACTAGCAACGGTCAAAATAACCACACTTGACGGTTCGCAAACTCAAAGACCTAGCAAATTTTAAACCCTCCTTGGAACTCATCGAAAGACACTTTGACTTTTTGCGATTCTCAAAAATCTCGCATATCTAGAAACATTCTTACTTTATATCTTCTACAACTCTTATCCTTCGCGAAAAGGGAAAGATTGTAAACCAGCAACGGTCAGAATGATTACACTCGACGGTTTCATCGCAAATTCAAAGACCTAGCAAATTTCTAACCCTTCCTGGAACTCATCGAAAGACACTTTGACTTTGTGCGATTCTCAAAATTCTCACGTATCTTCAGACAAACATCCTTACTTTATATTTTATACAACTTTTATCCCGCGTTAACCCGTTCAACGAACATTTTCCTCCTGTTCCCGTTTCCTCCCGAAAGCTCGCCCGCTGGATCCCGCATCGCGGGAAGGTCCCAGCGCGGTCGAAAGCGCCAACTTCATCAAAGTTGCAGCGGCGCCGACGAGAGAGCCGGCATTAGGGGGGAATCTCTGAAACGGCGTTCGACGGGCCAGATAAGCCGTCCCGAAGCGGAAGAAAGCGGGAAGGTCGGGTCAAAGGGAGAAACGAGGGCGTGCAGCCGATTTTCCCGACCCAGAAGAGGGTGTGGGAGGTGGGGTAGGTGCGCAGCGAGTCGAGAGAACGGTCAAATGGCTGCTCTCGCCTCGGACGTCGTCTCCGATCCGGTGTTCCAACGGGAACGGGAGGTGACGCGCCCATGGGAACCGATCGACATGCACATGTTAGAAATAGATATTTAGGTAAAAAGTACTGGTTATTCGAAAGGTTGTGGGGTAACTGCCGTGGGGTCAATCACGGTTCTCTTTTCGGAAGGCTACGTAGCTTTTTCAACTCTGTGGCCAGATCCTTCACTACAACCAGGCACAAATTAAATTTCCAGTCATAAATCGTTCAATAACCAAGCTCCCAATTCGTAATTTCCAAGTGTCTTCAGAACACCAGCCATCAAGTGGCGTCTTATGGTTCCATATACTTTCTAACGTACTTGCTAACGAGGCACACACCAAATACCAAGCTATAAATCGTTCCATAACCAAAGTTACGATAACCAAGCTCCCAATTCGTAATTTCCAAGTGTCTTCAGAACACCAGCCATCAAGTGGCGTCTTATGGTTCCATATACTTTCTAACGTACTTGCTAACGAGGCACACACCAAATACCAAGCTATAAATCGTTCCATAACCAAAGTTACGATAGCCAAGCACCCAATTCATAATTTCCAAGTGTCTTCAGAACACCAGCCATCAAGTGGCGTCTTGTGATCCCATTCATACTTTCGAACGTACTTGCCAACCAGGCACACACCAAATACCAAGCTATAAATCGTTCCATAACCAAAGTTACCATAGCCAAGCTCCCAATTCATAATTTCCAAGTGTCTTCAGAACACCAGCCATCAAGTGGCGTCTTATGGTTCCATTCATTCTTTCTAACGTACTTGCCAACCAGGCACACACCAAATACCAAGCTATAAATCGTTCCATAACCAAAGTTACGATAGCCAAGCTCCCAATTCGTAATTTCTAAGTGTCTTCAGAACACCAGCCATCAAGTAGCGTCTTATGGTTCCATTCATACTTTCTAACGTACTTGCCAACCAGGCGCACACCGAGTACCCAGTCATAAATCGTTCGATAGCCAAAGTTGCGGACCAAGTATTTTCGCACGACCACCCAAAAAATATGCTGTCGCTAACACACATGATCACGCGCTGCATTAACCACGACGGGACTTTGTCTGCTCGGGGCCGCGTGACGCCGCCCTCTAACCCAAACTTTCATTCCGCGAGGGGAGAAACATCAAAGATTTTCCAGCCGCCGCATCGGTTGCCTCGTCCCTCGCCCCGAAACGGTGGTACGAGGCGGGCGCAGTCGGGAAAAGAGGGACGACGCTTCGCTAATTTGACCAGAGAGGACGAGATGGCCCCTAATGGGCGTCCCGTGTGCGCGAACCCTCGCCACAAGAGCGATCCTCGAGCACCCTGGGAGCAAGTCCGAATGAGGGAACTTGTTTCAGGGGTCGACGATAAACGGGCGTCGGCGACGATGTCAGGGGGTGGATTGTTCGGGGTGTGTTCACGAAACTTCAAACGGGAGCGCGGAAATCGAAGGCGCACATTTTCGAATGAATATCTGAAATCATTCCCTCGAGCTGTTCCGACGTGAATACATGAATCGCGAATAGGCTGAGCGTTAGGTTCAGAACACGAGTTCGGATCTGGTACTTTTACCTGCTACTGTGCATAAAGCTTGAGTGGCTTAAGAGGGTTATTATTGTGTTTGCTGGGAAAATCAGATAATCGGTAGGAGATGGATACATGGTGTGACAAGGTTTACAGTTCGCTGAAACTTTATCGTTTGTAAAAGAAACAGGTGTCTAAGGTTTTTCGTAGAAAATAAGTAAGTAGATGGGTGGTTATGCATACATTTCTTGCTCATAAATACCTAATCGAAAAACATACGTACGTTCCCTTCGACCCTTCGTTTTCACCCTCCTAAATACATCAATCTTCCGCCTCGAAGGATCGGAAGTTTCACCACCGCATATAAAACCACCATTCTCAACTTTCTTCCCGAACTTTCACAGACTTCGTCTGCAAGCATACGTTACTACTTTATCCCAAACAACCCTCTTGCCAAAAATCTCTTCCCGTTTTCCCTTAACATCGCCTTGCGCACCGAATTATCGAGGTTACGAAGTGCACAAAGAAATGGACTTCTTTCCCCCCCATGCTTATCCTCTATCTCTTCGAAACGACGGCGAGATTGCTGAAGACGTCGACCGGTCGAACGTTTCGATCGATCGCAAGTGAACGCGCGTTGAATTTTATATCTGGTCATTTTTCCATCGCAGGATAAACGTAAGCTCGGCCATGGTCTTTCTCCGTGGCCAGGCTTAATTTAATTTGAATTTCAAGCGAGCGCCGCGCTCTCGCGGCTCGATAAAATTCGAAATAACGACGCGGGGTGTACGACCGTTCAATTTAGGTTAGGACAGACACGGTGGAATTTTATTAACTCGTTAAACACGTGTTAGGCGGAAAGGGAAACGGTGGAGACGGAATTTCGCAGGGAGGACAGTCGAACAGGTAGCTTCGTCGAGCTTTACGAGGGAGTTCGCGCTTTCGAACCTTCCGCTGTTTAGCGCCAAGTGGTATTTTGATTAAATCCACGAAAACTTGTGAGAAGCTCCACGCGAAGGGACGAATTAGGTTCCAAGTTCTTGATCTTTGCCTTCGTTTCGCTATTCTTCGAACGTGAACGTTATTACGAAGTCGGAGATGAGCCGCAACAGTTAAGTTTTAATTTTGTGGGATGGATTGAATGAAAAAGATATTTACAGGACTTTGTATTTTTGAAAGCTGAACTATTCGTTGAACAAGCGCTACAATTTATACTCAAAACTTTTTCGTAATCGCATAAAATTTTGGTTATCTGACGAATTGCATTTTTCAGCTATGATCACTTATTTTTGTCTTGCGAAACATTGATCTATCTACAACGCTGTTCAATTTTTTCTAAGAATTTATTTTTCCCAAAGTTACAAAGCAACGGTACAATCATACTCAATTCCATGAAACCTGTCCTATATATTCACGATTTTACTGAAACCATAAATCACCGAAAGTCAGATTCGTCGAAATTGGGCGCAATCCAAAACTCCCTCCAACTCTTCGTGCCCCTATCCCTCTCGGCAAACAGGGCTACCAAAATCGACGCGGCAATCAACTTTCCCTGTATAAGCGTTACACCAGCAAGTTTCTAAACGACTCGAGTGGACCCGTGTACGTACGAGCAGGCGTGCAAGCGCAATATCGCTTCGGGGCGCCGTGGCCGCGCGATGGAAGCTCGTAATTTATGAAGCTGCTCGCGATTCAAGGTGCCACGTTAACTAACGTGGCCCGTTACATAAGTACACCGGGTGACACCGAAATAGGTGACCAAATCTTTCGATACCTTGCACCAAATTATACCCTTAGATACATGTATATTTTGTGAAGTTTACTATATATCTCTACGTTAAAACTGAAAATACATGCAAAAGTATTTTTAACGCTATTTAGGGTTGTTATAAACGATGACGCAGAGATTTATACGTTTCACGCTTATATATATTTGAAACACACGATACAATTATTTTTCACGCATCTTAACATACATAACACACACATACACACACTCTGCAATACCAACGTTGGTGGTTTCGCTAGTCTAAGGACTAGGTGCCAACCTACAAGGGTGTCTCACTTGATTATTGTCTTTGGTTGCAATGATACAAAGAACGTTTGAAATGTAATTATTGTATGGTGAAAGGAACACGTTTGATTCGTAGTCATTTTTATAAAATTTTATGAAATTTGCAAGTTCTCGCTTCGGTTCTACTTTGTATGTGTAACTTTAAAGGTGGAAGTAAGTTTGACATAAAGAGAATCGTGTTAGGTTCGCGTTAGGTTATTTTAAATTTATTCTGAGATATTCAGTACCTAACCCGAACCTATTTGGAATAGGAATTTATGCGAAACTTGAGCCTCTTTCAAACTTTGAAAACTCCAACTGTAGTCCTGAAAATATCGTTGCAAGTATCCGTGAGGTTAAAATCGAGCGACAAATCAGTATACATGAAACTCCTTAACTCTTTGCCCTCCTTTGTCGATTGCGTTTCGACGTCAGTTTTTATCACAGTAACTCCTACGTCCAGTCACACTCGACATTTTTAAATAGTCGTTTCAAATACAGTAACGAACAAAAGTTTAAGACCAAAGACTCAACGAAATTGAACAAATATAAATTACAACAAAGCTTGACAGCTATGTTTAATATAATTAATAAAAGAAATGAGTACTGCTCAAAGAATTGTCCTTTGAAATAAATTTCAAATAAACCACCTAAAATACAAAATTGAAAAGTCAACGAAATTGAACAAATATAAATTACAACAAAGCTTGACAGCTATGTTTAATATAATTAATAAAAGAAGTAAGTACCGCTTAAGGAATTGCCCTTTGAAGTAAATTTCAAATAAACCACCTAAAATACTAAGAAGTTATTGCCAACAAAATTGAAGAGTCAACGAAATTGAACAAATATAAGTTACAACAAAGCTTGACAGCTATGTTTAATATAATTAATAAAAGAAGTAAGTACCGCTCAAGGAATTGCCCTTTGAAGTAAATTTCAAATAAACCACCTAAAATACTAAGAAGTTATTGCCAACAAAATTGAAGAGTCAACGAAATTGAACAAATATAAGTTACAACAAAGCTTGACAGCTATGTTTAATATAATTAATAAAAGAAGTAAGTACCGCTCAAGGAATTGCCCTTTGAAGTAAATTTCAAATAAACCACCTAAAATACTAAGAAGTTATTGCCAACAAAATTGAAGAGTCAACGAAATTGAACAAATATAAGTTACAACAAAGCTTGACAGCTATGTTTAATATAATTAATAAAAAAAATAACTACCTCTCAAAGAATTGTTCTTTGAAGTAAATTTCCGATAAAGCATCTAAAATACCAGGGAATTGTTGACCACAAAATTAAATACTAATTCAGAGTTCAAAGGGTTAAAACACCGACTTTATCGCATTCGAGATGTAAACCATTTTTCATGTTCGACATCTGCAAAACGGTGTCCCAACGATCGATCATCGTTTTCGATGTCACCGTGTACATCGAGAAAATCGCTGTAACGGCTGGGTGGCTGGTTTCTAAGTGGAACTCGCGATTAGCTAATCAGCGGGAGGGTTGGTATACTGCATGAACGAAGTTGCGAACGTCGGCTCGAATACGAAGGCGCAACGTGTACCGAACAACTTCGGACTTCGGCAAATATGCATGACCGTCGACGTGGCGACCGTGTAGCGGTAACTGTTATCGTGGCCGAACGGCCGGTCGACCAACTTCCGGCGCGGTGATCGGCTTCATAAAGTTCCTGCGAAATCACGACACGTTCGTGACGTAACGCCGATGATGGAAGTGCAGCTTGGCCAAGTTTAGGCCAAGGGATTATGGTCGTAAAGTGGAAGGCGCGGAGATCCGGATGATACGGTCTCGCAGTGAGCTAGGTTAAGGAAATGATGCGGATGAGGAAAGCGTACTGCGGTAACGCAAACCCAGAGCAACGTAACGCGAGTATGATCGATCGTAAAACTGATAAAAGGGTGTAGAAAACATGCTTGCAAAATATGTGATAATTACAATTTTCAATTCGACGATACAATGTACGAAAATAAAACTTGTTTAACACTTCACCGAGCCTATTAACTAATTTAGCTAATTGCTATGATATATCTTTTGACATAGATGCAACGATAAACTCTTCAACAATTTCAGTTACAAGAACGTTGGACCATAAAATGAACCAAAAACCCGCTTCCTTTTCACTGTTCTCGCAAATTCTAACTAAGATAATACAACCAGAATTTTATACAAAATTTACAATTACAAGGGCGTACTCGTTCGTTCCCTTCTTAGCGCGATGTAATCTCGAAAGCCATCAAACAGCTTATTTGCGCTTGGTCTCAAGTTTTTGCTCCCCACCATGGGTCTCCCATTTTCCTATAACGCGGTTACTTGAGCAGCATGCAAATCTTGCTGTGACTCAGGGCCGGCCGCATTGTTGCTAGAGCGAATTCGCAAGTTGCCGGTAATTGTGTCTGGAGGGAGGAAAACTTGGTTCTCAGCGACCGTAAATCTGGTCGGCGCGAAACTCATCGAACGGCTTCGATGCCCTCCTCACCCACCCTCTCTCTTTCTCACCCCGTCCTTTCTCTCTCTTACTCTCCCTCCCCCCGATCTCTTTCTCTCCCTCTCACTCCTTTCCCCTCTCTCTTCTTCTCTCTTCCTCTCCCTTTCTCTCTCTGATGCTGCTTAAACCATCGCGGCTTCTCCATGCTTTGCTACCGACGAAATTTCGCTTAACAGCGCCTCGGAAAATTCGGTTTGCGCGAACCACTTTAGCCGAAACTCGCGCAACTTCCCTAGCCGCCGCTAGTTAACGCCGCGGAAAGCTCGAAACGGAATCCATTATGCGAGCCGCGAACGCGAGAGATTTCCATGGCAGAGGGGAGGCGAATTGTATCGTCTATGCGTTGCCAGGGCCGAGATTGCCTGTATAATCGAACGACAGAACGATGCAGCCGTGTATTCCTAGTTGGATGCGTTAATCGATTCGTTTCATCGGTGTCGCGTGAAAGGATGGAGCTTCTTCGAGCGCGTAGAAAGCTTGGGAGGACGAAGATGCGTTAGAAATTCTGTTGTTCAGGAAAGGATTGCAGTGGATTTTTGTTTGTGACTAGAATTAGAGGTGAACGTAGCCTTCTGTTGACATTGTCATACATATATATGGTTATGGCATAATTGCAGCGGGAGATTACAAACAGCTTATACACGATAACATTTTGAGCTGATCAATGAGCAGAATATGCTACACTGTCAACGATAAAACTGGGTATGCAAACAGTGTTCATTCGTATATAAATGATATTCAAATAATATTCATTCGTTGACGCTGTTTTCCATAATATAAACATGTAGCCAAATTCTGTGCATGGATTTCTTTGAATAACAAGTTATCGCGAGATAGTTTAATCCTCTAGCTGTGTAATCCTATTTTAAAAGTATGCACATCAATTGTTTCGCGAAAACGAAGAGACGATGTGAAATGTCTGAGGTTCGCGAATACGTTTTAATTGTTACTAAAATTTTAAGGTCACCTTAAACGTGTTCGAAGTCATTCTTAACCTATTTTAACTACTGGACCACTTATTTCAAATTGCCTCGAATTTATGAAATACACGTCACTTTTATTAGCTACGATTTATCTTCCTTTCAAGAAAAACTTTAATCCCAATATCGAGCGTGACTAATGTTCTTTCTCCGTGGAACGGTCGAAAAAGCTGAGCAGCCGGCGGAAAAGCAAAACAGTGAATTTCATGAATAATTGGCCCCCGCGATGTCTCTGAAATGATTGATTCGATTAAACGCAAACGAAGTAGCGGGTAAGCGTGGTCGGATTGAAATTACCGGCCGGCCAATTACGCGATATAACGCGGCTGAGCGGTCCGCGAGAGGATTTACGTGAATCCAATAATTTCTGCCGCGTGCACAGGATGCGCCACCACGCATTTACCGTTTTCTGTAATGTTATTCTTTCCATTGAAACCTGTAGCCGCAGATAGATTTTCCACGCTCGATCACGCGAAACCGAGTAATACAGAACGTCGGATAGTTGGGTATATTGCTCCGAAAATGTCTCGACGCGCCGTAATAATCTTCGCTGTCGAAGTATAGCGCGTAATGGACGTTTTTCTTCTTTCTTTTCTTTTTTTTTTAAATGAAAGGTGGAAGGTACAGAACGATCGAGCGACACAATTGAAGCTTTACGAGATACCATTTGACTCGCCGCGTGGCTCGTTCGTGCTCGTTTGACTGAATTCGATTTTATTCTACTTCGCCCGACTGAAAAGTGTACTGTTCTACTTGGCTGGCGGGGCACGATCCTATTCCACTTGTCTGGGAACGCGGCTCTTATACACTACGGGCTCGATTGTCTTTCTGGGTTCCTCGTCCAAACGTGTACTCATCCTTACTTTGTTCATTTGGTGTCGTGTTCACTTGTTGCAATTATTTCAGTGGTCAATCACAGCAATCGATTTCGTAAGCGTAACATTTTAACGCGACTTTGACGCAATTTGCGTGGAAACTATCGATGGTCAATAAATGCAACGTGTATGTATACATGTGTGTGTGTGTTGATTTTATGTCACTATGTTTCAGGCAGTTAGAGTTACGAAATTTTTATCGAAATGTTATATTAATCGGTATGTTAGTAACATTTAACCCTTTGAGCTTTAGAGGCAATTGCTAGTCGCCAAATGATAGTTTCACAAATTTGTAGACTTTATCTAGTTTGTTTATTAGTCAGACCCGGAGGTTAAACGATTATAACATAACAAATATTAACAAATATTAATTTACATATGTGTAAATTTTAGTATACGACTTAACGTAACTGAACGAAGCTTAATATAAACCAATCTCAGTAAATACTTCGCTCCTGAAAATCATCGACGTTGATATTGTCAGGCGACTAACAGTCACCTCTCGAGTGCAAACAGTTAATAAACATTATCGCATAAAAATTGTGGAAGCCTTTTAAATATACGAAACATAAAATTTTAAGACTTCAGAAGAAAAATAACAAATTCACCGTGATAAAGCTTGTTCCTAGTTTTCGTAGCGCTAATAGAAGCTGATCGCGCCATTTCTTGCGAACCACTTTACGAAATTAAGAATAGCCGAGGAATCTTTTACCGATCAGAATTCGTCCGCACGAGAGTCCCTCTCGCCATGGTGTGTCCCGAAAAACTTTCTTTGCTCACGGTGAATGCATAAAACGCGGGCGAGCGCGAGTATAAAAGAGGAAAGAACTCGTCTCATAAGCGAATATTTATGAACGCCAGCCTGAAAGTCGTCGTCCTCGTAGCAGAGTGCAAGACCCCTTTATAAGATCACGCGTAAAATATATTCGAGATTCCCCGGGACGATATCGAGCCAGAAAAGGAATTGAAAGCTCGTCGCCGACGCGACGACAAATCGAAGCCAGTCACCGTGACGTCATCCTCCATTTTGCTTTCCGCTCGAAGGAAACGTGTGTATGTGCGCTCGCGTAACTTTCTTAATGCTCGTCCCGCTGTTCGTCCCTTTTTCTTTTTTCTTCCTATTCCCTCTTTTTTTCTCTCTCTCTCTTTCTGCTGTTCGTTCACCTGCACTTCCGAGAGGACGAATTCAATACCTTTTCCACGTGAAATATAATAAGCGACGATAAAGTCTCCGAAGCCGGGGACGCAGGCGAAGATCTCCGTGTTATGTCGTCGTAAAGATAAGGGATTGACAATTCGAAGTTGAAGCCGGTAAGAGGAGTCGAGTCCTTATGTATCGTCTTCTCGAACGTTTACATTCTCTGCTTTCTTCTTCGAGATACCGCACGTTTTTCTTTTCCTTTTTCTTTTTTTTTTTTTACTTATTCCTGCCACAGGATATTGTAGAGATTCCGCAGAGAATTTAGGAACGTCGTGAAATATGTAAAATAAAATGTTGTCTCTTCTGCTGCGAGTGTAGTAAAGGTATTCTGAAAACAAGCGTGAGAAGCTTAAGGATATGGCAACGGAAAACGTACGCTTAGTATGTGTGTCACAAAATTTGAGAATTATTACGCGAAACTTTGTTGCGAAACTGACGTTTATGATTTATTTCTGTACATGCAAGGAATTTTAACAATTCCTATCAAACAGTTGAAAAACCTTGCACAATTAACACACAAACATTAATCCTTTACTTTTAACTGTTATTCGCCGTGTGATAGTTTCGTACATTTTCCGACTTTAGTTAGTTTATTTCAGTAAGTGTAAATTTTAGTGTACGATTTATTCTTGGGTAAACTAAATGGAGTTTAATATAAACGAACCTTGGTAAATATTTTGCACTTGAAAATCTTTCAAGTTAATATTATTAACACGTTCGTCGCCACGTCACCCAAATATGGGTGACGCTCTTTTTCTTAAAGTTAAATAGGATTTAAATTTAGAATTTTTAAAGGAATTCAATGAAATATGTATTGAAGTATAATATATATATATAAATATAAAATACATAAAATAAAAATAAAAAATAAAAACTTTTGCCGTTTTTATATTTTTTTACCCCAGTTTTCTATGTAAATGGATTTGGGCGCAGCAAGAAACTCAGCCGAATCACGTTGGGCGACGAACGTGTTAAACGAGTAACAGTCATTTCTCAAATGCAGAGTTAGATACTACATAGATACTGAATAAATATTACATGATATGAAATACTCTAGAAACTAGCAAAATAAAGGTGCCAAATTTTCTGCGATACTAATACAATTTCTGTTCCGAAACGTATAAAAGAATCAAACTACAAGTTTCACATAAACGGAGTGAAACCTATCATGAAAAATTCCTCGATTTCTCCAACGAAGCGATCCTCGAATTAGTCCAAAAGATCATTCGATCCAAGTTTTGGACGACGCGACGTCCACGGTGTTGCAGGCGTAAATAATCTCGGGGTAGCGAGAAAATAGCCGGGCAAACAGTCCAATGGAAATTTATGACACCGGATACGCGGATGTTTATTGGATTTCGGTACGCGTTGCGACGCTCGGCCCGGTGCCACTTCAATCGCCGCTGATTACTTCGTTTACATTTAGCTGATTTCGTTCGCGCTGATTAAACGGCGCGCTCGCACGCCTGCCAATTTTTATCACCGATAAAGCTTCCGATTCGTAAGGTCACTTGTAATTTTCAGCAGCCGCTTATTACATGGGATCCGTCGGAAAACCGATTTCGAGTTCCTCTAACAAGCGATATCACTACTCTCCTTTAATTAAAACTGAAAACACCGTTCTCAACGTGTAAAACGTGAAGATTTTGTGATTGTTGACGTTCCACCACTTTTTCGTCGAATCGCTCTTATTATTAGCGATTCTGATGCTGCCGTTTGATAAGCTACTACTACGTACAATAGCGGACAAAAGTTTAAGACGACAGGATGATGCAAAACATAGTATGCTAATATTGTTCATATACTTATTTTTATCGTCATTATGGTAGTACGCTATTTATTGATTACCATTGAATACGAATTTTATGTATCGTGCTATTTCTCATTAATTAACTAATTTGTTTTCTTTGATCCTATTGTCACGGGAATTTCCCTTGGATTGGAACCTCGGATGATGTTTTCGACCCTATCGTGGAAACCCTCGTAAGGATGACTCAGAGGATAGGGTTTGAAAAACGTAACGCCTCACTCTGTGGTCAAAACGATAACTAACTGTTCTTTATTGCGACGCTCTTTTATATAGTACAATATTCGAGTGGTGGGGGTAATAAAAAGTCATGTGGTCCGCAGGATGTTCCTTAGTAGTAGAAGTCATCTGAACCGCAGAATGTTAACATAATCTGGCCCTGATAAACAAGAGGATAGGGCCTCTTCACAGCCAGATGTTTTTGGGTAGATAAGTGTCTTCACACTATTATATAGCACAATTGCTATAACTATACAATGAAATATTCGATGTAACATTAAAATTAAGTCGCTTGAGCAAATGGATCTATCATATTGTTACGGTTAAAAATTAAGTAAAATCATAAAAATGTTTACACCAATATTTCCCGGCGTTTTTATTAAATACTGAGATCAGTTTCAGTCAAATAAAGTATACAGTATCTAAGTTAAGAAGGAAAATGCAAATGAATCTATATTTTTGTTACGTGCTGTACAACTACTAAGGTCATTTTTTATTATGATTAATGGTAACGATATTTCAATTTCATGAATCTTGAAAGTGATTCGCTCGTTTTATTCGCGCAATTGTTTCGATGTTACTATTTATACTTGTTTTGCGGTACTTTTATTTCGTAATATCTTTTATAAGAACGATGCGATCTTTTTTAATCAGAAATTGGACTAAAACTTGTAGCATTTGAAGTATGTTAACAAATGGTCAGGGTTAGTTCTCGGTTGACTTTAAAAGTTTCGTATGATTTGGCGTTGTTCGTAACATAATTAATTAGGACACGGTAACTTCTGTTAATTTCTTCTGCGTGTGTAATTTAAATTCTTGTCCCCGGAGAATGGGGGGAAAGGAAAATGGAGGAAGTATGGTTGTCAATTCTGGACGGTGTTAATAAACGGCGGCAAGGACGACGACGTGGTCGTTCTCTTGTCGCGAGGCAAATTGCATTTTTCCCGCGCAAATGGTGTTTGCACAAGCGGCGCTAATTGCGGACCGACGCGACGTCTGCGCGCAAATTTCTCGCTGTGCGTCGCAATCGCATTTTCCGCTGTTTGCCTTTTTTCTCCTTTTACATCCGGTTCCCTTGAATTATTTATTTGCCTTCTCTTTCTTGTCCAAGGAAATTTTCACCACCAACTGCGAACGTTCGAGTTCAGCTGCGCTTGCGATTCTCTCTAATTATGCGCAAATACGAAACGCGTGAAGTGCAGTTAACGCGTTTCTCTCCACTATCGATGAATATTCATGCATATTGTTAAATTGATATGGAAATCTATACGTAGAAAAAGGCATATCTTAACTAACTGACTAACTCATTATCGTAGAGCCTAGACTACTGAACCTAGCAACGTGAAATTTGGACGATGGATTCCTTTTATGACATAGGCGCCCATTAAGGAAGGACTTTTTAATATTCCATCCCTAAGTGGGTTAAGTAGGGGTTGAAAGGTAGTTTAAAAATCCGCCGATTTTGGAGCAAGCACTATGAAAACTGGTATTTAGCTTACGTTTTTGGAAAATCAATTCCCTGAGGGGGTAAAATAAAGGAAAAGAGTTTGTTTGAAAATTCGCCGAAAAATCCCCGAAAAACAAAGGGAACGACTACTACGTAATAAAAACATGATAATGGTAAAAAAGAAAAATTAATTAATTAATAAGAAATAACAGTATAAATAAAATTTGTATTCTATGCTAATCAATGAATAGTGTTCTATAATAATGTCAATCAAAATGAATAGATAAATAATATTTGTGAATCATAAAAATATTTTTTACATTATCCTAACATCTTAAACTTTTATCCACTACAGTATCTGCCTTAATAAGTTTTTCCGTTTACAAGTAAAAAAAATGAAATAAGAAAAGCATATAATTATATTTAAGAAGAAAATTACACCGTCGTTAGAACTTGTCTAAACAATTTTAAGAAACGTTTAAAGTTCTCATCTTTGCAATGAAATAACCTTCGTACGAAATAATTTTAACAGGATTTGCCGTAAAATGATTGCCATAGATTATTGTAGGAAACAATTAATAAAAGATTATATATTTTAAAATAGTACAAAAGAGAGTTAGGTTACAATTACATGAACATTGCGCACGGAATGAACAAAGGATGGACGTCTTCTGTCAAAAAAAAAGCATTTCGTGACAAAATCGTTTTTACAACAACTCCGTTTCGCTCGCTCACGATCTTCTGCCCTCCGCGCAGGCAGTGCCGCCCCACGAAATAATTTCGCCACTAAACCTTCATAATCTTAAATCCTAATTAGTATAAATAAAACTTAATAAATCTATGGGTAATTTCTGGCTCCTACATATTTAAAAAGAAAATTACACCGTCGTTAGAACTTGTCTAAACAATTTTAAGAAACGTTTAAAGTTCTCATCTTTGCAATGAAATAACCTTCATACGAAATAATTTTAACAGGATTTGCCGTAAAATGATTGCCATAGATTATTATACAGTCTGATCGTCGCTCGAAAGTTGCACGACTCGCATAACGAAACCGTCAAGCCCTGATCGTGAAATAAATAAATGTTTTCGCGTAACGCATGACGGTGACTGCAAATTGAACCCCGCGTTTCCCTGTTGGTCCACCGTCGAGGAAATTACTAAATTCGCTAACGATGTATGAGACGCCAAAACCTGCAGAGTGCACGCAAACCAAGTAATTAGTTCCGATTGAATCGCGGCGGATAGGTGCGCTGTCCCGGGGGCTGCAACTGAATTTTACCTATGCATTTACCATCCACGCGGTGACTAATTGCCGTTTACGTGGAAACGTAAAATTCGATTAGTACGCGTTCCCATGCCCCTCGTCTCGGTCCGTTCTGTTAAGCCGCGGCAAATTAACCCTTCGCGCTCGAAAGGTGACTGTTAGCCGTCTAACAATATTAATTTCAAAGATTTACAAGGGCAAAATAATTACTAAGATTCACTTATATTAAACTTCATTTAGTTTAGTTAAGTCGTATACTAAAATTTACATATATGACTGTTTAACGTCCGGGTCTGAACTAAAGTCTGAACATTTGCGAAACTATCAGGCGCCTCTCGAGCACAAAGGGTTCACTGTTTGACGAGTGTCAGTTTCAATCAAAAATCTAAGGTACGCGATGACACGTTTGATGTTACAATTTTCAGTTATTTTATATTCAATTATACAATTATATTCAATTATATATACAATTATATATATAGCAAACGGAGAACAGAGATAAACTTCTTTCGTGAGAAAATATTACAAGTTTCTAATTGACACAGGAAAAAGACATAGTGAGCGTTAACTGCGATAACGTAAATGTCTATCGGAAATGGGGTTTCATATTACTAAATAAAATACACTCTTATTTAATATACTTCAATTGTTTATTATATAGCACGAGATAAGTGTAATTCTCTGACCGAACCTCGCGAGCTTTAGCATGAGACTAGCACTACGCAGTGCTCGAAATTCCTATGATACTGTCCGGACCTTTCAGCCCCTTTGTTCTGCTTCTTAACGTTTTTGTACTTTCTAAAATGCAAGATTTGAGTTGGGTTCTTGAAAGAAGCCCTTGAGAAACTACATTAAGAGAAAGCAGGTTTTTTGGTTAATTTTTGTTTCGTAGTATTTCTGTATTCAATTTCAAACAATGTCCCTTTCACTAAACTTATTCTCTCATATCCTACTTTCTAAACTACCAAATGTAGCTTGAGTTTTAAGAAGAAACCCTTCAGAAAGTACGATAAGAGAAAGCTGGTTTGCGGTTAATTTTTGCTTCGTAACATTTCTGTGTTTAATTTCTAACAATGTCTCTTTTACTAAACGTATTCTCCCATATCCTACTTTTTAAACTACCAAATATAGCTTGAGTTTCAAGAAGAAACCCTTCAGAAAGTACGATAAGAGAAAGCTGATTTTCGGTTAATTTTTGCTTCGTAACATTTCTGTGTTTAATTTCTAACAATGTCTCTTTTACTAAACGTATTCTCCCATATCCTACTTTCTAAATTGCCAAATGTAGCTTGAGTTCTAAAAAGAAACTCTTGAGAAAGTACCATAAGAAAAAGCTGGTTTTCGGTTAATTTTTGTTTCGTAATATTTCTGTATTCAATTTCAAACAATGTCTCTTTCACTAAACTTGTTCTCCCATATCCTACTTTCTAAACTACCAAATATAGCTTGAGTTTTAAGAAAAAACCCTTCAGAAAGTACGATAACAGAAAGCTGGTTTTCGGTTAATTTTTGCTTCGTAACATATCTGTATTCAATTCCAAACAATGTCCTTTCTATTAAACTTACTGTCGTATACTCACTACACTGAAAACCAATAAAATTCACCATCGATTCGCAAAACTCATGCAAACCAATCTCGTTGATTCTCCGTTGACAATCTTAAACTTAACGCGTTGCTAGGAAAAATATGATGCACGATCGTGCTGATTGTTTCAAGTAGCTGTAATCACAAAGGTGATCGCGTTGCAAACGAAGTTCGTTAAATGTTTGAGGAGACCGCCGCGTGGCAACGGAACGCGTTATTATCGGAGCTGATTACTGTTTACAAAGTTAGAGCAAACGGTGCACGTTATACCTGGGAATTTCGTTGCACAATGCACACGCGGCTAGCCGGACATTCAATCAGCGATCGCTGTTACGCTCACATTGGACTGCTAATTGCGACGCGGCCGCGCACGCGAGCGCCGATACGAGCGGAAATTTCGGTCGCCGCGCGGAATCACGTAACGCGGAAACTTTCCACAGGATCGATATTCCCCAAGGTGCAGTTCCACCGATCTCGACGATCACGTGTAATTTGTCTGTTGACCAGTGTTGAGGTAAAGGAAATATTTATTTCTACCGGAAAATTCTACATGCTGAAATGATTTAGGGACGCGTTAGCCAGGTATAAAATGTTCGCACTATCGCCACGTTCTCCAATTCTTTTCTGTTCCCATTGCGCGCCAGTTGTATAAGCATCACTGATACATTTTTTAATAAATATACATAGCCATTTTTCTTTTAAAATTGGAGCGAAGTGATTAGCCGTTCGAAGCTTCAGATTGGACATCGTGCTACTTTCGAGAATCCAGTAATTCTGAGGAAATTGGAGGAACGAAGGATCGGCTAGACGGTTATTGAGATACTAGAGATTTTTTATATTTTCATAACTTTCCACTATTTTATTACTTAATTATTTTCTTACTTCATGGGGCTCATCAATGACCGGCGCACTCAGATTGGTAGAAATACATAATTCGGAAAAATGTCAATGCTTATCAATTTTTCATCATTATCATCGTTGATGCAATGATGTGAAGAGATTAATGCAGTATAAAACATCTAAAAATAGTAACTTATTTGTTGTAGATAATATTTCAAAAGTATACACGTCGTATAACAGAAAATTCATCGTGGCGCCACGAACAAACCCTGTAAAACTGGCGTGGCATTCAACGTGTTAACATTTACTTTTCACACCAACTCGCCATTAGTTTCTCTACGATTTTTTGAAGGAATCATTGAACCGTTATCGAACTTCATTTTTCCGAACTACTTCAGTCTTCTAAACTTTCAACTCCAACGTCATCTTTCCGCGTAACTCGGTCGCGTTTAAAACCACCTTCGATTTTACGGGACTCATCGCCGTCACGAGCGAGCCTGTCTAACAAAACTGTTCGCACCCGCGACGACTCAGTGCAAACGAGATTACTTCCGGCGATCGGCGGACCGCCGGATGTTCGAGACTCGAAATGGACTCGCAGGCGAAATTCGTTGACGTCGCAATCAGCGTGCGGCGAGGGTTCCTTCGCGAAACTGTCGGCCGGGACAAAAGCGAAATTTCAGCGACGAGGCGTGCCGTCGACCGCGTTGGGATTCGAATCACCCGCCGTGAGTAAACCACCGGATATGTAACCTGGTATTTAGCTGGAATAGTCTTTGCCTAGTCATTACTGGAATGCCTCGGTGTGGCAATGTATATAGAGGCTAGGAAAAATGGGTGTTAGGCGAGGAAAACTGAAAATCTAGAGATGAAGGCTGAAAATTCGAGACTACGGAGCCGAGAAGAAGGGAAAAGGGTCTTGCTGGCAGGAGAATGGAGGTCACCCTTTAGATGTAGGTTTTGACCCAGGCGATTTTCGATGGTCAGGTCTGGGTCTAGCGTAGCAATGTATATAGAGACTAGGAAAAATGGGTGTTAGGCGAGGAAAACTGAAAATCTAGAGATGAAGGTTGAAAATTCAGGATTACAGAGACGAAAAGAAGGGAAAAGGGACTTGCTGACAGAAGGATAGAGGTTACCCATGAGATTTAAGCTCTGATCCAGGTGGTTTTCGATGGTCAGGCCCAGGCTAAATGTAGCAATGTATACAGAGACTAGGAAAAGTGGGTGTTAGGCAAGGGAAGCTGACAATATAGAGGTAAAGGGTGAAAATTCGGGACTACAGAGACGAGAAGGAAAAAGGGACTTCCTGACAGGAGGATAGAGGTCACCCATGAGATTTAAGTTCTGATCCAGGTGGTTTTCGATGGTCAGGCCCAGGCTAAATGTAGCAATGTATACAGAGACTAGGAAAAGTGGGTGTTAGGCAAGGGAAGCTGACAATATAGAGGTAAAGGGTGAAAATTCGGGACCACAGAGACGAGAAGAAGAAAAACGGGACAAGTCAAATAGTTCACGCACGTCGCAGACAACTCGCGAGAAGTACAGAAATGCACGCAGAGCTAGCTGCTATCTGGTTTTGCCAAAACTTTTTGAGAAATCCAGAGAAAAACTCTGTCCGTTTCCTCGAAGACCATTTTACTATGACGGTCCAACGATTTAGCGCGGCAATAATCGTCGGTGACACGAACCACCGTCCTAATACCCAATCACACGTACTCTACACGACTATATCAAAACGATGAGCAAGCCGGGAAATAAGTTTAACCATCTGGTCGCCATATTTCCGCTGTCAACAGAGATAGTCGACAATTCCTAACAAGACGTTGTTTCGTTCGCCTCGCGAGCCAATGGAAGCTCTCGCTGGGAATCCGGCGTTGAAACTGTGTTTCGATGCGCGCCAATCCTCGGGGATGCTCTCGCGAAAGGGGAGAAGCATCGTCGCCGCTTCGCTGATGCCACGCAATGGAGTTTTAATTTCCCTGGTGAAGGCGGAACAGGGAAGTGCACGCTTCTCTAGCTTGGCACTCGAATAATGCAATTTCGAAGTTTGGAAAAATATTGCCGCGCTCCGTGCCGCTGTCCGCGTTTTGTGACCGACTACGATAATGGAGGGCGGAGGCGAATCCATACTCGAGTTTCCTGCGAGATTCCGTTAACCCATTTCTAACCACGTTTGAACAACGAATTGTTCGTTTGCAAATATAAACACAATTCCGATTTCACCGTGCACCTCGATATTTGAATAACAGTAAATACTAGTGGAACAAAATTTGAATGCTTAAGAGATTGAATAACAATATAGTAAATTCCTTGGAAGAATTGGCTTTATCACAGTTGGATTCAAAATATTGTTGCTTATCGAACAAGCCCATGCAAGGAAAAGAGCATTAATTTATTAATAAATCTCTTTAAAAAAATACTATTTATACATATAAAGAGATATGTCCTGACTGACTGACTGATTTATCATCGCAGAGCCTAAATTACTGAAGCTAGAAACATGAAACTTTGACAATGAGTTCCTTTTATGACGTAGGCACCCACTAAAGAAGGATTTTTTGATATTCCAACCCTAAGGGGGTTAAATAGGGGTTGAAAGGTTGTTTGAAAAATCTGTCGTTTTTGAAACAAACACTAAAAATATTAGTAACTATTAGCTCTTTGGTTAGAAATAAAGAAATACGTGTTCCAACGTTTTTTGGAAAATCAACCCCCCTTTCCCCGAGGGTAAAATAAGGGATGAAAGTTTGTTTGAAAATCCGTCGATTATGAAACAAGTACTATAAAAAAAGAAATGCGGGCAACAAGTAGTATTCTATATTTCCCATTAATTCTGACGATAGCTCAATAATCACACGTTTTCGAATTTTTTCTCAAGCTAAAATTAAGCAAAGAATTTGGCTCGTTTGGCGATTCAGAACAACTAACAATCTCACCTTGAAAGCCTCATCGTTATTTCGCTTCTTTTATGAATCCTAACGATAGTTAGTTGGGAATCCGATCGCGCGTTCCCGATACGTCTGGAAGCGGAGCCCGAACGAAAACTTTCGCGTATCGAACGGGTTAATCCGAGATCAGAGGCGAGCACCGAAAAACGGAAGAGCGATATTGGGGCGCTCGATCAACCGGGAAGACTAATAGCGATCGCGAGATGCGCGCCCTGTCGAATGGAAAATAGAGAGATAGAGGGTTGGAAAGACAGAGAAAGAGAGAGAGAGAGAGAGAGAGAGAGAGAGAGAGCGGAGAAGTCGGCGGTGGGAGATAATAAATCGTGGAAGTATCTTTTATTACGCAAATCGATCCGCTGAAAGGGGCAGAGGAATCCGCCATTATGCATTCCAGCAACGTGAAATTTCCGGGCCGGAGCTTTACGAGCGCGGGAACGATTTTCAGCGGGGATGCGTGCGCGTTGAAGGATGATCGTAATTCGTTTTCGGGCGATCCATTATGCGAGCTCTTCGGGTAATTCGACGAAATCGCTAGCGCGAGAGTGACGATCACAAGCTGTTCTGGTTGGCTGCTTTGCGTGCCGTTGAAACAGAAGCGCGCGAAGATATTCAAGGTGGGTTGTTCGTTTTGCGATTATCGCTGAGAAACTTTTCCTCGCTTTTTCTTCCGTCGTTCGTTTATTTCGACGGCTGGACCGTGAATCGGATTTGTTAGGAAAATTTTAGCGTGCAGAGGTAACAGAAATTGAGATGACGGAAACGTGGTGTCGAGTCAAAATGGATTAACCTGTTAAGTGGCTTATTTCGTCTAACGAAATGCATGCCTATATTGCATGCGAATATTCCAACGCAGTCAAAGACTTAACTCTTTGCACTCGAGAGATGACTGTTAGTCGTCTAACGATATTGATTTGAAAGATTTTCAGATGCAAAATATTTACTAAGATTCGTGTATATTAAACTTCGTTTAGTTTAATTAAGTCATGTGCTAAAATTTATATATATGACTATTTAACCTCCGGATCTGACTAATAAACAAACTGTAAAAGTCTGAAAATTCGCGAAACTATCGCTTGGCGACTAATAGTCGTCTCTCGAACGCAAAGGGTTAAGGAATTAACAGAATAACAAGATGAAAGTAAATGTAAATGCAGGCTTCTTTCCTGTCTTTTCTTATTTGTTAAACTACACGACGTTCTATGTGTTTACTCTAAATTCGCACAGGTACACTGTTCCCAAATGTCTTCCTTGGGTCTCTCGATTTTGTTCAAAAAATAACACGGGAAGTTGAAGCGTGCCGACGCGTGCAGGTTCGAACGATCGTAGAATATGTTCGCCGGGCAAAGACAAAGATTCGAGCAGATTGAAATGCATTATAAAGGCGTCGACGTTTACTTTGGACTTCGTGAGCGGAAGTTACAGTGCGTAGCCCGGCGGAGTCGATGTTCCACGCAACGGTGGATATTTTATTCATAGTACGCGGTTGATTTCGATTTCGTGCGCGGCCCTGTGATCACGTCGAATCTCTCGCTAAAAAAGCATATGATAAATTCCGCAATTTACAATTACGTAGGTTAATTTATTAATATTATTCCTGGTCATATAATACGTTATTATTTTATATTAATACGTTATAAGTTTAATATGTATGTCTTTTGATTTTGATTTTTTATTTTCTTTTCCTTTCTATACATATTATACAAAAGGCTTCAGTCCCTTTATAAATAAAATAAAATAAAATAAAATGATTATCCGAAAGCCTATTAACACTAGAACTACCAGACCAGTCAAAATGACCAATTGGTGATTACTTATAGCAACCTTATAAATTCACAAAATTCTAAATTTTACTAAAAATTTACTAAAATTTACTATGATTTTCTACAGAAGGTGCAAATAAAGATTTGTTTTCTATGTATTCGGTATTTCTTTTTGTAACTTTCAAATTGATTTTTTCCGTGCAAATAAGTACAGTTGAATCGTCGGTAGTCCTAGTGTTAATCAGTTTTTTGTAATCCTTCGTTCGTAAATTTTATAAATGTTAATCAGCTTGTTGTAATCCTTCGTTCGTAAATTTTATAACGTTCCTTTATAAGAAGGTAATACCTTAATTTATTGAAATTATTAAACGCGGCAATCTGGATCTGACTAATAAACAAACTAATTAACATATGAAAATTTGCGAAACTATCGTTTGCGGCTAACAGTCACCTCTCAAGCGCAAAGGGTTAAAATACTAACAATTCGAGAAAGTCTAAGCTCGACCGCTTCGCCGCCACCCCTCCCCCTGAAACCAGGTCAACGAGATCGAAACGCGCGCAGCTCGGAACGACGCGAAACTTGTCGCGGAGGATCACGAGCGCGGGACGAGGATTACGGCGGAGTAAACAGGAAGTCCATTTAATCTCGCGGCACGTTAGGCGAAACTGGGCGACACGGCTCGGCCGCCCGTGAATCGACGTCGAACTTTTCTATTCATCCTCGCCGTCTCTCCACCTCTCCCGTTTTCAACCCCCTGAAGGGGTTCGTTGGCGCTCGTGCACACGTGCGCGGGCCGACGGTGTTAACCCTTTGAGTACTAAATTATTTGAAGATTTTTATGCTCATGGGACGGATTTAATTTGTCACTATTGTGAGCGGTTACTTAAATTCTTTACAAAAAGGCCGTTCGTTCATAAAATACGTCTGCTATCTTACTAAACTGACTATGCCCTTTTCCTCATGCTTTTATGGGCGCATCCCCACTTTGCACTTTCCCGAAAAACAAACCCGCCGTTGGTGCGGGCCTGGAAAGTGTTAGCGGCCGTGGCCGAGCCTCGTGCGTACTCGGTCCCAACCCTTATTGGGGACCTCTGGTTTATGGGAGCCCTAATGTCCACTTTAGCCATTGTCACCCCTGATTATCTGGTTCCTCTTACACTATATGGATTAATATGCAAAAGTAATACACTTTAACTAGGCGACACGGCTCGGCCTCCCGTGAATCGACGTCGAACTTTTCTATTCATCCTCGCCGTCTCTCCATCCCTCCCGTTTTCAACCCCCTGAAAGGGTTAGTTGACGCACGCGCATATGTGCGCGGGTCGACGGTGTTAACCCTTTGAGTACTAAATTATTTGAAGATTTTTATGCTCATAGATCATCCATTATCATCTGGACATTATTCATTTAACCACTCCACGTGTTAAAAATTTCATCCGCAGTTCATCATACATCCGTGTATCGCAATAATTCGTGGTCGCAGCCACGATTTTCACTGTCAACAAATTTTCTAAGCGATCCGCGTCCCTTTCATCGAATACCTTTCAATACTCGCGAAAAACGGCGAACAATCATAAGCAATTCCAGCGGCGTGTCATCCGCGAATCGGAATACCCCCTAAAATGTTGTCAGCCGCAGAGACGAAGAATTGTCCGACGCGGTGACTGACGGTTAACGGGGAAGGGCGATATTTAAAATCGCGGTCGCTTTTCTAGCCTCGAATCGTTTCTCATCCCGCGCACACGCGTGTGGACGCGCGCGCGCGTACACAAACGGACGCACGCAAATGTTTGGCACTCGTTGTTCATTTCGAACGATTGTCCGGGTTCCTGAAAGGTTAACCGTACGCGGTATTTGCAAACCCGTCCGTTTGTTTGCGAAGCGTGCCAGTGTCCACCGACACGATCATATTTCACGCTGATAAGCACACGATAATCCGCGCACGACAAGTATTCATTAACCGAATGAAACGCGTACCACTGTACAAGCGCTACTGTTACACGCTGCTTTTACTGGGGCCGCGATTTTTCGATTGTTTGAAGCCCGCGGTATCGCGGAACGGTAATATATGGCGGTCGGAAATTAATCGTTCAGGTGCAAGATTCGAAAACTTCTGAAAGGTTTATTAGTATTATTATCATTATTATTATTATTATTATTATATCCTAGTGATTTCTCAGAGGGTTTCCTCTCTGGTTTGTGACCAGCATGAACAGACAGTACCAAGTTCATGCCGGTGTTTTTATTGTTGGAATTTTCTTACTATTGTCGCTTTGTTAAAAATTACTACTTTTTGGATGTGTGAGTGTATGTATGAATTATTGAAAAATACAATTAAACGGGAAATGTCCTTTTTTACAAATTGATACATTGAGAACAGGGAATAGTAGAAGGTCTAAGAAACTGTGACACAATATTCTACAAGGGTATCTAAGGAATACAATTCAAGTATTTCCATGAAGGATCAATAAGATCATCGGTTTCTCGAAATCTCCCACCTTAGCTCGCGACATCATTGGCCCCTGTTTTAGGGAGAAAAGGGCTGAGGATCGTTACCTTTCAGGTGGCCCTCAAAGTGAAGTTTAATATAGTCAGACAGCCGGATATAAACGTTGTGAAACAAAAACATTTTGAATTCGCCGTTTACATTTCCAGTTAAATCGTTACACTGCCGACTCGCACTGCTTGTAAAATTCAATAACAGGAAAACGAAAGACGCGGTAATGTAGCGCAGTAGAATTCTTCAGGATTCTTCGTGTAACGGCATTCTTGTATCGCTGTTAATGGCTATTAAGGAGAAAAAAAGATTCCGCGGACGGGATAGACAGAAGACCGTTATGTGCTCGAGGAACGATGGAGCGTAATAGGTGAACTTGTGCAGCAAAGTACCCGCATAATTCGTGCTCCTTCATGCATTTACTATGTGCTTCGCGTACGCTGCCTGAGAATAAAGTCGCGAGGAATTCTTTGCCCCGCTCGTCGCTCCGTTCACAGCGAATTAAATCCAGCAAACTAACCGGTCGTCTTAAATGCTCGTAAAATTCCTTCTTGTTACGCTCTTTTACATCTTTGTGAACCGTTATCGTCCCCTATTTGCAGTACACTAACTCATTACATTAATCTAACAAGCATTCTGACAAAGAAAATTCCATTTTCGTTTCGCTGCAAGATTAATTTGTGCGGTGGCAGATCGTAGATTCGGTGAAGAGAAATTAATTCTTAAATTCATTTGAATAACAGAATGCATGAAATTCACATCTTGTTGCAATCAATAATAGAACGCTGTCCTTTTAACAATAAAAGTGAACAGTGTTGGATTCCGAACAAGGCTGGAATTTAACAACACTTTTGGAGGACGTCTTCCTATTCACAACTATTTACAGAGATTCCCCCAATGTTCTTTAGGACGGCACTTATAAGGGAAAATCTGATTAACGATGAAAATGACAGGGATAGTGGAGTGGGGATGTGGACGATGAGCAAGAGGATGAGTAAGGGCGAGGAGTTTGTCTATGACACGGGGATGAGTAAGTTAGGTATCCAACAATAGGCATTATATATAAATTATAAAGTTTCATAGGTTTAACATTTAACCCTTTGCGGACGGAGCAGTAAAGAAAATAGTTACGTCGCGCATTTGTGTTATAAAAACTGAAGCTGTATTTAAATAAGTCTTTCATAAAATCTAATAAAATCATAAACAAACAAATTTAGGCCAACTTGACTTCTTAGGCTAGTATACCCATGCGTATCTTATACGTGTCGTTTACGACAGACAAACGTCAGCCGCAGCGCGAGAGTTGGGCGGATATATTCGACACTCGTCCGCAAAGGGTTAATCAACCGAATGGGGAGATCTCCGATTTTTTCCGCAACAAGGACGCTACCATAGATTCTATTTACTTTTGTTATTAGTTAGTCTTGAACTAACGTTGTGCACAGTTCATCAAATGCATTTTCTATTTTTCCAAAATACAATTTTTAATCAATTCTTAATACGCGATAGTCAGTGTTCGGTTAAGTATAGCACTGTGCGTTTAGGTAAATGGTAATAGACTCCTGGTTGGTGAAGTGTTGAATATTTAAAAGAATTCTTTCGTCTCGTACACGTTTGCGTTTTATTCTATCATTAACATGTGCCGTTTAATCGTCGCAAAGAAAAATTACTTTCGTACTACACCACCGTATTTCATATTTTACCGTGCCCTTGGCAAAAACGTTATCTAAAATATTTTACGAGCGACCATGGCTAATTGTGTCGCTTTCGCGCTGAAAACACCACCATTTACCGGACTGCATGCACGTTTCGAGTGCGTAACTGATAGCAGAGGTGAAAAAATAATGCGTCGCTGTCTAATCGTGATAATAATCAATTAGAGAGCGCGGACGCAATCTCTCCGTTAGAGTTCCTTGGTAATTTACCGTTAATGAATGATAATTTATGGAGCGCGCCACCTACCAGCTGCAAGAACTGAAATACCGCGTCCCGACCTTCATCTATTTGCGCGAGGCTCATCTGTCTCAACAAACGCATCTATTATTATTTGTCACTGCTACGCCGCTGCTTTTTCCCGTGTTCACACTTCATAAACGTGATTTAATCTCGCGGCACGGTCGCAAAATCTGTTCGACCGTTATCCTTTATCAGTTGTACAACTCCGTTCGTGAATATGAGAAAACTTGCGGAGAATTAAACGATTTGGTAATTCTTAAAAAACAGGTTTTTAATTAACCCATTAACTGCCAAATTTTTCCTTTTTAAGTTTCAACGGGAAAAATTGGGTAACGATGTAATTATATTCAAATTATGTTTTGTTGTTAAAATATTTTTTACATTTTTCAAAAAGTCCGAAATGGTGTTTGGTGGCAGGTTGCACGAATAAAAAGTGAAAAGAAAAAAAATTACAAAATGCACACCGTCTGCTTGACTGATATGTATGAAATGACATTAAACTGTCAAACGCAGCTGATATATTCTTCGCGCCAGGTGGTGCATCTAAAATTCAAAATCCTCAAATGGGGATCGTGCCAGTTAATGGGTAAATATCTAGTTTAGATCCTTGAGCTACAAGGAACATATTAAATGCCGCGGTAAAAATTAATCATTATAATAAACGTTATAATAATCTCGTTTAACTAAGAACAGTGGAGGAGATCAAAAAATATCTTACAGCAGTTACTTTGGCAAATTAATTTACATTTCAATGAAACTCTATATCTAACTCTTATATCCAACGACATGATTCCAAACACAACACACATTAAATACAATTAATGGTCAAATTTATTACAGTAACGATCATAAGTTCAAAATCAAAAATTCCATGGAAGCAGATTAATCAAAATTTATGCGTTTGATGCAAGTCAATAAGTAGAACGATATTCTTTGACAACAATCCTTTGTTGAAAATAAGTTCATAGACAATGTTTGTAGATCATGAAAGCACATAATGTTTCATGTTATGTCTGTTACCTCGATACGTAATCAAATAAGTAATTATAAAATCTGGGTAATTCAATTTGTATCGGTTCAGACGTTTTGTAATGGGACCAACAATAGGTGTCCTCCTACTCATGAACGGGAGTGCAAGTGGCTTTCGAAATGATTAGGGGAACACTTGTCGCTTCCGCTCCAATAACGAGCGTCCCCCTAATCACCGTGGACGGCCTACAATTTTTCACTTCGCTCGAAACACCCGCCATCCGACGCGAACACGCGATTCCGCGCGCCCTAAGCTCGTTAACTTCCCGTCGACTCGCTTCTAGGGGTCCTGTAAACGTTTCGCAAAGGAACGGAATTTTGAAATTCCGTCGCGGAACTGTTGCGCTCGAAGATGTTCAGAATTGTAGAAGCGAGATTTTCGACAACAGGAGAATACCACCGAGGGCGTATTATTCCGCGGCTGGTGATTGTGGATAGAATGGGACGAACGATGCGATGTTAATTTACAGTTAACACAAAATAATATATTTAATTTATATTATTAACCCTTTTAGTGCCGAACGACGATATATCGTTGGGTATGGCTTGGCGTCTAACTATTTGCATCGCGAGAGAGCTCTATCTCAAAATAAATTTATGAAACGTTATAAATGTTTCATTTTTTTCTTTTATTCCGTAATATGCTTCTTGTTGAATTTTGGAAATATCATTCTTACTTCTGTTTTTATGAGCTTTTTCCCAAACCTTAGCAAATTAGTTAAATTTGCTCGGCGCTAAAAGGGTTAATAATCTAGTATTGTAATTTTAATGACCAGAAAAATGAAAATGTGGGTCAACTAGACAGACAATTCATCGATCAGCAATGTTTGCGCAGGGTGGAAAGAGAAAAAGGCCTATAAGGGTTTTGCTCGAAAGAAAAAAGGGACCAGCATTGAATAGAAAACCGAGTTGCAGAGTCGTAAAAAGAGCTGAGGATTAAACATAAAGTCATGTGGCAGAGTTGAATTAGAATTTAGAAATTAATAACCTTAAGAACCTTTTTTCTACAATAGTTAAAGTATTATTAATAATCTCTTTCTAACACTTTACGCTTCGTTGACTAGCTTGCTCTCTTTGTCTCACTCACCCTCTCCAATATATACCAGATAGGACACTCACTTTAGAACCTACACACCGTAAAATATATTACATACTACGATACACTGGATAAGAAACTCGCGCTGATTAAATTCATTCTCCCTCCCATACGTGTATGTTAGAGTTCGTTATAAAACAGAGAAGGCCTTTTCCAGTTTAAGGTTCTGGGATAAGTGCCGTGGGGTTAACCACAGTCCTCTTTCCAGAAGGCTACATAGCCTTCCCCACTGCGTGGCTAGATCATTCAGGACAAAGGTCCCATCCTTTAAGGGACTTAACATCCGATTGCTCGCTATGCCTAGACCATCCCACGCCTACTATAAACAACACATCCTTCGACACCCAATAGTTATGCGTCTTCGTGGCACTAGCCAACAAGTGGGGCCTTGAGGTTCCATTCATACTTTCTAACGTACTTTTCTAACCTGGGACACACCAAATGCTCGGTCATAAATGGTTCAGCCGCCAGAGTTACGGTCCAGGCATTTCCTGCGACCCAAAAATATGCGGTCGCTAACATGTGAAACCAACGCTCACAGTGATAATTGACAATCACCGTGTGCCAATTATTCCGTTTATGGATGCAAACGGTTCAACCCCGCGCGCTATCGTAGATCTCGAAAGGGAGGATCGTGGAGTTGGCGAGTTCATCATAAAATTCAAGTCTCGCCGCCTTGACCCGTCCCACGACTGCGACCCACGATTCGGAAACAATTCAACTTCGCCTCGCGCTTGTAAAAGTTCCCCTGCCCCTCGGTGTCGAAGCTGCTCCTCCGCGTTTCCGTCCCGTGCGATCGAAGATTTATCAGCGGGCCCAAGATTTACCGTCAAACTTCGCCGGATAAACTTATACCCTGGCCCCGTGACGGGATCGAACGAATGGCCTCGAACAATTAAAGTTTTCCGTCGGCTAGACCATCGTCGTCGTTTCGGGACAAACAACAGGGAAGCGTAGAATTTTGACGGGTCAGGTTAGGTTCGGGGTAGACGTGATTCGAGTCAGGTATTATCTTCGCTTCTCCGATAAGAATTATCGATTTTATTGAACGTTTTCGTGATCACGGTGTTATTGCTCGTTATTATTGGGCGCCTCTTTCGGCTCTCCTTCGGGGAATTATCTTTTATTAGGAACGTTCTATATCGCCGACGGGGCTCGATAAAAAGTTTTCGCTAAACGTACATTTCAGTTAAGCCGAAACATTTTTCTTGTTTTTATTTAAGCATTTTAAATCACATATGAGGCTTATTTCTGCTGTATAATTATTTACAATAATTATACAATATTTAATATAATAATTATTACTAATATAATATTTATTATATAATATTTAAATTGGTGGTTATTCGCTAATTTATGTTACACCAGATTTTGAGATCAGTTTTTTTCAGAATTCATAGGAACATAAAATAATGAACAGATTGATACGTTTGGTACATTTGGTAAATTCGTATTCTATACTAATCAATAAATAGTGTTCTATGATAATAACAAAACTGTATAAATACTTGCAAACGATGAAACTGTATCACATTGTTCTGTTGTCTTAAACTTTTGTCCGCTACTGTATGTATCTATACATTATATTCGTGCAGCTGAATCTGTGTTCTATTATAACAAAGCCGGGACAAAGGAGTATCAAACCGTGCAATAAAATTCGCCCCTCGATAACCTGCGACCACCAAACCCTAGCCCGAGCCCGCTTTAATCAGTATTCCGGTTAAACGCCACCACTTACGACGTATCACCAGCCATCCAATTATTACGGGGATAATGATCACGATCCCGCTTTATCCACGGTGTGTCCGAGCGTACACAAGCGGAGGAGAAATTTATTTCCACCCTTTCGTAATATCCACGCGCCCCATCCCCATCGGCGACGTCCCCGCCAGCGATTGGACAAACGACACGTCCAAGTGAATTCTAATAGAAAAGTTCCGTTTCACGAGACTCAAATACTATTGGGTAACGGGTGACATATTGTTTTGTGTACCCATAAAATACTTGTATCATGCAAATTGGTTTTGAATCTCAAAATGAGTATCCGTAAAATTCACGATTGAAGACTACGATATAATCCATTATCTTTAATTTATGTACTTCAAGGGCATTGGCCCATTCATTGTTAAATGAATAAATAAATGAATGAATGAAAAATTGTATATTTGCGAGTACTTGAAAAAATCGAGTATTATTGAAATAGTATTCGAATCCCGAGAAATCGTGCAACGCGACTTCGTCCGAACTCAATGTTGCAAACAGAAAGCCGTTTCTCGTTTTAACTTTTTAGTTTGAACTTCTATTAAGGTACTCGATAAAGAGCTTCGATATATTTGTCAAGCTTTGGTTATTACACTTGAAAGTATCGCACACATCTCTCGAAGTGCTAGCACCTATGTCGAATTATACGGGCCCATGTGGCCAATGTACCTGAAACGTTTAGGAAACACCCAGGGATGGCCAAGGGTCTTGGGGAAGGTTAGGGCTGCGCCAGCCGAGGCCCCCTTGTTGTATGAGTATTAAATAGGCAACAATAAAGAATAGAGCAGTCTCGAGAGCGATACCAACGGACACGGTCGCTCTAACCCGAAAGCGCAGCACCAGAGTTTTTTATTCCCCGATCCCATCCCTTCTATCTTTAACAACCTAAGAGACTCGAGCGTATCTTCTCTCAGTTTGAATCTACTTAAAAATAAATATCAGAGAAACATCAGAGTTAAATTCGAATCTACTTGCAACACTCCCGATCCCATCGCTGGTTCCAGTCTCTGTTTGAGCGCAAGTACTTTGCTGAATTTATAGCGTCGCCTATGACGCGAAACTGTGATTTCGTCGCGTTATTCGCTCAGCTGATCGAACGTGAAGTCTCGGACCAGTTGCTTGTTCATACACAAAATCGAAATTGAGCGAGGTACGGTTTCTTAACGATCTCGAAGGGAATCAGAAAAGAAGTATTACGCCATGGTCGCGGAGAAAAATTCCATTCTGGATCCGAACGAATGGCGCGTCGTTATCCTTAATTCTTAAAGGAGCACGTCCCTAAACGAGGCCGTTCGAGGGAGCTAACCCGCCCGATAAATTTATCCCCGTTGGAACGCCGCGTTCACGCGCGCGTATCGAAATTAGAAGACAAAGTTCTCGCTACGTATTCGACCTCGCCTTCTAATTATAGCTCCTAACTAATTGCGCTATCCGTTACGGAATATTAGCTACGAGCCACGATTTTCCAATGGCGTGTTCAGAATTTCAAACTGCTCGCCCCTCGTAACATCAGTCTTTATCCGCCTTCCGTTTGAAAACTTCCTCGATTACGATCGATAAATAATTTCTGCGTTTCCCTCGCGCTTCTGTCCGCAAATATAACGACGCCTTGAGTTACTTGAACGACACAGAGCCCTGCTACTAACGAGAATCAAATAAACAGGTGGAAATTGTGTTAATTTCGTCAGTTTTAAATCTTCGCAAACTTCAAAACAATGTTCGTGACCAAACTTTAGCTTTAAGAAATTATGTAGACATTATTGCTTTTTCCTTCTTTCGTTAATTTAAGCGCTTGACCTGTTAAAATAAAATTAAATAAATAAATTTCATCGCTAACGATCCTGCAGTAGATATGAGATTAAAACGTAAAGAGACACTTTTAAATTTGGAGACTCAATAGTTGAATAGAAAGGTTGAACAGAAACGCTGCGGAAAATTAACTCTTTATACGTGAAATTTGTATAAATTAATTCTATTCGATATTTTCCACAGAAAGCGTTAAAAGATGAACGAGAAAGTATTTTTCACGAATTCATATTTTAACTACCTTAAAGTGTTTAATGGTCGGTTAAATTTATCGGTAGATACACGCGTTAAACATTCGGACCACGAAGAGAGCGAAAAAATGTATTTTCTGTTCCCTCCGAAAATTCTACGTGAAAAGGTGGCAGAAACGATGCGATGCATCAAAATTATATTCGCCGGTGATTCCGTTTGAATCGCGAAACGAGAGAAGAAAAAGAAACGCGGTTTCAGAGCGGGAACACGCGTTCAATTACGAAATTTATGCCGAAGCTACACCCGGTATAATTCGACGGCAAATCATTAAAATTAACGGTTGAATAATAAGACCGAACAATATTGAAATACCTTGCCCATACACTGCATTATGAATTTTGATGTCGAATGTTTCCGCGAAAATGCAGCTGCGATTAAACAGAAAAATTACGGTATCGCGGCGTTGCACGAGCGAAATGAAGCTTGATAATTGAAACATGTCGCGAAACATTTCCTGCGTAATATCTCGCATGTTTTCGCGATTGAGCGGTTCAGGATATTTCGTGTTCAAATCTTACAATGAAGCTGTTGAATTGAAACAACTAAAAGTCGCGGAGATGCGCTAAAGGCTACGTGTGTTAGGGATGGGCAGCAAGGGTACTTGGATTAACACTAGAACTACCGGCGATTAAATTGTACTTATTTGCATGGAAAAAATCAAATTGATGATTACATGAAAAAATACTGAATGCTTAGAAAACAAATCTTTATTCATATCTTTTGTAGAAAATCATAGTAAATTTTAGAAGCTTTATAACTGTGAATTTATAAGGCTGCTATGAGTAATCACCAACTGGTCATTTTGACTGGTCTGGTAGTTCTAGTGTTAAATAAGAATAACTCGAGGTCCGCTTTCTATAAATTCCTCTGACTGACTACTTTATTCTTTACTGGTTGTCCTTACACTCCTAGGGTCGGAGGTCGGTCCGAAAATTACCTGCCCCCGACCGGCACACTTTAAGGTGGGGAGGTACAAATTAAATACTGCTCTTTTCCCAAATCCGACAGAAGCGTTTCGATGGCCCCTTCGAGGGGGTGGAATTTTTAATCGTTTCGGAGACGATAGAAAATCGAAAGCGGTTGTCCGATTACCGAGAAGCAACGACGAGTAGAAAATGAACGTGGTTTTTCGGTGAATCGATGAACAGGACCCTTTGAAAAGGGTCGGGAAGGGTGGCTGCGTGGACACGGGGTGCTTTTAAGGGTAGTTTATCGTACTTTTAGCGAGGGTTATCGGCGAGGGAGAATATTAGTGGTGAAATTATACGGTGTTCATTTCTCAGGCATGCACGAAGGGAGAAAGTGAGAGGGTCGAGGGATGAAAGACAAACAGAAATTAGTAAATTATGAGAAAATAATTGTTTTATCAACTAAACTATGAGATATCCAATGTCAACGTTAACCCTGAGGCTACTGCGGGTGCCTATAGGCGCTTATAGATTTTGCGTTTCTCACACTGAGGGCTCTTAAAGTAGCTCGATGCAGTTCGATTTTCTGACACGAAACGCTTCTATAGGCCGATTCGGTTCAGAATACAAAGAAATAAATAATATTGCTTTAATGCGATTGAAATTCAGTTTTTTGATTACTAAAACATGTTTTCACAACAATGCGTCCCTACCAAAAATTTCACCCAAAATTCTCGGCGTACGTCGTAACAGAATTTCTACCGTACGGTACGATCGATGCATCTCAAAGTTAAAAGCCGTACCAAACATTAAAAACCTTATGTTTAACATAAATACCAAACGTTATTTGATATCGAAATATTCCATACGTTTCCTGTTAAATCACAATTATGCTACCTGCTTTTAGCACACGTGTATCATTAAATCGGAACATTTGTCCGTCGATAGAAATTTCGGAGCGAAATTATGCGAACGCCTGATACCGGGAAGATAAGCAGATTGGGGAGCAGAATTAATTGGCAACCCCTATCGGCCACTTAACACACCAGATTACTCCGACTTCCCTGGGAACAGTCTTTCCTATCGAGATCGGCAACCCTCCAGCTCGTTCCGAGGTGGACGCGTTACGGTCGCGGTCCTTTTGTAAGTTTATCGCGAAATAATTAAGCCCGCCCCTAAATTGAACGCTCGCTGTAAAACGACTCAGAAGCCTCGAATTTAATCCCGAATTGATTATCGTTCGTAAAAAGGATGGCAAGAAAAATGAGGGTTCCCGAATTTATGAAGATATCAGGCCTTTCCGTAGGTAACGTCGATTTTTATCCCGTGCCGAACGAATGGCAGTCATTTGATCTGTGCTTGGATAAGCCAGCGTCAAATTTTTGTTCGAAAAAAAATTATGGAACGAGTTCGAGCTGGATAAATTCTAATAAGAAAAATGCATCAAGCATGATCGAAATTATTCATATGGTATAGCGCAAACATTAAAAAGTTATAACCAAGCTTCTTGAAATTGAAAAATTTTTAACTTTTACAATTTTTAGATAAATCAAAACTAAACCTGAATTTATGTTTCAATAATTGATAGTAATTAAAGATTTCAAAATTAACACTAACAGGATAGGCAATAGTCAAATGCCTGACTTAAATGAATAACACATTTAGATTTCCGTAAAAGCGCTAAAAAAGTCTCAATAACTACCAAATTTCAATAGTTACAATTTACAAAAATCGATCGCCTAAATTGTGCTTCACGTTTCAAGCATTTCAATACAAACGAAAGAAAGAAAAGGAATAAGGATTCCTGGGGCTACGTGCATTGATGAAATCCGAGCTTCTTTCATCAAAATACCCTTCGCTTTCACGGAACGCACGGCATAGAGCCCGATGGCCCTAAACCGGAAGAAGACGATGGACCGTAGTGGCTGTAACTCGGCTTCTCGTTCTTCCTGGCCAATGAGAAAAAAATCCTGCGAGGTTTCCCCGAGCCCTCGAGTTCCGAGCGTGCCTGCACGGTAATTCCGCGAGTGCGGTGCGAAACTTCGAGCGTTCACAATAAAATGCTCTGCATCTTTCCGTTCTTTTCCGAGGAGGAGCGAAAATCTCATCTAGCGGCCGCCAGGTTCCCCGTCAGCCGGGAATTCGTTTCCGGTCCCGGTTCGTTTCGAACGGGAATGAAAAATGAGCGAACGAGGCGGCGCGGCGTGGGGAAGAAGTCGCGTGAAAGCGTTCCCGGTTGATGGCGAACAGAAAGAAGAGGTCGTGGAGACGCGAGGTGCAATCGGTGGAGCGAGTTCGAAACTAATTTATGGCGTCTCCGGAAAGATCTGGCCGGGGGAACGTTCGTGACGAGAAAACAGTTGGGAGTTGCTCTGCACGACGCGACGGCTCGTGACTTTCGAGTGCCCTCGTGATTTTTTACCAATTTATTATCCCGTAAAACGTGCGAAGAGCCAGGAGACGATAGAGGTAAAGCAGTGGAAGATAGAGGAGATGTGAGAGGATCTCATTTAAAATCCTTCATTCGGTAGATCTGTACTTATTTTGAGTTACAGTAGGTATTTCACGGTGTAATTTCTCTTTGCTTAAACGAGGTTCACCGTGTATGGAAATATAGTAGAACGGAAAAGAATAAGGAAATCGGATCGAACGGATGGGTGTCGTTTGATTGATAAACAAAGTCAGGTTGCATCACGCGTACGGATGACGATGATAGCCGAGGGGAATGAAAGCGAAATTTTATCGAGAACCGAGCAACTCAGAGGGAAGGGGAGATGTAGTTAGTGCGGCGGAGCGAAGACGATTTCACGGGGATTCTCGGTTTTTCGTAGATGAGAAGGAATTTTCGAGCAAATCCGTCGTAAATCCAGCGTGGCCAGGGCAAATAGAACGTAACGCTGCAGACTTAATACGTCTTGGAGGCTTTAACCCAGATATTTCGGGAATCCACGGTGTAAGCAGACAGTTGTGAGATACTTGGGCAAGTATGTGACTGGCAGCATCGAACTTTGAGTCAGCGCTAACTTTTGAAGGATAACGTAAAACGACGTATAATACGTGTAGTAAATATAGATAAAAGTTGTTCAAACTTCGACCATGTTTGCTTACGATCAAAAGTGCAAATTTCGTAAAAATAATAATCATCTGAGTAACATTATTGCAAGGTTTACTTTTGCATGACAGTGAGATAATATTTAATTAAGTCCTAGATTTGGAAAAATATATGTTCAAAAAAAAAATGAATATTTGAAGAGATCTAAAATTTACCCATTTTTTAAACGTTTTGTATTTACACAATAAAAATCAGGGAATTCAATACAATAAAAATGTCAGTGAAATACTCTTGTCATAGTAAAGAGTACTATTGTCTAGTAGACAAGAGACCTCGGGTTCAATCGCGAAATGGTTCGTATAATTTTTCTGCCTGTTTCACGTATTCGATGCTTGCATCACGCAGAGCTTGAAATTATACAAGAGAAATATACAGATAGCATCGACGCATTCACCAGGATTCGGTAGCGCAGTGGTTAGCTCTCGTAACTATTACCAAGTTGGCTCGAGTTCGATTCTTCCATAGACCTTCTCGGATTTTTCTTCTGTTTCCGTGAGTTCTGCAATTTCCACTGTGGTCCAATATTAATTGTCCTCGACAAAAATTGCGTGCGTGTATTCATGCAGAAAAAGGAAAATACACAAAAGGTGAAAGAACCATCATTGGAAAAACTCCTTCTGAATGGAAAATGGACTTTCAAATTCCTATAAGGATAAATCCACTCCGGATTTTCTACGTTTCTGGAGATTCCTTTTCTGTATTTGTGTTCACACTATATCCTAACAGGGAAAAAGAAAAGGGGTGCCGTAGTCCCATGAAGTTTCCAACTGGATTTTCGCAGAGAAACTTGGAAAAGTAAACGAGACTATATCGACACAACATATTATATCCACTAGCACGTAGTAGAACACGCGCCGTTATTCATGGATACCCCAGAAAATTGGATCTACTCAAGATGTAAGGAAAATTTTCTTCAGGTTTCCTTGCTTTTCCCTTGATCCCATGATGCACTCCATTTTCCTTATAATAATGGATTCACAAGAGAGAAAAAAAGGAACAACAACATCCATTAAAAAAGAAACAAAGCTGGAAAATATATTCTGAAAAAGTGATATCCAAGGAACTAAAGTTAGAATTAGTGAAAAAAAGAATGAATGCCAATCCCGAAGGACTGCTCGAATTCTCTGTTTTTTCCACGTGTTCAACTTTTTACATCACGGAAATCAGAGAAGTGTATTTCATAGAGAATGGAATACGAACAGAGAGAGTGGAGTCGAGCAACTAATATATCAACTATGGTGAAAGAGAGCAACGATAAAAGTTTCTACGACTTGATAACGCTTGTAGCCTGTGCGATAACGTGCAACTTCTGAATATCCAAATATTTCCAGAGATAAATGCTGGAACCGCGCTCACCTCTTGATAACACGTCTCTTTAACGTAGTTGATAAAGTCTGCACGACGGATCGTTAGAAGTTCGGTGACAAGCAGCTGCATCACGAGGAGGCAGAAATTGAGCGAGCTGCCAGGCCAGGGTAGTTCTCGAGTTACTTCTCCGTCGTCGACGCTTAATCTGGATGCACACGGTCGAACAATGATAGATTCGGGAGTTTGCCCGAGCCGATAGCGCAGCGGCTTTCGTGATGAAAGTGCAATCTGATCTGCATCAAAGCAAAGGGGGCCTGGCTTTGAGGGAGGACAAGCCAAGACAAGTTGGGAGAAGTTTCGTCATCTATACAGCTTTGAAATTTGAGCAACAGTCATAAATATCAGAGGCAGAAAGAATTTTCAAAATACATCCGCATTTTGCTTGCAATTAGCGATGGATACAAAATATCTTTCCTATTAACATCATTTTTCTCTATTATTATAATGGTATTCAATTCATATCGAACAATAAAAATATTATTATATTATAATTTAAATTGCTCCATTTTATTACATTTGACATTATCATCTCGCAACATTCAATCCTAAAACTGTTTTAAATTCTTTCCTTTGAATTCATATCGTCGAACGTTCACTTTATCTCCGTCCACGTGCGAAACTTTCCGCCCTATCATTCGCAAACAAACTCCAGCGTGGCACGGTGAAACCAACGGAACGTGGCGCTCGTTATTTACGGAGTTGCCATAGCAGGGACAATTTCGCGCCGTTGGTTTTCTCCGTGCTCAGTGATTAACTGACCCCGGGGCTCGAATTCCGAAAGAAGTCCAACCAGAAATCCTCTCTCTCTCTCTCTCTCTGCCTCTATCTCTCTTGCACTCTTATTCTCCCTATATCTACAGCTCGAAGCGACTGCACGCGTTTCGAGATAATTACCGTGACAGCTTTGTCACCGTGCCTGCTGCTTCTCGTTCGGGCACGAAGGTCTCGCAATTACACGGAACAGCAAGGGCTGGCCGGGAAGGAGAGACGGTGCCTGAGACAAGACGCGTGGAAACAAGGGCGTAATAGTATATTCTGTTATAAGGGGCAGCAACTGCAATTATTCGGGACTATTATTGTCGTGACACGCAAATTCTTACTCATTGGCCCTTTTTAAAATACACAACAAAGTTGTAGATAACACAAAGGTGTAAGTCTCACCCTATCCCCTAAAAATTAGTTTAACCCTTTGCGGACGAGTGTCGGATATATCCGCCCAACTCTCGCGCTGCGGCTGACGTTTGTCTGTCGTAAACGACACGTATAAGATACGCATGGGTATACTAGCCTAAGAAGTCAAGTTGGCCTAAATTTATTTGTTTATAATTTTGTTAGATTTTATGAAAAACTTATTTAAATACAGCTTTAGTTTTTATAACACAAATGCGCGACGTAACTATTTTCTTTACTGCTCCGTCCGCAAAGGGTTAATATGCAGTGTGATCACTGACTTTGCTAGAACTTTTACCGCCCCCCTCAGTACACGCAGAAACACTGAAAAAGTCAAAAGGGCGTACATGGAAATGAATTAAAACACACTGTTTACTTTTAAAGCAGAATTTTAATTTCAACATTCTCCAAAATTATTATTCTTGCTTTTCTATTAACTAATTATTGATCAAGTAATACGAATTTTCTAAGTTGGCACAAATAAACGAATCGTCGAAAAATAAAATTGTATCTCACATGAAATGTGCCTCACAGGGCGGGTCGCCCTTTCCGCCCACCCCTAGCTACGCCACTGCGTGGCAACAAATAATTTTTAAGTGCACGATGGCAAAGTAAGTTAAAGTGAATGGATACGGAGTGACTGGCTAATTTTAAGTGGCAAAGAAGGTATCCGAATCCCAAAAATTTATTTCTCGCACGCCAACCGTCGTGGGCCACCGATGGCTCGCAGGGCGCGCGAAGTTTTAATGGAGGATAAAGTTCCCGAGGGATTCAGCGAAAAGTTTACGCGAGATCTCGTGGAGTTTCAGTTAAACTCGTCAATGTTTCTTTCAGCGAGGAGAACAGAAAGTTTTGAGTGCGATGACAAATGGAGAAGTTAAACGAAAAACACAAAAAAAAAAAAAAGAAAGAAGAGAAACAGAGGGAAAAAACAGTGGATTCGCGCTTCGTGACAAAGTAACGATAGAAACCCGGTCGCGTTCTTGCAACGACCGAATTACAGGTGACAGTAACAGGGACGCGATAAAATTACAGGGGCTGAAGTTACAGCCGCGCGCGGCGAAGTTATAGTGTACGAAGAAATGAGGAACAAAAACGGTGGAAGTTTACGAGACTGCTCGGATACTCGTAGAAAACTTGGTCCACTTCGCGGACCCCCTGGAACTCGATGAACTTTCCCTGCGATAATCGCTCTCGATTTCGATTTTGATTTCGATAGGTCGGGTAGATAAAAATATCACAAATATTATTATTATCACCATTTATTAATAAACGGGAATTTGATACATTAGAAATACGTAAAATGTATTCTAAATTACGAGATGAATCGTTAAGCGAATAGAACTTGTAAAGCTTGACATATTGTTTCTATATTATTTATTTATACGGGATTGTCCCATTAAAAAATTACAATGAAGTTATTACAGTGAGGTATGAAGTATGATAATGGTTATAGAGAAAAGTAAAAATATATAAAAAAGCGGAAAGTGTACAAGGGTAAGAAAACGTTATAGAGAAGTGGGATGTAGTAGCTGTTTTATAGAGTGAAGAAATTGGTTGAATAGATTTAAGGTAGGATAAGTGTTGTTAACATTAATGATCATTCCGTTGATACCCAAGTGGTATGCAAAAAGCGGTTTTATGTGGTTGTGTATGAAGAAAGTTGTATCGTCTCGAATGAAAAGTTGGAATATTGATTGAAAATTTTTCTAAGATTTCAGAAAAATTTATAAGACCATTGAGCACCTTATGAACGAAAAGAATATCAAAAAATTTTCTTCTTCTTTCTAATCTTCTAACGTTTTAATTAACTATAGTTTACCAAGGAACTTTTCACCCGCGAAATGAATAATTAAATAATATTTTGCAATCATAAAAATGTGTAATACTGTCGAGCACTCGTTCCCCGTGAACAGAGTTGATGCAGCAGAGTTGCAGCAGAAATCTACTTAAGCCGGCGGAAACTAAAATCTCGATCTCATACCGAAGTGGTATTAACGCTCCAAGCGATTTCGCGATCAAAGGATCGTTTTAGAGGGAAAAACAGTTTAAACTGTGGACCATGCTTCAACTATGAACCAGGTGCAATTAAACAGCCAGATTGGATGACGGATCGCGCAACGTCACGGACGTCGGCCTGTTTAAGCTGGCGAACATCCGGTGACCGTTCGAGCCACTCGATAAACGAGGATGGCGTCGAAACTGCGCAGACCATGAACCACGATCGGGCACGAAATTTTGCTGTGGGAAAAAAAGAATGAGAATATCAAGGGATCGAGAGGGGAACGATTGGTGATAGAATAGGGGGGTGGGAGGAGGGAGGTTTGTTTCGATTGTGGATTCGTGCGTGCAAATAGAACGCGCTCCAATAGATCGTGCCTGATCGAGTTAATTTTCTCTTTTTTGTTTCCGCGTTTTTTACGTTTCTTTTTTTTTATTCCTTTTCTCTTTTTTCTTTTTTAGTGAGATATGTCCTTTGGAAAAATCTGATTTTTTTCGAGTGATTCGATTTGATGGATGATTTTTCTCGTTTCATGACTGGATACAACGTTGAGGAACACCGAACGGGGTATAGTTAGTTTTGGTATTTAGATTAGCTTTATTATATCGTGAACAAGGTTTTTTCAAACCCTTTTCGGTATGTTTTAATTTCTTTGTTTATTTTGGAATAGATATAAACGAATCACGCTATGATTCTAATATTTTCGCTGTTTCTGTTTTCTCTTTCGAATGGAATGGCTGGAAAAATAAAATTCAGAAATACATTTCGCGTTGTATGTGTTTTAGCGCCGAAAGGGTGACAAAGGGAGGGGAAAATAATGCGATACGTATTTATTCACAGAGACATTGGAGGAAGTCGGGGAGCTGCTAAATGCAGCCTGCCCGACTTCCGGTTTTAATTGCGTAAGCCGTGAACACAAATAAGGTCGAAGTTTGTCAACCGTTTCACGAAGTTTGCCCAAATAACGACGAAACGGTGACAGGTAAACGAACATCGCAATCTTGTCAAAACAAATAAAGTTTTCTCTCCGAATGTTCCTGCTTCTCCAACTTCGCGTGTATTGTGCTTACGGTTCTCAAACATTTATTCTGCTTCCTCTTTTTCATCGACTTTTAATTAATAAACCGTTGTTTAGACTACGATCTATAATATATCCCTGGTTCCCGAAGATTTTTTCCATTCAACCGTACTGTTGCACCATTCACTTTAAAAATTCATTAAAAAAAATCTCCTAATTAATTCGATGAATTGAAATTTTTATAGAATACTCTCGAACAATCCTAGTACTGCTTTAACACGTTCGTCGCCACGTCACCCATATTTGAGTGACCCTCTTTTTCTTCAAGTTAAATAGGATTTTAAATTGGAATTTTAAAAGGAATTCAATGGAATAAGCATTGAAGTATAATATGTATAAATATAAAATACATGAAATAAAAGTAAAAAGTTAAAATTTTTGCTGTTTTTATATTTTCTTTTTTTTTACCCCAGTTTTCTATGCAATCGGATTTGAGCCCAGCGAGAAACTCAGCCGAATCACGCTGGCCGACGAATGTGTTCAAAGATGTGATATCACCGCACGACGTAAGAACGCAAATATGCGTCACGCGTTCTCGATGCGTTAAAACTACCAGAATTAAAAAACTGAACAGAAAAACTAAACACTAGAACTACCAGAGCAGTCAAAATGACCAATTGGTGATTACTCGTAGCAACCTTATAAATTCACTGTGACGAAGCTTCCAAAATTTACTATGATTTTCAAAAGAAAGCAAGTATAAACATTTGTTTTCTATGTACTCGGTACTTTTCCATGCAACGGAAAATTCGATCTCTTCCATGCAAATAAGTACACTTGTAACCCTTTCAGTGCCGAACGACGATATATATCGTTGCGTATGCGATGGCGACCAACTATTCGCATCGCGAGAGAACTCTATCTCGAAATAAATTTATAAAACGTTACAAATTCGTAATATGCTTCTTCTTGAATTTTGTAAACATCATTCTTACGTTTTCCTAAACTTCAGCAAATTCGTCAAATTGGTCCGGTATTTCTTTCGACGCTAAAAGGGTTAATCATCGGGTGGTTCTAGTGTTAAGAACGATGGCGTGAATACGAGCGAGCGACTCTGGGGTCAAGCGGAAGCGCGCGGCTGGTTCTTTTCGAAGAGGAGGCAACGGAAACGGGGACACGGGATCAGCGGGGCAAACGCGGCCGTGGTGCATTAGCCCGTTCCGACAGATAGAAATCTCGTTTCGTAGGGGCGGTCGATGCGCTGCCTGCGGATTGCCGCTCCGCCGTCGAGAATTGCCCTGAAATTGAAGCGTCAGACGCCAGGGAGAGGGATGGCGGTCACGTGCATCCGTCTCTCTTCGACGCGAAGACGGTCGCCGTGCCGGGTTAGGTTCGGGACGGACGTAACACAGTAAACCGTTACGTGATCGTCTCCCGCAAGCTCCGCGATTTTCAACAGGAGCCATCGTGCACGCGTAGCGTTCCACGTTATTCGGTTAACCAGTTAAGTGTGTTTGACGACTATATCCGTCATTGAAATATGTCAAAATTTTGTGCCATGACGACTGTATCCGTCATGCGTAAAATTTTGTTACAATTTGATATTTAAATTGTAATTTTGGCGGAAACTAAATTATATTCGTAAAGTTTAATATGTTTAGAGGTCAACACGAAATAAAAAAACAAATGAAAATTATAAATGATTTGAGTTGGATTTATAACTATATCCGACATCGCCTGATTATCGCGACACACATTGGGGGGGTATTTTGTAAAGAGGTCGCCACACTTAACTGGTTAACAAATGTTGTTTCACTTTATTCGTAGATTCGTGTATATAGGGAAATTCTATTTTAACACTAGATTGCCGGAGTGAGCCGATTTGACTCACTTACGAATTGTCAAGTTCCAAGCATCGTGTGAAAGGAATAGAAGTAAGGGCGTTTGTGATAAAAAAAATCTGTGGAAAATGTATTTTAAAAACAGAATACACATGTGAACATTGTTTTGAATAAATTTTCTTTAGAATAAAGTTTTATTTCTTTTTGAAACTTCAATTTTCAGGGTTGAGTCGGATTGACTCGTTCCAGGCAAAATAGGTATATACCTAACATCCGACAATCTGGTGTTGACAACTTTAGTAGAGCGAGTAATGGGATTCAGGTGTGAATAAAATAAAAGTGAAGCGATTAGAATATTAATAAATGTATATTTGAAACAATTTCACGGTAACAACTTAAACGACTTTACAACTTAGCAACTACTACGTTCAGAATCACACTCTTTCTACGTTCACAGTCAAAACCTTTCTGCTTTGTGCTCTCATTTTCCCCGTCATATATTCTTCCAAACACTCATTTCCTTTCTTTCTAATTGTCAACCTTCCTCACTCGATGCATTCGATCACGATCACCCAAAATTCCTCACTCAATTCCTCACAAAAGAATCACACCCTTTCTACGTTCACAGTCAAAACCTTTCTGCCTTGCGCTCTCATTTTCCCCGTCACATATTCTACCAAACACTCATTTCCTTTCTTTCTAATTGTCAACCTTCCTCATTCGATGCATTCGATCACGACCACCCAAAATTCCTCACAAAAGAATCACAAAAGAATCACAAAAGAATCACACTCTTTCTACGTTCACAGTCAAAACCTTTCTGCTTTACGCTCTCATTTTCCCCGTCACATATTCTACCAAACACTCATTTCCTTTCTTTCTAATTGTCAACCTTTCTCACTCGATGCACTCGATCACGATCACCCAAAATTCCTCACTCAATTCCTCACAAAAGAATCACACTCTTTCTACGTTCACAGTCAAAACCTTTCTGCCTTGCGCTCTCATTTTCCCCGTCATATATTCTTCCAAACACTCATTTCCTTTCTTTCTAATTGTCAACCTTCCTCATTCGATGCATTCGATCACGATCACCCAGAATTCCTCACTCGCGACGTTATCTCGAATACTCATCTTTCACGCTTCAGAAACACTCGACTCCAAACAGTCTACTTTCGCACGACTGTTGCCCAACTCAGGCACTCTTCAGATTTTCCCAAACTCGCATCCCATATGTATGTAACTGGAAGTTGTTCCGATTTTCTTCGTTTCTGCGGATATAAATAATCTGTTCTCGAGTTGCTCAACCGTTTTTGGTTGTCGAGCTTATCGTGCTTCCTCGCCTGTTTTCTAGAATACGGAACTACGAATAGATTATAATGTATGTGAGATTAGAAAATGATTGGACACGGTTGAATGAGAAAGATTAAAATTATAATAAATTAAAATTATAATAAAATTATAATAATATACTATATAAAATATATATATATCCATTTTTCTTCGAACACGAGCTTTTTCTGCATAACCCCTCAACAGTGATAACGAGAAGACGATTAATGTTATAAAAAAGAAGAACAGAAATAAATGTAACGTTGAAGAGCCCGGATGCGGTGTTTCATTCCTCTATTTTACAGTTTTCGAGCGGCATTTTGAGCTCGCATCGATTAAACGTCCCCTCGAAACGATCGTGTTTCTCCTCGAGCTCCGTTCCGCCAGCAAAAACCGATCGGATCGATCGCCGCGAACGTTTCACGGCAAGGTTCCGATTTAAGGAACAACGAGAGGTTTTCACGCCTCTTAGACGCTCTCCTTTGGATTCTGGCCAAAGGTGAAAAACCTTGGGAACGTTTTTCACGCGAGTCGTATAAGCGATGCTCTGTCGCCTGGTTTTAGGACTTTTAGGTTCCGCGTTTAACCCTTTGTGCTCGAGGGGTGACCGTCAGTCACCTGGTGATAATTTCACAAATTTTCAGGCTTTAGTTAGTTTGTTTATTAGTCAAACAAGAAGGTTAGACAGACATACATTGTAAATTTTATTACACAACTTAATTGAACTAAATGAAGTTTAATATAAACGAACCTTATACATTTATTATATTCTAAGCAATTCACTTTATTTTATTCACATCTGAGCCCTATCATCTCACTCTATTAAATAAATAAAAGTAGAATTTCACTAATATTTAAATTTCACGCAAATTCGTTGTTTGATAGTTGAATTTGGTTCGGATACTTGATTTTGTATGCGATTATTGGCGAAGTTTGTTAAAGGATACGTGAAACGTTTGAAAAAAAAAACAAATGAGGATCGTTGAAATTATTATTTTTGCTTCTGGCGAGGAATTTGTAGGTGAAATTCAATGCGGCTTCAAATTTGTCGGTTCGATGGTACGTGTATAATAATTTGTAACGTTTCGTGTTCGTGAGGTTCGGTTAAAAAATGGCCAAGATTAATATGCATGGAATACCACGTAACATTCTTTCTGTTTAATAACCAATGGTATTTCACGTTTGCCGAAGCGAACATCGCAACGATCTCGTTTTCCGCAGCGAACGTCACGGCGAGTAAAAATTACTCGCATCTCCGTAAATCGTGCGAAAAGGCATGGTTGAAATTATGTAACGGACGAAATTAAAAAGGAAAGAAGAAAAATGGACAAGAGGAAACTAAAGGTACATAGAATATGGGAATCGTGAAACTTGGATATTTCGCGCAATATTTCGTGCAGTGAATTAAACATGGTTAACGAAATATATATATGAAAGCTGAATTCAAAGAAATGCATCAGATTGCAATATGTAAAGTATCTGTTTATGTCGTTTTATTCTTAAACAGATAACTGAGAATATTTTATTAAGAAAAAGAAAAGTAATGAACCGTCGGAGAAGAATTTAATGCTTCACATTTCCATCGTAGTCGTAAAATTTCAAAAATCATGTAAACCAATAAATTAACAAAATTAAATACTTTTCATTGAATACATCATATGTACCAACATTGATCCTAATTTCATATACCTATTCCATTTTATCAATAATCGATGAAACGAGAAGAAGGTAGCTCAATTACCCCGAAAGAACAAATTTTTCCAAAATTGAAGTGCAACAATATCGGATTTATTTATTATGGAGATGGTTGAGTTCAGGCGTAGGTGTAACAAAGTAAAATTCTTAGATATATTTAAAATAGTTTAATAATAACTAATATTAATATTAATAATAATTTAGATTTATAAATTATATTACTTATGTTTATATATATCTTACGTTATATTTCTGTATTTCTCCTGTATACTAATGGTGATTTACTCCATTGAATGAAATAAATAAATAGTATATAGCTTAATAAACAACTTTTCAAATTACCAACTTCGACGTTCCTGCTCCTCTCACAATCACACTCTCTCTGTCTCGCATTCTCCCTGTCACATATTCTTCCAAACCCTCATTTCAATATTTTCTAATCCCAAACCTTTCTCACTCGATGCATTCGATCACGTTCACTCGCGACATTTTCTCAAGTGCTCATCTTTCGCGTCTCAGAAACGCTCCAACCCAAATATTCCACGTTCACACGGTTATCGCTCGACTCAACCACTCATCACACTTTCGTATCCACTCGATCGCATTCCCACGATAATAGAGCGTACCGTTCGCGCGAAATCCATTTTCCAATAAACGAAAAATAAGAATCGTGGAAACAGGGACAGTTCGTCGGTGAAACGTGAAACTTCGCGCTGGTCACGTTCGTCAGACTTCGTTCTCACGTGTTTCCTATCCCGGTGGAGCAGAGGATAATGATGATAACCTGTGTCGCGTTAATACAAGGGGGCCCAGCACATTTTTTCTTTGCGCCCCTTTGTAACCCGTACCTGGCGTCGGTTCTTGAATACGCGGATTTATTAAGTCTGCCGTCCGTTGATGAGCTTTCCGTGTTCCAGCGGCGTTACATTTTAAGAGCTCTAGCCAGAGTTTACGACTGATTCCGCTCGTGTCCGCGAGATTACCGGTGACTGATAGCGCGGCCAGCGCGGTTTCAGGTCAGTCCCTTGAGGTTTCCGCGGCTGAAATCTATTTCGCGTGAGTTTCACACTGTCAGGTCTCTCGAATACTTTTTCTAATTGCTGTATTTCTTATGTTCTACTGAAACGTTTCTTTAATTACACGCGTTACCCCTTCCGTTCACGCCCACCTGTAGATTTACATCGTGTATAAAAAAAAAAAACAGGAAGGGTTTAACCCTTCGCACTCGAGAGGTGCCTGTTAATCGTCTAATGATAGTAATGTGAAAAATGTTCAAATTCTGAATATTTACTAAGATTCGCCTATATTAAACGTCATTTAGTTTAGCCAAGTGATATACTAAAATTTACATACATATATGACTATTTAACTGCTGCGACTGGCTAACAAAGAAATTAACTAAAGCCTGAAAATTTACGAAACTACTATTTGGTGACCAACAGTCATCTCTCGAGCGCAAAGGGTTAATAATATTGAAGATTTAATTTATTCCAAAAGATCGAAAAGAGTTGTTCAAGAATTTATGAATTTTTGGATACGTGCGTAGTTCTTAGCTTGATATCACTTTTCAAAGAATGTATGTTCTTTGAAAAACGATATCAATTACCAGGTCTCACCACGAGGAGGTGACTACGCAAAGAAGAGACCCGCCTGAAATTCGAACTACACACAATTATATAAAAAGGGTACAGTTTTGAAGGATCCTTCAACAAAGCAATAAAACGAATTTCAATTAATAAAAAATATAATAAGATTAAATAAAACTGAAAAATATGAAACACATTAAGATATTAACTAAACATATCTCAAGCAACCCCGCATGAAATAAAACACAACAAAATAAAACCTGCAATCCAAACAAAAAAACAAACTAGATCAACCGTATTAAGTAAAATAAAATAGACTGTGCGATATCGATACAGTCGCGTTAAATTTACGAACATTATAGAATATGCTTGTTTGTACAATGCATATTACAATGTTCGAATCAATTACCAATATTAGGAGAATACACCGGATTACACATGTTCGGAAACCGATTTACTTAGCCTCGAGGCTAGAAGCTGCGACTTAAAGCGCTTTGGAATGCGCAGAACCATCGACGACGGATTTTCGAGCCGCCACATAGGGCGCATTAAAGTACGCGAATACTTATGTATAAATGTGACAATAAATTTGATTTTATAATTTATAATCACTCTAACGTTCGGAGCACAAGAAATCCCTAACCAAAATTAAGAAACCTGCGAAACACGATCGCTATTGTATCAATGTGCAATAATATCGCGATCGCGAAAAAATACGAAAAACATGCGACTTACCGATCGCAGAACATCTCGTGGCAGCCCGGCACAGCTCGAAGTCGGCGGCAAACACCATCCTTGCACTCGTTCCTGCCCCGGGACGTGGCCTCTCTGTCCACCCATGGTCGCGAACCATCCACGCAGGTATCCAAATGGTAGGCAGCGTTGGTCAGCAGCGGTAACGCACCGTAAAACGATCGCGGATACGAACGGGTACGCGCGCGAACCCGTTAATACACGCGCGACACGTCAAGATACGTTCGGTAACATATTGACATGTTTATGTGTTCGGTACGACGGTCGAATAACAACTGATGTGCTTGGAGGTAATCTCGGAGTTGCGCAGTGCAGTTAAGCAAGAAGCGCACTGAAGCGTGAACTACCTTTGTTTGGGTCTTGTTTACTGTTATATTATATTCCTTATTTCTCGTTATTAATTATGATTTATTGAATTTTAATTGTTTATGCAATAGTTTATTGCAGTACTTAATGTTTATTATTATCAGTAATCATTAAAAGTTATAAATATAACGAATTTGTAATGAAAAATTGAGTTATTCGTGGATTTATTGTATTTGATGAGTTATGATTAACTTGATTCTGATTTTTAACTAAAATTATACATGGTCAGTGTAAAAAGTGTTCGTACACTAGTATAGGTTTTACATTAATCGTATATACATATAAAAGTAACGTGTGCAAAATATGTAAATAAAATAAAATACATGCACATAAAATATGCTATGTTTTGGCCTTGTTTACTGTTATATTAAATATAAAATTTCCTTATTTCTCTTTATTAATCATAATTTACTGAATTTCAATTGTTTATGCAATAGTTTATTGCAATACTTAATGTTTATTATTATCAGTAATCATTAAAAGTTATAAATATAGCAAATTTGTCATGAAAAATTGAGTTACCCGTGGATTTATTGTATTTGATGAATTATGATTAACTTGATTCTGATTTTTAACTAAAATTATACATGGTCGGTGAAAAATAATTCGTGCACTGGTATAAATTTTACTTCTATCCTATATACATATTAAAGTATTTAACGTGTGCAATGTGTAAATAAAATATACTCATATAAATTATGTTATCCGTATCATTAATAGTTTTTTTTTCAGATTATTCAGAATTTCAGTTACACTCGTAACACTAATTTCATCGAAACAAAATCTATGATTTTGAGGAGAACGAATCGTTGAATGCAAGGTGATCGAGGGAGAAGGCGCTTTTGCGTGTACTCTCTTTAAAACTTTAAAGATTCGTAGAAAAGATAGTTTGATGGCAGAGCTAAGTTTAGGAGAGGTCCAGAATTGTATTGATACAGCAAATTTTTCGATCGAAGAAACTATCTCTATTAAAATCCGAAAAAAACTATCATTGGTGACTTAACAATATTCAGATTCAACGTGACGCAAATCGCGAGACACTGCGAACGTTCTCCACTCTTTATCTCGCCGTAATTCGAATTCAAGAGTCGTTTTTTGGATCCTACGTGTCGGTCGAAAACGTGACAATCCAACGATACAATTCGGGAGGATCGTTTCGAAGGGGAAAGAAGCACCCGGAAAAATGCTTCGGAACGCTCTATTGTTCTTCCATTTCCCGCATTTCGTAATTCACCGCGGAAACGCTCCGAATTCCTTTCCGCGGCGCATCAATGTAATTCCAGAAATCGCCGTTTCAATTCGACGCGTCTCTCGTCGCGACGGATACGAGAAACGGGAACGCGACACGGTTGAATGGATAATTCCAAGAAACGGAAATCGTTGAAAAAACATTCCGCAATTTCCCGCTCCATTTCCCATCGCTGCGAGGATCCATCGCGCGGTGCATCGCGGGCTCCTTTCTTCCTCGCCGCGATACGATTCCGGAGTAATTTAAATAACGTGCGTCGAGTGGAAACGATCAGCCGCGAGGCGGCGGAAAGAGATTCAGGCGGGGCTGAATCACGGACTAGCGGCAGAAATCAGGGCTCGATGCGAGTTTCGAATCGAATCGAGGGTCGAGCCGAGAATCGAGTCGAGGCTCGAGGGCATTCCAGTGAAACGTCGGCGAAGAGAGAGGAACCGGGCGGAAAGTAAGGAAACAAAGAGACCCCCAATCAATCGCAGATCCGTGGACGGAGGAAAAGAAGGAAGCAGTCGTGTAGGCGGGTAGAAGAAAGGGTGAAAGATGGTTGAAGCGTCAAGGGCTGGAGGGTGGGTGGTGCGAGTTACAGCTCTGGAGGGAAACGGATTTTCGGTGAAAAAAAGGAAGCGACGGTTCGGATGCGCGGCCATTTCGTATGCAAACAAAGGCCAACGGAAACAGCGAGTCGCCGGTGAATGCGAGACGGCGCTGAAGAAGATGGATATCTTTGACGGGACGTTGTCGCGAAGAGTGTTGCGTCGCGAACTGTGGGAATAATGGAACGTTCTTTGCCATTGGAGGGGCTGGGGGCGTAATCCACGGAAAGAAACATGCCTGGATAATGGAACGTTCCGTGTCGTTTCTGTCGCGCGGCCACGATCGTATCGGTGGTCCCAGGCATTCGTGTTCTCGGTTATGTCAGGTAAAGCTGTTTATGCTACTCGATTCGATCGGTTACAAGTTGCTGCATGCCCACGAACGACGGTCTGTTAGCAATTAAGTTGCTCTAAATGGAAGATCGGAAAAATTGACAAGAGCACATACGCGCTTATAGTTCGCACGAGTAGCTTTCGTCAGACGCATATATGCGCCCATATCGGTCAAAGGGTTAACAAAATTTTAAATATGGGGGGAGTTTCTCTGGTATTGGACGGTGAATGTTATATCAGTTTGAGTCCGGGTTGGGTGATACTCTTTAACCCTTTGACTGCTAAATACTCTCGGTCGATATGCTACGTGTGGAAGGCGCTCTATTAGCAATCGTGTTGCACTAAATGAAAGATTGGAATAATTGACAAATACATACACTCGTCCATAATCCACGCGAATAACTACCGAAAAAGACGAATATACTCGTCTATAATCCACGCGAGTAACTTTTGCCAAAGACGCATATACTCGTCTATAATTCACGCGAGTAACTTTTGCCAAAGACGCATATACGTTTCCATAATCTACGCGAGTAACTTTGCCAAAGACGCATATACTCGTCTATAATCCACGCGAGTAACTTTTGCCAAAGACGCATATACGTTTCCATAGTTACACGATTAATTTTCGTCAGATGCTAATAAGCGCCTATAGCAATGGAAGGGTTAACGCCAAACAAACAAACAAGTCCCGTTCCGTCTTCTAGGATGGAAAGACGCGCGAACGCATGATGTCAGGATAATCGGCGAGAAAATCGTGATCGGTGCCAGGGCGAGGATTATCCGATCGGCCGAGCAAAGGCCGAATTAAAAGGCGGAACGGTGCGTTTGGCGTGGAACCGGCGAATTGTCGAGAAATCCGAGGCAACGTTCCGTGCGAGCGCGTCCGCTTCGATTCCGCCCGGGCCGATGAGCTTCGCGCGGACGGCGTTTTTGCGCCCGGAGAACCGTCGCGGCCTGATATTTTTACGGGGAAACTCCGTCCGTTTAGCCGGCTCCTCCTCGTGATTTTATTTCACCGTTCGCCCCCGCCTGGTTGCCTCGTGACGCGAAAATTCGGGACTATTTCGTTGTGTGCTCCTCGAGGAAACAACGCGCAAGCTCCGCTGCTTATAACCGGCGACAACAAATTGTTTCTTGTTCTTTTTGAAAAAAAATATATACACAGTGCTTTTTAATATAAAATTGTTTCTTGTTCTTTTTGAAGAAAAATATATACACAGTGCTTTTTAATATAAAATTGATTCTTGTTGTTCTTTTGAAGAAAAATATATACACAGTGCTTTTAATATAAAATTGATTCTTGTTCTTTTTGAAGAAAAATATATACACAGTGCTTTTTAATATAAAATTGTTTCTTGTTCTTTTTGTAGAAAAATATAACACAGTGCTTTTTAATATAAATTGTTTCTTGTTCTTTTTGACGAAAAATATATACACAGTGCTTTTTAATATAAAATTGATTCTTGTTCTTTTTTGAAAAAATATATACACAGTACTTCTTAATATAAAATTGTTTCTTGTTCTTTTTGAAGAAAAATATAAACACAGTGCTTTTAATATAAAATTGTTTCTTGTTCTTTTTGAAGAAAAATATATACACAGTGCTTTTTAATATAAAATTGTTTCTTGTTCTTTTTGAAGAAAAATATAAACACAGTGCTTTTTAATATAAAATTTAATATATTTATTATACATATTGTAGGGTCTTTATTTGTAGTTTCGATACACCGTTATTTACTGTGCTATGTTAATAATTTTATTTCACCGTTCGCGTGCGCAGGGGATGCCCTGTGACTCGATAAATTCGGGACTATTTCGTTGTGTGCTCCTCGAGGAAACAACGTGCAGGCTCCGCTGGCGACAACAAATTGTTTCTTGTTCTTTTTGAAGAAAAATATACACAGTGGTTTTTAAAATATTCATTATATACATTGTAGAATCTTTATTGGTAGTTTTGATACACTGTTATTCGCTGTGCTATGTTAATGATGCGCTGATTGACTATCTGTCGAGCCCCAGGGAAGTTCGGCTTTTATACCAAGAATTAAAGGCCACAAATTATGGAAGACCCCTTTAAGATCGCAAATCAGATATTGAAATCCGTAACAGCGGATTCTCCTCAGAATCACGGTACAATCGAGAAGGAACTCAGCCTTTCCACAATTCCCACGCACACTCTCGAACACCTACATACATCCTTTTCGCCGAATCGAAAGGAACGAAATTTTAATTTATCGTCTAATAGAATCCCTTCGAGGCATCGTTCGATTGTAGGTCACAAGAGAATCGCAGTTCTGGCATTCCATGGGACCAGCCATAAAGGGTTTCCAGGAGACGTTCCAATAACCAAAGAAGCTCATGATTTATCGTCCCTCGGATTCATCGATGTACCATCCGAGGATACAGACAATCATAAAAGTATCCACAAACTTAAAGTTGTTGGGCTAACAAATTTGTTGCTCATTCTTTTAAATTTTCTTACAGTTGCGTCCGTAAATCTGTTGGAATTTTTACAAAGAATTCCTTTGGATTCTTTTTATGACATAGGCACCCACTAAGGAAGAATTTTTCGATATTCTACCCCTAAGGGGGTTAAATGAGGGTTGAAAGGCTGTTCGAAAATCCGTCGATTTTAAAGCAAGCACTATGAAAACTGGTATTTAGCATTTCAGTTAGAAATAAAGAAATACGTGTTTCAACGTATTTTTGGAAAATCAACCCCCAACGGGGTAAAATAAGGGATGAAAGTTAGTTTGAAAATCCGTCGATTTTGAAGCAAGCAAGACAACAGCTAGCCATTTATATTTTCTTCTGAATAAAGTTAAGAAACATCCTCACTTTTCCAGAATCTGCGTAAAATTTTCGATAACCTATTAAACATCCGAAATCCTTGTTCATCCGTTCTAAACGTCTAAAATATGCCAAATGCGTTGGAGACCATTCCGACCGACTGTACTTCACGTCGCAACTGTACGTGGCTCGAGGATCGGGACTCCGCCGACCGGGAAATATCCTTCGAAGATCATATAACCCGCTTGTAATGGCCGCCCTCAAGCGGGAGCTGGTTTTTTAATGTGAACTTCTGAAAAAGGTCGTGTAACACGGTCGAGTGAACTTGAGAAACTCCCCTCTTGATCTGGGTCGAGAACGACTGTCGGTGAAGAGAGAGAGAAAGCAAGCAAAAGAGAGAGAGAGAGAGAGAGAGAAAGGGGAGGGAGCATAAAGCAGAGAAAGGATGGAAGAGGAGCGAAAAAAATTCGGGGTTCAAGCGTTGGCGGAATTATAGTTGAAAAATCGTAGTAATTACGAGTGGCGCGTGCGTTGTTTCTGAAAAATTCCCACCGCTTTGTTCCGATGCGGCCTCGGGACTCTAAACAATGAGCAGCGCGACGATATTTCCAGACAACGGCGAAATGATATTTCTCGCTGATACTCCTCGCTCTGTGACACCGAAGCAGAACGTCCGTTGAAGCTTCGTCTGGTCTTAGAATCCAACAATAATAGCGATTCATTTATCTGACTTTATTCGAATTTATTATACGTACAATAATTAAAGAAATTCAGTGGTTTAACTCTATGATCCTACCGATTCAAACTGATCATTGTACAATACATACAGTAGCGGACAGAAGTTTCAGACGATGACGATTCTGTATCAGTGTCACGGGGAAACTTATGCAGTTAACTCATAACGTTTAATTTGCATTTAAAAATTTATTCAACAAATAACATGTTTATAAATAAAGCTATTAAGCTCCTAACCTACTGATAGAATACCAATCCCTTTTAAAAAACTGGTAATATGCCTGACTAAAGCATTATTTCGATGAAATAGTAATTAGTCTGCTATATCCTACATTTGAACTACTTAAAATCGTAATCTTCTACGTGTAATGTATTAAGAATAATCCCACTCATATTGTCTATTTGTATGTTCACTTATAACGTACACGGTTTCATATAATTTTTGTACGTATCATTGTTTTCTGGTGATCTTAATTTTAACAAAATTTTGTTCAGGATAGTTTCGTGAGTTTAAACAATATTTCTTAACTTTACGTTTTATATTTAAATACAGTATTCTAGCTTCTACGTCTGTCCTATGATAATCACATCAAAAAACTGCTATCCCCGAAAGCCCACAAAAACATCGAGCACGCTCGTATAGAAAAGCTCGTTCGAGGCTCGCCGACGAAACTGAACATTCGCCTGTGTTGATCGTTCGCCTGGAGCAACGCAAACGGAACGAGATAGCACGAATCAATCTGAAAGAGGATCAAGGGAAAAATTAAATCCCCGGATGAAACCAGCCGCGGGTAAACAAGCTAACCGGTAAGCCGCGAATCAAACGAATCGTTCGCGGCCGATCAAGGGGGGATCGGCCAATGAAAAAGCGCGGTTTCCGGAAATTGAGAGACGTTGCCGCGCACGGATCTCCTCCGAGGAACGGTAATTGCTGTCGAAAAGCCGCGTTAAAGGGGCCTGCACGCGTTTTCCATCGATCCCCAACGGTGATTCGACACTCCGTTAACGAGCTCGCGGCAACCGGGATAGAAAACTCGCCGGGAAACGCGTCGTTTATTATCGGGAAGAAAAAACAGAGCGAAATTTTGTTGATTAGAAAACATGTTGAGGGTTGCAGAGTATTCCTGTCAAGTCGTATATTTCCATTGTTATCTACAGCTTCTTATCGTGTACTTTGAAATGACAGGATTTTCGCGTTTTAATGGTCTTACAAATCTACAGTAACGTACATAAGTTTAAAACGAAAGAATATTACAAAACAGAGTACCATGGTTTCTAAATATTACCTATACATCCATTTCTATTATTAATACGATAGTATAGCACCTACTGATTGGTACAATGCATGAAATTTGTTTATCGTGCTGTTTCTCATACATGAATTACTTTATTTTTCTTAACCTTTTGGTCATAAACTTTTGTCCGCTACTGCAAATTATTGTAGAAAGTATCTTATAATAATAATAATTATTGTTGTTGTTGTTGTTGTTGTTGTTATTGTTGTTGTTGCAAGATTAACTATTCACAGCACCTCTTAGTTTAATTAATTTGTATACAACTCATAAGAACCTTTCGATTTACACAAGCCTCCCTCCCCCAACACTATATTATTAAAAGAAGGATATCCCATTGTAACAGTTTCTTCGTTGGACGATAGATTCCCAAAGAGTACTTTCCTATTTTTCGCCTGACCGGGCCAACAATGTTTCGGGGGTGATAAAATTGTTACACGTCTCTCGTTAGGAAGAAGCCTAATGCATTGAAGTCAAAGCGTAATAAATTCGTATAATTTTTCAATTTTAACAATGAACCCTTCTCTTCGCTTCATTCGAAACGTTCTCTCCTATTGATTGATGCTATTCTTTGTTTCACGAGTTCAAGGGATGATTTGTACATTTATTCGTTTCATTTTCCTCTTCTTCACTTATGTATGATCGGGGTAGCGTGATTAATGCGCATGGTCCTTCCCTCGCCGCAATATACCGCTTCCCGTGTCCCCTGTCCACCCCCACCCCCTACGGCTATTCGCACATTTTTTTTCTCACGTTCGTTCCCTCTCTCCCCCCCCCCTCCACCCCGCGGTTCTTCAATCATGGAGTCTCTCATTACAATTAACCTCGTCCTCTCCGCACGCCCTCTCGATTTCTCACACGTTCCCCTTTATCCCCGTTCGCACCCCGTCCACCATTTATTTCCATCTCACCCTTCCTCGTTTTAACCCCTCGCGTGCCGGTCGTTACACACTGGCCAGCTCCGTGTCCAGCATGAAACGAGCGAACACTCGTCCTCCGTCTCGACCCAGTGAAAAATCAACGTGGGGGATGAACGAGAATCGAAGGATCGAACAGGTATTGTCGTCGAAAACGTGAAACGTACTTATCGCTGAGCGTCGACCTACCCTTTCGGCATACATTATCAACCAAATGCTTAAGCATCCCTTAACTTAACGCATCAATCAAGGTTGAATGGGACGAAATTAAAATTGTGGACGCGATAATCGCCAACGTTAATCGATTTTGGGTATTCGTAAAATTGACTTTTGACTGTATGAAATTTCTTCGTTTAAACTATTCGTTAATGATATAGTAGCGGACACGAGTTTAAAATGACAGGACAATGTAAGACATAATTTTTTTATGGTTCGTAAATATTGTGTATCTATTCATTTTTATCGTCGTTGTTGTAGAACACTATTTATTGATTAGCACAGAATACAAATTTTATTTACACTCTGATTTCTTATTAATTGATTAATTTACAGTAACGGACAAACGTTCAAACGGACAATAACGGACAAATATTATTTATCTATTCATTTTGATTGTCATTTTGGTAGAACACTATTTATTGATTATCACACAATACAAATTCTATTTACACTGTTATTTCTTATTAATTAATTTATCTATTTTCTTTGACCCGTTGACCTTAAACTTTTGTCTGCTACCGTACGTGTAAACTATTATACACAAAAGATCAGCCCCACCATAAAATTCCCTCTTCCAGTGCTTTTTAGACCTTAGACCAAGGATGCTGCCGCACAAAATTACATATCGTACAAAATGTTAAACTTCGCGACGGCAATTTTACTATGTATGCACAAAAATTCCGCCTCCATCCCTTCCTTAACCCTTTCCAATCCATCGTTGTAAGAACGCAGCGCGGTTGTGCGGTGCAACATCGAACTCGTTTCATCGTACACAGCTGCATATTACCATATCGACCATATTTTTCTCTCTCATGAATACGATCCCGTAGACGGTCAAAGGGTCGAATCGAGATGGTGCATCCGACGAAACAGAACGCTTGTCCGTCGGGCGATAAAAGGGGCGAGGAAACGGGGCAAAAGTGATACGAAACAGGAAACAGCGCTCGATCATCCACGCAGTTTCGTGGCGAACCCCCGCCCCCTCTAACAACCAGAACCTCCGACAATTTTTCCGCCCTCCCCCCGCACGATTCTCATCCCTTTCCCTCTCGAGCGTTTCCGCGAAACAAAATAGCCGGACGCTGTTGTTCGCGGGGCTATCGCCGGTTGCCGAGGCCGAGGGTGACCGTGGCTGCCGAGGGGGTGGCGGATCGATAGGCAGGGCGCATGGCCGCAGAGAACCACCACGGCCGTGGCGCACGGCCCCGAAAACTCTTCACCCCTGCGAGCTGCTACGTCCTTTTCGTGGTCGTCGTCGTCGTCGTCGCCGCGTTGTCTTCGTTAACGCTAGAACTACCAGAGCAATCAAAATGACTAATTGGTGATTACTCATAACCATGTTATAAATTTACTTCGGTAACTATAATGTTCTGCAGAAGGTATAAACAAAGATACGTTTTCTATGTATTTAGCAGTTTTTCATACAATTTGCAATATCATCTCTTTCATGCAAATAAGTACAGTTTAATTGTCGGTAGTTCTAGTGTTAAACCAACGTGAAAGGGCAAAGGTGCCATTTCACGCGATCACGTGCTGCGATTCGTGGAATGATGTCGAACAAGCGGATCACGAGTTTCATGTACTTATATTATGTCACGAGTAAATTTAGAAGATTTGTAGAATGATACTGTACGATAAATGTTTTTCGTCGACGATCTGGAGAAGCTTCCGTTTCGTGTTACGCGATGTTCTTCCGATTTGTAGAAAGATGTAACACGGAAATGCAATTTAAGGTACTTGTGTATCATTGCAACTTTTCTACCTTCGATTCTTGTGTAAAGCTTCCCTTCGTGGAATAATACAAATTAAGTATGAAGGTTCTTGAAATTTGTGTTACAAATGAAGAAAGGTGTTGATGGCACTCATTTCACTCTTTACCCATCTGTAAAGCATAAAATTCCCTTTTTTTTTTTTGCTGCCTTCTCTCTTATCCGTCAAATTCGCAGAACGATGCAAGAACTGTATATCTCAAATCGTAAATATTTATTTACCACGCAACTTTTCACTGCCGTAAATAAACAAGCAGAGAAGTTTGCGAAGTTTGTAAAATATTGCACGAACTCCCACCAGAGTCCTTTAAAGAAGCTTCTCTTTCGCGTTGCGTGCTAACCCCCCTATCTTTCCGCCACGGATTCACAATTTTAATTAGGCGACGAGTGTGCTGCTTTTTTGTTGCCAGCTTTCTCCCGCCGACCCTTTGAATCGCCCCGGAACAGAATGACGCCGGAAGTAGGTCGAACACGTGACCGAAATTGAAATTGTTGTATTTCTGCTTGTATCGTCGGTTGCTTCGAACGGGTTTGATTAGTGGCGTGCCAGGGTGGCTGTTAATTGATGGTCACCTGGGTGTTTGATTTTTCTACAGCTTCGAGCCTGTGTTTTCGGTAAATATTTTCGTATAGGGAAAACGATGTTAGCTGTGACTCTATTGATGTGTTCTTCATCGATTTTGGCGTTTAACACTTAGCCAACCGAATGGGCAGATCTCTCATTCTTTCCTCTGCCATTGATTCCATTTATTTTTGTTATCAGTCAATCTTGAACCAGAGTTATTCACAGTTCGTCAAATGCACTTTCTACTCTTCCAAAGTACAATTTTTAATAAATTAAAAAATAATTAGAAATTAAAAGTAAATAGAATCGGTGACAATGGTTTGTTGAGGACAAAATGGGAGATCTCCTCGTTCGATTGGTTAAGTGTTAAGATAATTTTTAAAGTTCATTAAATAACACCCAATAACGTCCAAGCAAATTAACTAAAATATCCATGGTCATAGATTGATTATCAAAATTATAAGTTTCTTGAACTGTCAAGGTGGAAAGAGATTTGAAAAAGGGGAAACCTTACGAAAATTAGAAGGAAATTAATGAAAGATTCGTCAGAAAGGATGAACTCGAATATTATTCGTTCCGAATTGCCTACCGCTAAACCCTTGATTTTTCATATACAAAAGCCTATTTTCCAGGCATTACATCAGAAACCTAACAAATTTAAAGGAACGAAACACAGAATTCCTTTTACCATAAAAACATTGAAGAATAAAAAGGAACTGTGGGACTTTTAGAGAAAGAATCTCTTTATTTATCGCCAAAAATGCAAGAGATTAAACATTTTTTTAAGACACGCCCGCATTCCTCGTCGTTTCATTGCACCGCGAAAGGGTTAGAGCTGTGTCCAACGAGTAGCCAAGTAATTAAAAGTGCTTTCGTGCTCTTCGACTAATCGCAACACGTTGCACAGCGTGCATCCGTGGAACGCCGCGGTTTACGTGGAAATTCCTCGGAAGTTCCGCCGCGCGGAAACCGGAGAAATATGCGGGCGTAATTATATTAAAGCAGATCGGTGTGTCCGGGCAGAAAAAAATGGCCCCTCAGGCCTTCTCCCGTTCCCAGGCCGACGCTAATTGATTTTTCGTTTTTTTTTCTCCTTCTCTTACTCAGCCGTCGGCGAACTCAGCTTCGCTTTTTCGCTCTCCTCGAGGCGGAGGATCGCTCTTGGCGCCAAAGCGGATCTTCCATGTTTCGTGCGCTCGATACGACCCGTTGGTTCCCGTTCATATTTGCCAGTGATCCTCTAATTTCGCGAGATCGTGCCACGTTTCCATAAAACATACAGTAGCGGACAAAAGTTTAAGTGCAGAGAATTAACAAAAATAATATAATTAATATGTGAGAAATAGTACGGTAAACAAATTCCGTGTTCTTTATTTATCAATAAGTACTGCATTTTCTAATTTTGCGAGATCGAGTCACGCTTCCGTGATACATACAGTAGCGGGCAAAAGTTTAAGACCAGAGAGTTAACAAAAATAATATAATTAATATGTAAGAAATAGTACAGTAAAATTCCGTGTTCTGTATTTATCAATAAGTACTTTATTCTCTAATTTTGCGAGATCGAGTCACGTTTCCGTGATACATACAGTAGTGGGCAAAAGTTTAAGAGCAGAGGGTTAACAAAAATAAAATAATTAATATCTGAGAAATAGTACAGTAAACAAATTTCGTGTTCTGTATTTATCAATAAGTACTGTATTCTTTAATTTTGCGAGATCGAATCACGCTTCCGTGATACATACAGTAGCGGATAAAAGTTTAAGAGCAGAGGGTTAACAAAAATAAAATAATTAATATGTGACAAATAGTACGGTAAACAAATTCCGTGTTCTTTATTTATCAATAAGTACTTTATTCTCTAATTTTGCGAGATCGAGTCACGTTTCCGTGATACATACAGTAGTGGGCAAAAGTTTAAGAGCAGAGGGTTAACAAAAATAAAATAATTAATATGTGAGAAATAGTACGGTAAACAAATTTCGTGTTCTGTATTAATTATAATAAGTACTACATCGTCTTATTAATAATAAAAATGATTTATAAATCACGGTACTATACTTTATACCGTCTTCTGGTCTTAAACTTATGTCCGCTACTGTATTTCTACGGTCTACGCAAGCTGTTGAAGCTCCTAATTGTCGAAATTAGAGAAAAGGAGATTGTCGAATTTCGGAGAAACAGAAATGTATGTGTTCTAAGCAGCGAGATAATTACGAGCTTCGGTTTTCGGAGTCTGTGGTTTTTGCGTACGTTCAAATTCGTGGGTACACGTATATTTGTTTCTCCTGTCGTGTGTAATATTTCAAGTATAGATGAATTTGTTATGATCAGATAAAGATATTTGAATGAACCAAGGCTCAGAAATTTGAGTAGAGCTATTGTATAATTTTTTATTACTATTCTATTCTATATACTAGTTTCCACCCTATTTTATTACACATTTTATTGTACTGTTATATCCTATTCTGCATCAGTTTCTATTCTATTTTATTACACGTTACAGTTCTCAACTCAGTTCTCTCTTAAATCACTACCCTAAGCTATGCGATAGGTACCATGTAATATTTTGTATATACTTATAAATAGAAATTAAAAAATTCCGCTATCAAAATCTAAGGTAAAGCAAGGAAAAGGGTTAATATCGCGGTAAGGTTACGATATTAAATAAACCCTTCCAAGAGCAGGTGTGCTGAAACTTTCGAACGATGATGTATTTATGCATACCGTACCTCTATGCACAGGCAACCCAGCCAGAGGTACGAAGTTGTGCAACATAATTTCTGATCTTGAATCCACTTTCACGATAATTCCTATACTAATAAGTTTACACACAAGAGCCAAATGGAAGAACAGACACGTACGTATAAACGAGAAAAATCCGCGTGAATGCATTAGATGGCGGCAGAGCACAGCGTGATAGATCAGAAAAAGAAGGTTAATGCGAATATACAGCGGCGGTGCAGCTACATCCAGGCATAAATAACGTTTTTGCTCGCAGAAGCCATTAAAAATGTTTCTTTCAGCTTTTAGCGTTAATTGGACGTCGGGAACGTTGACTAACGATGTTCCCCCCGTTGGATTGGTGTATTAGCGTTGAACATTTTTCTTAGCGAGAATGTATCTCTGTGCCTGCCTAACGCACCTCCTTTATTCATCTCGTCTGGATTGGAAACACCAGCCGAGATCGTTGCATTTTAACTACTTCTCTTCATATCATAATGTCTTTAAATACACGTTTTTGTTAACTTTAATTAACCCCAATGCAAGCTGTAACTATATCATAAGATAAAATGTAAAGGTACAGTAGCGAACAAAAGTTTAACACTATTCCTACCACAACTGGTCAAATGACCGTTTTTAAAATTTCGATTACAATTTCGTATACAGGGTGTTCGGACAGCCCTGGGCTTAAATTGAAAGAGTAACTCCCTAAGACATTCTCAGACAAAAATCAAGAGTAACGATTCTGCGTTTAAGGCTTTATTTACGAGTTATAACTGGTTAAAGATATCATTTAATCCGGACGTTCGACTCTTGAGAGCGGGTAACCGAGGCAACTCGGTCGGTAACGTCGCTGAGTCCACAGTGATGCTCAAGCGTCGAACGATCCGGATTAAACGATATCTTTAACTAGTTATAACTCGTAAACAAAGCCTCAAATGCAAAATCGTTACTCTTGATTTTCATCTTAGAATGTCTCAGGGAGTTACTCTTTCAATTTAAGCCCAGGGCTGTCCGAACACCCTGTATACAACGTAACTAAATCGCCTTTAAACGTTAGACCTTTTCTCGAATACACGTGTAATACATTTTTCAATATTCACTTCTCTTTTCATTGTTTACTTTCTGAGAAAAATTTGTAGTCTGTCTTACGTGAGAATGTCGCCGTAGGAATAGGTATACGAGAAATGTCGATAAGGATAGTGTTAAGAATGTGACGATGTATGATCCGTATGAATTGTGTATGTGTTACGGTTAAAAAAAATAAGAGAATGTTACAAAAAATTGAAACGATCGTCTTTTGTGTTTCGTCGATAGATGTGTCGTGTATATTTGAATAAACTGTGTTAATTTCGTTTCTTCACTCACAGAATTCTAGAAATGGCGCGCGTTCGAGCGATCCCGTGGGAGGGAAAGAGATCCATGAAGCCGTTCGGCTACCCTCGAAAATCAACGGGGATATTTTTTCGCTTCGCGAGCCGTGTGATTCATCGAGCGAGGCGGAAACGATCTTCGTGAACTTTCGCTCGTGAGGTCTTCAAAACTATCGCGAGCCTGGAACTCGTCCGGTTACTCGGGAAAATCGATTCCCTGGCACTCGACTTTGCTCCAGTTATTAGAACCCTCGATGCTCGACGGATATTCCCGCGAATTTCGCGCTCGCTTTTGATCTTCCGCAGGACGATTTAAAAATGTAGAAACTTCAAATTGGCTAACGTACGCAATAAATTGTGTCCTGGTCATTTTTAATCTTCTTAACGGTAGAAAAAACCGTATTCGTAAAATATTTTTATTCGTTCGATACTAAAACTCGACGATTATCCTTGTGTAAATGGAATTGTTGGACGTTTTATATTTTATCGCCATGTCTCGCGTTTGTTTCTTTTGTTACGTGTGAAAAATGATAGAACTTTGCGTTATATTATATACTAGATTTACGGGACCCGTCAATTTGACGGGTTTCGAGCTTCATAAGCAAAATTTGCCAAAACAATTACTATTATTGCAGAAAAAAGGTTCTCAAGATTATTTATTATTACTAATTAAATGTTATTTTGATATTTTTTGGGATATTTGCACCTAGAACCCCAACTCTGATTTTGAAAAAAATCTTCAGAAACCTTCCCGGGGATATACCTAACAATTTCCCAAATTTTCACGGCGATTGAATGTTTGGTTTTTGAATCTATCGAGTACAGACAGACAGACAGACACACGTTCATTTATATAGATTTTGTTATTACAATGTAATCCATCAACTAGTCAGAGTAAAACGATAAATTGACGAAGGGTACGATAATCTGTTGAAAAGTAGAAAGAAGAAAGGACGTCAGGAATGGCAATGATGTTATTCAAGGTTTTATAGATAAATACGATGCAACGAAACAATTTAAATAAGCTCAACGAGACGAGGGTACAATTTCGGGTATCCTCGAGTGTTCACCAGTTGCTCTCTCGAATAAGGCTACAGAAAACAAACGAGCGGGGGATAGGTAGTTCGAATGCTTTTCGCAAATAAAACCTGATTTCGCTAAACGTTGCCTCCTCGCAACGAAGTATCCCGAAAGAGCGCTCCCGGTGTTTATTAAAGCTTTCTTCGCTTCTGTTTTCGCAAGCCCTGCTAACCCAGTTACCTTTGTACCAACAACTTCCGAAGTATCCTTGTACAACAACGTTTCGTTTCTTTTCCCCCGTCCAAAAGTTCGCAATGCTAATTGCAAGCGTCGACGGCGAGAATTCCCTTGGCATTTCAAAAATTCGCAAACTTTATTCGCTGCTCGTTTATTCTCCTTCTTTCTCCTCTCACTTTTGTTGTGGATCGAATAATTACACTTGAATTTATATTTTATACATAACCATATGCCTTTATTTAACACATACATATATATATATTTAACACTTTGCACTTAAGAAGTGACTATTAATCACCAAACGATGGTTTCGTAAATTTTCAGACTATAGTCACTTTGTTTATTAGTCAGACTCAGAGGTTAAATAGACATATATGTAAATTTTAGTATATCACTTAACTAAACTAAATGAAGTTTAATATAAGGAATCTTAATAAATATTTTCCACTTAATGAATATTTTGAAAGCTAATATTGTTAGACGGCTAACAATAACCTCTCGAGTGCAAAGGGTTAACCAATGCTTTGCAGAATTATTAAATGTTACGGTACTGTGGAAAGATGGCGTGATTTGTTACAGTCTTGCAAAATTACGTATATGTGTTTTCGTCGTTGTAATTTTTATAAATCCTATACTTTTTAACCGTTGCTTCCTTTTTCTTTTAATCGCGGTCTAATGCTGTAACTTGTATCTTCTGCACAAGTATTTATATTAAGAAACTCTTGCGATTCATTGCTGGTAATAACAGAAAATATGTTATCCATAAATATGGAAACACATGTGAATTCTATTGATTTTTATTTCAATAAACGAATTCTATCAACTGAGACATCGAGTCGAGACATCAAACTGGCGGGTTTCGTAAATCTATGGTTAATCGTAACTACAATCATGTTTGGAATCGTTTCGATCGCGAAAGTCTCGGTGATCGCAACCGAAACGATTTTGCAAAAGCTACATTTTCTTATTTCCGAAAATAACGGTGAACGTCCGGTGGCTATGACGTGAACGAACAAATTCGCAGCTATACATTCGGACGGCAGTGCAGTTTCAAAAGTAAATAGCACGCGCCGGAGTTCCATTTAAGCGCGCATTTATACACGGCAAGAGCAGCGCAAGATTTTAATGGGGGACATTAAATAGAGGTATTACCGCTAGTGTCTTTGTTACGCGGAATTAATGAAAAGGTAGCGAGCAAGGCGATGGAAGCGACTTGCGCGGCGAATAATCGTTTGTTTATGCAGAGGCAACACGAGAACGTGAAAGCTGCCGAGGAAGCGTTCACCGTGTTCGGGGAACGTTTGCAACGGAAAAATTGAGCGTGAAAAAGTTGCGTTTTCTTGTGATCTTGCTGGAATAATTATTGGATCACATCGGGCAAAGATGTTGCATCCAGATTTGTTTGTTGTTTGAAAAAGGTAGAAGTTAATTGGATAAGAAGTATTAACGTCGTAATTAAAAAATATAGGTAACGATACAAGAATAATTCGTAACTCAGGTAACTAACGATTATCAGACAATTCAAATATTTTCTGTAAAAAATATCCTCGTTACATGTTCCTTTATCCTCGCCACATAACTAAGCACATCTTCATCCCTTAATCATGAAACTACGATAAACTTATTGACGTTTTACTAATGGATCCAACTGTTCCTCTTCCTCGCTAACATTAAATTGTTTATCTGTAATGTAAACATACTAAGAAATAGGTACACATCATGTAGAATTTGAAATTGCAGAGCTTAGAAAGAAATAGATTAGGGTACACTCCTATCGTTTCATCTAAAAAAGTTAACGAAAATTGCTAAAAATAATAGTAATTGTTTTTGCAAATTTTGCTCATGAAACCTGAAACCCATCAAATTGTTTTGCCAACAAAATTTGAAGTCGCAGAACTGAGAGGGAAATAAATTTGGATATATTTGTATCGCTTCATCGATAACCTAGTAATCCTAGTGTTAACCTTAAATTCGTTTTTATTTCACAATTTTTCTTGCGTATTTTCTATTGAAACTGCTATGCCGCTTTGAACACGTACTGTAAACGTCCTTGTGAAATTGATGAATACAGAAAGCATCACGGCGCCCTCATCAGTGATCAAAAGGGATCCTTCTGAGCGATCTTATTGAAAACAATGGCTCTTTCCGGTAAGATGTTTCGAGTGGTCCACGGGACTCTTCTCGATATTCCAGAAACTCTCGAGCGTCGCGGTAAGTTGATAAAACGGAAGGAACGGTTAAATAAAGAGGAACGAGTGTGCTCTCGCTCCGATAAGCCTCTCGACTACACGATGGTCGAACAAAGTTAACTTAATGTTAAAACAATTCTTATTGTCGACTCGAAAGGACTCGTTTCCTTCGTTAGCTGGTTAACACTTGGCCAACCGAACGGGGAGTTCTACCATTTTTCTCTCGACAAAGCGCAGCCATTGATTCTATTTACTTTCGTTGCTAGCTGGTCTTGAACTAGTGTTGAATTTATTAAAAATTTGTAGTATCGTAGTTAATTTTAGAGTTTAAGAGAAAGTGAGGGGTGGACAACGAGAGTTCAGGCCCGCTTGGGTAAAACCCTTGGCGACGTGCGGGGCCCTCGGAAAATACCCAAATATGGTCATGTTTTGGAATATGCCCAAATATGGTCAAATATGGTCATGGTGGGAGAAAGGCCAAGGGCCAGTGTGCAGTTTTCTCCTGCAAAAAGGGGCAGAGTTAAACGAGACGTTGTAGCTTGCAGCAGAGACGTACGATGAATCAAATTTATACATAGCATTGTAACGATATTCCCTTATTTACAACAATAAATAAATTTTATTTTTATAACACTACAAATTGTACTTTGGAAAAGCAGAAAATGCATGTGATGAACTGTGAACAATATCGGGTTCAAGACTAACTAATAACAAAATCCGATAGAATCAATGGCAGCGTTGAGGAAAGAATGGGAAATCTCCCCATTCGGTCGTCTAAGTGTTAAGACAGGTTTTTCATGTGCTTTCTACCGTTAGAACCGAACCGTAGATTTTTTTTGTGTACACAAGAAGGAAAGTACCGTACTTCTGTGATATGCAAAATTCCACGAAATTCGCGATACGGCATCCGACGAGTAAAGCAACCTTCTATTTGAATTTTAATATATTTCCTTGGCGGTGTTTACACAAATACGAATTCCCGTAGAAATTTATATTTGACGTTCAGAGTTTCTTCTTTTTCCTTAACTTTTCATTTCCACTACTTCAATCCTCCGATGTAATTATTTTTTACAAACCCTTGGTGAATTTACCGTGGCGCTGTTGCGTAAATTAACTACCGTTTTTCCGCGAAACGAATAAATAGTCGGCGAATAGTCGTTGGTAATGAATAAGTAACGAATAAGTTCGCTTTGTAGCAATTTTTTTTCGTTCCAGTTACAGCGTTAACGTTTATAAATATAAATTAAAACAAAGCTCGTTCGTCTCGATAAAACGGCACGATTGTTATTACTGTGATTTTAAACATCACCTCGCGTTTCCCTCGTTCCCCCGTTATTTCACCTCTCGTTAATTGTTTTTCAATCTCAAAGCATCGCGTTCGCGCCTTTTAAAAGCCCCGTTGAAAGTCCAGCTTTGTCAGTCGGGCAACGGTAATATTCCGTGTCGTTGCTCGTACACAAATTAATTAACGGCGAGACGGCGAACAGAAAGTTCTTAGCGCCTTTAATCAACCGTGACAAACGAGAGAAGCGACGATCCTTCCACGGGAAACTTGAATTCTAGCACCCGGGGACGGGTTTCAAGCGGCATAACGCGTTCTCCTCCCCGATTGCGTAACTTTATGCGTCGCGTAACTCTCGCGTTTGAAACGTTCGAAGTTGAGAAGCGCCTCAACAGCCTCTGCTTTCCGCGCGATTCTTATATCTGCGTTCATTCCTATTCCACTTTGAATCCTCTATTCTACGCAGCCGTTCGTCCCGTCGTTCGCTTTATGCGAGCAAACACAAGCGACTCGCAGAAAACGATCAAATGGGTTAACCCTCCGCCTGCGGTCCATGGGTCTTTCGTAACCCATGCTGAGAGTCCCTTGAAAGCGATAACGCATACAACGATGGGCGCTGTGTGGTAGGAGAAAAGTGACGATCGCACTAACACATATACGTTTCCGCCAGAGTGCCGAAGTAACGAAACCGACGACAGTCAGTTTCTAGCAACGCTCTGAAGAAGAAACATGTGTAGCAAATCGAAACAATTCTTTATTTCAAAGTTTACTTTATATTTCCATACTTTTATTATTGTTTTAGCATTTTAGCATTATATTTTAGTATTTAATGTTGTCTTTGTGTAGACAATGATAATAAATATATAGCCGTGTGCGATAATTATGAAAGACCCATTTGCAGTGGCCATTCGAGAAAAATCCAGCAAATTTTAGATAGCATACGTGACAATACGTAAATATACAATAAATATAGCTTCGACGTTTGATAATTCACGTTATTATTATCTGTTCCTATACGCTCCTATATCTTCCTATGAATCGGATGATTGTCACTGTATACAGTATCGGTGAGGACCTCGGTCTCGAGCGATCGTCACTTGAGTAGCGTAGCATTGGTGAGCCTCATGGACGGCCCTAAATATGTATTAGTGGAATATCCGTGAGGGTCCCGAGAGACCCATGGCCAGGCCGCCAAGCTTCAGTAGTCGGAGGGTTAAAGCTATGCTTCTCGCCTGCAACGGACAATTTATCCGCTAATTGACACGCGAACTTGATGAAACGGTCGAGTTACATTTTTATCACGAACGTTTCTCTTAGAACCTTCGCAACTTTGCGATTGTAGGAAATTATTTATTGGCCGATGGGTCTTTACATAAACTACGAGCTAATGCAACGACTTCTAATAACGCACTGTGAACTATATACTCTGACTAAAAACTCTGAACTATGAACTCTTGCTCTATCTATGAACTGAAAACTATGAACTCTAAATCTCATGAACTATCAACCCTGAACTGAAAACTATGAACTCTAAATCTCATGAACTATCAACTTTGAACTGAAAACTATGAACTCTAAATCTCATGAACTATCAACTTTGAACTGAAAACTATGAACTCTAAATCTCATGAACTATCAACTCTGAACTGAAAACTATGAACTCTAAATCTCATGAACTATCTATGAACTCTGAAAACTATGATCTGACTCTAATTATCGTGAGGCTTCCTATTTATTTGCCTCGGGCCTGATAGGCAGTTCCTGTTCTTACCAATCAGGACCTTCGGAGAAAATGCACGCCTTCGATATCCCCACGCGTTTGCATCGTTTATCCTTACAACGCAGGCGTTGTTTAAAGCGGCGCCGGAAGATAACGCGGCCCCGAAAAAATAACACGGCGACATCTCAAAGTTTGATCCGCGGTCGCCTAAAGAAAGCAATGGCAATCGGCATTTGTCATTCTCTGCCACTCTCCCCTATACAAAGGCCCTATTGATTTGGAAATTGCCTACACAATCAACACTAGATTTACGGACATTTCTTGTATAAAGCGTATAAAGCGTATATTTATATATTCAATAAACAAAATTTATTACAAAAGGAGGAGTTCCTCGATCAATCTTTAAATTGCAAGATGCACGTAACGTACGAAATATTTAAACTGAAGCGAAATATCGAAGCAAGTCTTCGTTTAAAATTCTATTCTTTCTTCTAATGAAAATTTGTATTTACATAAGCATCTTCGATTTGTTAGTGAAACGCCCGTTAGCTGATAAACATTGGTTGTATGGTGATATTGAAATATCTATCAAACGTGAAGATTTTTTTTTTTCCCTAGGAAACAGTTAACCAATCAATTGCAAGCGACGATGTTCTGTATAACAATCGTCAATCTCCATGTATTGCAATTCTAAACTACAATAACAAACGAAAACGTTACGAATCAACATCCTCGCTAAAATCAATTTACCAATCAACTGACTCGTCTCGCAGAACTAAAAACAGAACCGTGTACATTCAAAGCAACATGCCCGTAGCGGGAAATATACATACGGTCTGTTTTGCTTTTTGTTTCCATGCGTCGGATTGCGAAATAAAATTGATTAACCCTTTGCAATCGAGGAACGGGTCTCGCTCGTTAAACGATTCGAGTTACATCGTATTTTCCGACGTCGCGCCTCATTAGTATCGTTAACCGAACGTCGATGAAATTTTTTACTCTGCGACGATTAAGCAAAGGTTCAGAATTTAGAGTTAAGTTTAAAAGTACGCTATGATCGAACAGATCGTATCGTAAAAACAGTAGACTCAGACAGCGAAGATTTGCAGCTTGTGGAAAAAGAATAATACGAATGCGCGAAAAACGTAATATTCCGTTACTCGATAAATTTTTTGAATATTTCCATACTCCGTAAATATTTTTTTTTTATTATTTTCTAGAAAACTGAATAACACGAATATATAATTTTAATTTTATCTTTTTAGTATACCACAGTACGTTCCGCCAGTCTCCCAAAAATAGTTCATGTGCTTTAATTTTTACATTTAAATAAAAACAATAACAATTATTGCAAAAATAATTCCACTTGGTTGGTATGAATATCATTATACGGTTAATTCAATTCTCTGTTGTATTTTTGAATTGCGGTGGGTAATGGGTTAATCCTAAAACACATGATTTTTTCTTACACCATGAAAAAAATATATACATGTACATTTGACGGTAGAGACTCGTCATCTGAATTCAAGAAGCGAGCGTTGATCGCAAACAATTTTATTTTGTTCCATTCATATATTTATTTATATTTTGTAACTAAAATACTGTTTCAAAAATATACTTGCATCACCAATATAAGTATATTCCACATAAAATGTATTACTCTTACATATTAATCCATATAGCGACAAATTAAATCCGTCGCATCGGCATAAAAATCTCAAGTACTCAAAGGGTTAAAAAAACAGACAAAAATTTGTCCTCGAACGATCGTTTTCCCCCCTTCGTCTGCGAATTCATCGTCTCGCAAGAGGCGGAAGGAAGGAACTGGAATCGGAGAGCAGGGATTGGGCGGAAAGTGTAGGCGATAGAATCTTATCAGTTTCCAACAGGCTTCACCCCTGAATCCTCTCTCCGGAGGATCGAGGGAGCCGAACACGGAATTAAGTCACACGGACTCGTCGTCGGCTCAACGACACCGGGCTTCGCATCGTCTCGGCCATATTGGCCGGGAAATATTTCGGGATTTACGGCCCCGATATAAATTCCGAGGTCAATGGGGAAACTTTCCCTATTATTTTTGTCGCCAGTCGTCGAGATCGAGCCCCCGGCGTGTAATCCGCTGTCCCTTTATCTTCTTCGTCTGTACGGAGAACGTCAATCTCCCTTCGCTGCTTCCGGAAACGCGACGTGTAACAGTCCAACATGGTTGGAACAGAGCTTATCGTTGGTAGCTGCAATTATGAAAAAGTACTACGTAGGACAGAGCTACCCTCGCTCAGAAAACGTTTCAGATAGGGCATTTTAATTTTAAATTTTTATCTAAAAATATTCGTTCACTCGTAACGAAGTTATTTACCCTTTACAATATACGAATTTACGCGCTCTCTAAATAACCCTTTCAATTGTTCCCCAAAAACGTTTTAATATTAAAGAGTTCTTTAATCTCCAATTTTTTTATTACATTCTCCATGTTGCTAGCATTCACATATCGTTACGAAAAGGGAGGAGATACAATTTCAGACCAACGTGATAAGGATTAAAGTTAAATTCCACGATAAATGTAAAGCAAACACAATATTAAAATCTATGACTAAATCTTATAAAACCTTCCTATGAAAAAAACAGAATACGACTTTTCTTTGTCCTTCTGTTACATCTCTCTGTTCAGTATAATTCCTCTAATCGACCAACTCCACGATTACTGTCCTCAACCTTAACCCTTCCACTTCGAGCGCCGCTTACAGGCGGCATCCAAATGTACTTTGTATTTTAATAACTTTATATTTTAATAATTTTGTAAGTCTTTTCATATTTAAAATTGTAAATATACTTGTTAGATTAGAGCAATGATTCTTTCATTCATCACAATTGTTATTTAAGACTTTGAAAAACGTATATACAACGTACTGAGCATATTTCTGTCGCGGGCTTCCGATCAATGACGGTACTTCGGCGAACTGGACAGTCGAAGTGAAAGGGTTAAGCACCTCGTTCTCAATGCCAGCAGACAATCAAATCCCCGAACAACTAACGCGGAAACGTATCCAAGCGCGCCGCGATCAATCCTGGCCCGAATCTCAGCGAACAGTCGCCAACCGGAAGCCGCAGAAGAACCGTGGAAGAAGTTTCCCCGAGCTAAAAGTGGCTGGATCTGTCAAAACGTCTCGAGACGACGAGAACTTTTGCTCGCGGACGTTCGAGGAATATTCCGCGGGAATGGACGAGGGGATGGGACACCGGCTGTTTGGTCGCGAGACGTCGGGCAGGGCGTCGGCAGGGCGTCGGCAGGGCGTTATCGGGAGCGTCCTTGGGGAAAAACGTTATCCGACTTGCCTGCTGGGGATGCTTTTCGCCCGCCCTTTCTCCGCGATTGCCCCGGGAAGTTCGCGCGAAACTTGCCTTCGTCGACTTCTCGCCCTCTCTTGTCCGCATCTCTTTTCCAGTTCCGCGGAGAGCTACGCGAAACTCGGGACTCTCGTTGTTAATAAAATTTAAGTGGCATCCGTTATATAGAGTCGATGGAACTGTTTTCGGGGACAAGGTATACAAACCGTGACGCGTTTCTCTCGAGTTCATCATTGTGCACGGGTGAAACTTTATCTTACCGTGCATTGCGAACCTGTCGGTTCCCCTGTTTCGCTCTGTGGTGAGTAACGAAGAAAGATATTGTTGGAAATGGGGTTTAAAATTACTAAATAAGGTAAACTGTTATTTGAAACTGTTTACATAAGAAATGCGTGGTTTTGGCAGACACTTTCTTTTTATTGTTGAACATAAAAGAAACGGTTATAATAAAAATAATTACACGCAAAAGAACAAAGCAAGAAATAAAAATGGAAGAACTATCGTTTTGAAAACTTTCAAGACGCTGTGTCGAGAATAACTGACGACAGCAGTCAGTGCTGTCAACGCAAAATAAATTTATTTCATTATTTCAACGGAAACTTTAATATCTTTATTGTATGACACGAGGAAGGTTCAACTGTAACCGAAGCTCACGAGCTTTGCCATGAGATCGGCAAACGCAGTGGTCGAAATTCCTACAGATCCCGACCTGGTTCTTTAGCTCTTTAATTCGGTATCCTAATATTTCCTTATTTCCTAAATTGCTAGATGTGGCTTGGGCTTTTTTCTTAAAAAATAGAAAATAAGTGTTTCTGTGTCACAGACACGAGCTTGCGTAAATTTTACACATCCACAGTACTTAATTATAGTGGATTCAAGAACTGTAAAATTATATCTGAGTGTGACTCCTTATTGAAAGAGGTGATCAAGTATCTAATCAGGATATAAGATCCACACTTAATCCCTTTGATGTGAAATTAACTTTCATTTACTTTCTTTATCGCAACGCCGTGTATATCCTCGTTACATGTCTGATGATTATCGTATGTTTGTCGAGAAATTAGTAGCTGCGGAAGAGTGAGCAAACCACGGAGGAAACTTTCGAAGTGTTGGATACGGAGGAAGTTTTAACTGTATACTCAGACTGTCTGGAAATCGTAACTCTCCGTTCCGAGTACTGCCACTGACTTCTTCCAAGAGATTTCACGCGGTTGATGAACCTTTCATTCGATAAATTACGACTGCCTGCAAACGTTGCATGAAAGCAATAACACCTCTCTGTGTACACAGTGGTACCGTAAGCTCTACGCTTAAAACGAAAGGATTGTTTTGTATTGCATTACATGATGTGGGATTGAAATGACGAGCACGTAGAATTATAGATGCAGTAATAAACCGAACAGAAATATATTTAATAATAAGAGAGGGTACAAAATATCAAAATAGACTATTTTTCTCTCTTTTTCTCTTGCTCTCTCTCCCTCTCCCTCCATCACCCTCCCTCCCTCTCTCACCGTCTCTCTCTTCCTCTCCCCCCCCCTCACTCTATATCTCCCTCTCCCACCCCTTCACTATCTCTCCATCTCGCTACACCTCATTATCTCCCCCCTCTCCCCCTCACCCTCTCCCTGCCCCTACCCCTCACTCACTCCTGCCACCATCTCCCTACCACCCCCTCTCCCCTCCCACTCCTCTTTCTCTACACACTATTTAATTACATGGTTAATTCGCGACTGACGCACAAGACCCGTAACGCCTTCCACCTAATGTTACTCTATCTTTGTTTTTAGTTAAAAATCGAAACTGAAACGCAAAAGGAAAAAGTATTCTTCATTAGACTGGATTTAAAAAATACTTCAATTCGCATAAAGATGACGAAAAATATTTCATTAGAACTCTATTATAATTAATTCATCTATAAATCAATTGTCGATTCATCGAAGAAAGAAAGTTTCAAGTGGTGGTTTGCCCTGAAATTCATTAGAACGTAAATCTTGGCGTCTCCGGGACCCCGGACCGGAAGCCACGTTTCATCGGAGCTTCCGTAGACAGAAAAGGGTTATTAATGGATTATTTCGAGGAAATTGCGCGACAACGATCGGTTGCTCGAGCAGCACGAGGCCGGTGGGAAAAGAGGATACAGCTAATCCGTGGTACAGTCTGTTACGAAAGTCTGCATTCAACTTCAAGATCTCAAATATCCAAAACAAAAAACAAGAATTCCAAACCTTGAATCTATAAGTGAACAGTTTTTTAGATGAAATCAAGCAAACTTTGAAATTTTTACATTTTTCAGTTTGCAGGAAAATATAAAAATTTTAATTTAATTACCATATTGTAATAGTATGAAATTTGTGATTGTAGTGGTTTCAATAATTGTAGCAAAAGCTTTATATACTTTAAACACACCCATAGTAACTGTGTAATAAATTGCTTGACTTTATATTTCCAAAATTATTTACATTCTAAAGAACATTTCTGTTTCTCTTTAGAAACTGTTTAATATTAACCAATAAATTAATTATAAATGACACGAGGAAGTTTTAAGTATTTATTTTTCGTGCCTCATAGAAACACTATAATCCAAATATTCTATTCTCAAACATCGCTCAACTCAACCATCTCTTCAACACTTTCCCAGAATCATCCCCACTCAATCGCATTCCTCCAATAATATACGTAAATTTTCGTTTCACCCTTATAATGTTTGAAATTTCACCAACGAAGACTTCTGCGTCCGACTGTACATCAAGGCACACCAGGCATATTTCTATGTGTAGGGACGATGCACTCAAGTACTCATCTTTTGCTCTTATAAGGTTTGAAATTTGACCAACGAAGACTTCTGCAACCGACTGTACATCAAGGCACACGAGACATATTCCTATGTGTAGAGGCGACGCATAACGCGCGAGCCCTAGCAGCGGTATTTAATCCGCTTTGGAACGCAAACAAGGATTTTATCGTGGATACACGTTCAGACATCCTTTCGGCCGTATTAACTGCGACACCGACGACGCGATTTGCGACGCGTCGCGCGGAAAACGCGGTCGATGGAGCGTGTTCCGGTGCGTGGAACAGTTCCCCGGAAAGAGGTCGGACGTGTCGCGCGGAATTTCGTTGGAAATCAATGCGCGTAGACGAGTAAAAGTAGCGCGTGATGAAATTGATAAGGTGGAACGTTGCTAACGGCTGCTTTGTTGAATAAAAACATGCCGAAATAATTGGAAATTGTTGTTTCCAACGTGTTTTTCGTGGATACAGTAGCGGACAAACGTTTAAGACCAAAGAGTCAACGAAAGTAAATTAATTAATTCGTTTAAAATAATACAATGAAAGAAATTCGTATTTTTTGCTAATCAATAAATAGTGTTCTTCCGTAACAACAAAGTAAAAAATAATATAATATAGACAACGTTTGCAAACCATGAAATTATGTTTTACCTTGTCATCTCGTCTTAAACTTTTGTCGGCTACTGTATGACGAAAAATTGCGATAAAATGAAATTACACTCGCAAAGAGTTCCCTCGAACCTCTCGTTCGTTTAATTCGATTTATGGATAAAGCAAATTCCGATTTACAAGCCTCGATTCGCGAAGAAAGGTCATAAGCGAAGTTAATCCCGTTGAAATTGTAATTTGTCCAATTCGCAAAGAGAAAGCTGAATAAATAAGAATAATGTACGGCGAATGCGATGAGGTAGAACGAAGTTAACGGTGTTCTGTAAATTGCGATTGCGTTGGAACGATTGAAAAATTAATCGAGTTTCGTTAAGTGTTGCAAACGTAACTTTTTTTTTTTTATGTTTCTGCAAAGCTGCAGCTTTCGCAGTCGTTACGTGTTCAACAATTATTATACAATTATGGACCCGTTTCTCGTTCGTTCGAGGCACTTAATGGACCACAAAATCGAGTTTCGCGAATTACCTGCTTACCGCTTTTTTTGTTGAGATTTCGGAGACGTAGAAGTTATTTAAATATCTATCGACGCCAGGTACTCTTTCTGTTGCGAAATGAATTCAGTTTGTAAGGGGGTTGGAGACGTGGAACAAGAATATAAGGTATATACGAGAAAGGGTGTCAGAGCCGCGCAACCATCTTCCGCGAAAACGAAGCCACTTCCAGGAGGGAATAAAGTTTCCAAAAGTTTCATACGTTTTCCCGAATCGTTGGAGGCATCTGTGCTGTCTGTCGAGCAGTGTCTACCAAAAATGTCTATCCCGATGAATGTTATGACGAAAAGGAACCGTCTCCACGAAACAACCCTTCTTACCAAAGTTACTGGTACTGCCAACTGTGAACTATACTTTCGTCAGTTATAATGCTACAAACACTTTATACAAATTAACAATAAGTTTTCAACAATTGAAACAAGACAGTACCACGTTAAAATTTGTATCGACAATTTAAATTTCTTCAGTCAGTTTTTTATCACTGTGTCTCAATAACACTAGATTTACGAACATTTCTTGTACATCTATTTCTAACCCTTTGCACTCGAAATGTGATTCTTAGTCATCTAAGGATACTAACTTTCAAAATTTTCGAATTCGAAATATTTACTAAGATTCGCCTACATTAACACTAGAACTACCAGAGCAGTCAAACTGACCAATTGGTAATTATTCATAGCAACCTTGTAAATTCATTGTGGTAAAGCTTCCAAAATTTACTATGATTTTCTGCAAAAGGTATAAATGAAGAATTGTTTTCTATGTATTTAGTATTTTTTCATGTAACTACCAATTTGATCTCTTCCATGCAAATAAGTACACTACAATTGTTGGTAGTTCTAGTGTTAAACGTCATTCAGTTTAGTTCAGTGATAAACTAACATTTTCACATACGACTATTTAACCACCGAATTTGACTAACAAACAACTGAGTAAAGTCTGAAAATTTGCGGAACTATTATTTAGTGACTAACAGTCGCCTTTCGAGTGCAAACGGCTAATATACATATAGTAATAAATAAGTACACATCATACAGAATTTAAAATTGCAGATCTGAGAGGAAAATAGATTAGGGTATATTCGTGTCGCTTCATCGATAAAAGTCAACGAAAATTGCTAGGAACAGTAGCAATCGTTTTTGAAAATTTTGCTCGTGAAATCCGAGACCCGTCAAATTGACGGTTCCCGTAAACCTAGCGTTAATGAAGTGACGCAATTTCAATAGTGCCCGCGATGTCGAAGTTTCAGCTGCTCAGTAAATGAAGCTGACCAACTGCACGACATGAAAGTCAAAGGCAGAGGAAAAACGTGAAACTAAACACATCAGTCGGTGAATTTGCGATTTTTATGCATTTTAAGTGGCGGTGCGAGTAAATGTACGAGAAAATATATCAAAAATGTTCGAAATAGAGGATGTAAACACGTTGAAACGTATGCATGTATGTTTACAGCATGAAAGAAACCGTAACACGAGTTCCGCTTTCTGAATCCACGCAAAAATCCGAGGTGATGAAGTTTCGAAATTTAGGAACTCTGAAATTACGATATGAATTACGCGCATTGTGTTATCCGCGTGAATTTAATGAACCTAGTTCCATTGAATCTCTGGTGTGTTGAACTTTTGTTCGTCGTTGTGGGTACGTAATTTCAGTTGCTAGAACGTAATTAACTTTAATAGGCACGTTGCACGTAATGTCACATGTAATCACTTGAAATATAAAGTTGAGAAGGATTCGAAAGGGTTGCGAACGTTATGATGCAAATTAGACCGATGTTACAATGAATAGACTGTCGATGCTTAGGGAAACAGAAGTTTTCATAAACTGTCATGCTTCAAATATTATATTTCTATAGGATTTTCTTATTTATATCTAGAGAGAGAGAGATGATAGTAGGATTCAGGTGTGGGTAAAACAGAGTGAAGTTCTTAGATAATATATATATTTAAAATATTCATTAATTAACCTCTGTAATGTACAATTCATTTGAGATCGTAGGCTTCAGGTGTAAATATGACTAAATAAAATTCTTAAGTATATTAAAAATAGTTATAATAATAATGACAGTCTAACAATTTTTCAACTTAACAACTTCGACACTCTCGTTTTTCTCACATTCACGTTCTTTCTGCCGCATATTTGCATTTTCCCCGTCATATATCCTTCCAAACACTCGTTTCCTTTATTTCTAATTGTCAGTCGCGACGTTGTCTGAACTACTCATCTTTCACGCCTCAAACACCTTAATCCAAATATTCTATTCTCAAATATCGTTCCACTCAACCACTCTTCACGCTTTCCCAGAATCGTACCCACTCGATCGCATTCCTACATTTCTAAATATCTCTTTACTTGTATCCTACTTTGAACGTTTTACATATAACGTGAATTACACGCATTCTTTTTACATCAAGTCGAATCATCGGACGCGTTAATCGTAACAGCGGATGGGTTCGATTAACGGAGAGACAGGACGAACGAAAAAAGCGTGATTAATCGTGATATAATGTCGCCGAAAGAGGCTCGCGTGCAGCCATTGGAAACGGCAATTATGCACACTTTCCGTGTACGAACGATCCGAATTGCGTAACGATGGGGGAAATCGATTTTCAATCGTGGCCAACGCCAGATGAAAATTCGCCCCTGCCCGCGTATCGAGAATACGGAAAAACAGCGTGCCTGCAGGATGTGGACAGGGTCGTTAATGTTCTTTGAAATTCGCCACGGTTAACATGAAACTGGTGTAACTGCCTCCAATATTCATCGAACTTTTCCTGGTTATTTCGAACGGTACAGCGACCACGATTGAAAGTTACAGTAATGGCTTCATTTTTCCCGCTAGAATCACTTTTTAAAACCCGTCCTCGCTGTGTATCGCATTAACGCGCTATCACTATCGATGTGGACGCACACCGGCGATATTACTTTCGAACTGGTAGGAATTTTGTTACGGAGTTTTGTAGCAAAATGTGAAAACATTGCAACAACTTGCGATTTCAGACATTGACAGAAGAGTGTGAATGTTATATTGAAATTTGCTTCTGCCGTGTAATTTGTATAATACAATACATTACCGTCCAAGAATTTATGGAAATACAGACTCTATTTATTCAGAAAGATATAGGTTTCCTAGTTAAAGATATCGTTTAATCCGGACCGTTCGACTCTTGAGAGCGGGTAACCGAGGCAACTCGGTCGGTAACGTCGCTGAGTCCACAGTGATGCTCAAGCGTCGAACGGTCCGGATTAAACGATATCTTTAACTAGTTATAACTCGTAAACAAAGCCTCAAACGCCAAATCGTTACTCTTGATTTTCGTCTTAGAATGTCTCAGGGAGTTACTCTTTCAATTTAAGCCCAGGGCTGTCCGAACACCCTGTATATATCTCGTGTAATCGGATGTTGGAAGATATCTCGCGTACTCGGATGTTGGGAGATATCTTGCGTGATCGAATGTGGCGGAATGTTTATAGATATTTTGGGTGACTGAATGTTTATAGATATCTGGTGTGGTCAAATGTTTATGTGATTTGTCGCGTGGTCGAATATTTGTGTGATAGAATGTTTAGAGACATCTCAAATGATCGGAGATATCTCGCTGCTATCCTTAGTTTACGTCACTATCAAATGTTTGGAGATATCTCGCTGATACCTCCAGCTTATAATACCACCATTGTCTTTATTCTTATTGACTAAGGACCGAACAGAATCTTTATTCTGCACAAGTGTAATAGCCCACGAGTTAAAGAAGGGTAACGGGGCTAAGAGTCTCGAGCTGTCTCTTCGATCAAGCGAATTCCCGCTCCCCGAAGGAGTTAATAGCTGGCAAAGGAACTTTTCGACTAGTTAGCCGCAGGAGCAGACCTCCCGCATCCTTTTCCGTCCTACCAGAGCCTTCGTTTCTGTAATTATTAATACCCTCGTCTCCGCGGGCCAAGAAACTTGCCGCGAGACACCGTGGAACGTCGGGGACCACTTAATTTCCCTGCAAATCCATTTATCCGCGAGGATCGAGCCCACGGCCCCGTAACAAGGTTACCGAACATCTAAGGAGCAGCGACGGGATCAAGTAGCTTCGAAGCTAACTCACGAATATCTTGCGAGCAATTCGAAGAACTCGACCCCAGACGAAGTGGGTCTCCAATCAATCTCTACGTGCCTGAACGCGTACCGAGATCAAGAGCTGGTTTTTATACGCATAAATCCAAATCTGCATACGAATTAACGCTAGATGTGCAGACATTACTGATACGTCTGTTTCTATGGTCATGCATCAATTTGACGGGTATTTGGAGAAATAGGTATGCATCGTACAGAATTTGAAATTGCAAAGCTGAGAGGGAAATAAATTTGGGTATATATTTGTATCGCCTGTTACGGGTCCCGTAAACCTAGTGTTGAAGAATCCAATCGATCGTATCGTTACCGACTCTAATATTTATAATTATACAGATTTTTTCTGAGGATCTTTGCATACCTTTAAAAAACAATTGCGTAAGATAATTGATTAATATTATTCCTTGTCGTATAATGCGTTATGGGAGATCCGATAAACCGACTATGCAAATATGCAAACGCGTAATATACAATACTTAACCTTTTTGTGAATACCACTGTCATTTAAAAATAGTATTACCAGACTTCTTTAAATTGTTTCTTTTTTGGTTTAGTAAGTTTTGTGCATCATACATATATTATTTATCACGACATATTATACCTTTTTTTGCACTAATAGGCTATTCCATGGACGAATAAATTAACAATCAAAGTATGCACGAGTACAATCGAAAACTCTGTAAATATTCATCTTAAGATGCCAAATAAGTTTGTACAATAAAAATACTTCGCTCGTACATGCAACAAAACGTCACCTCTCCTCGTCGACACTCCTCGAACCCCATCAAACGAAACGTTTGCATTGCAATTGACTCGGATTTCTTGAGCATACGCTGTACCTGACCCCATCGCTATTAAGGCGCCGGTAACGTCCCGTGAACTTCTGCCCGGCGCCACCCTCTCGACCTATCCGCCCCCGCTCGCTATTTCCTGTGCACGCGCTAGTTTCGCGGTACGTAATCCCGGTGAATGCGAGCCAGTTTTCCAACGAATGGGAAAACTGAACAAAAGCGAGCCCGAGAGGCCAACATGCAGGGTGTGTGTGTGTACGTGTGTGGGATGGACAGTGGCGCACGAACAGAAAAGTTCGAAGGAAGTTTCTTTTCCTTTTTTTTCCTTCCTTCTTTTTTTCGAAGAGAAACTTGAGAAAATGGTATGTCTCGGTGACGCGAAAGAAAAGGGCGTTCGAGGGGAAATCGAGCGAGGATCTGAAGAAATTGCATCGCCGTGTGCGGCAAGGTAACGGGTATTGTTACGAGGTGTGCATTGAACGTCACGGGCGTGATTTTGCGGCTACACGGTTGATTCGTGGACTTTCATGGAGGTGAGAAGATAAGCTACGGATTTTCGTTTCAGTTATAAAATATGCGCTGGGGGTTACGAGTGTAAGTTCCTTTTATATGAAGTTGATCCGTGGAAGTTTTAAAGCGATGAAAAACTGTAGTTCTCACTTTTTCATGGAGCTTCAGATATAGAATACGCGTTACGGGTTATAGGTGCCATTTTTCTTTTATCACGGCGTTACTTTTATGTATAAAAATGGCCTTCACTTTTTGGTGGGATTAATTTTGTCCAGCCTCATGATCGGCTTACTAAATAACTGTAATTTAAAGAAATCATCCCGCTTCGCTTAGAATTCGTTCAAAGAAACATCCAACTTCCGCCGCGGTGTTTAAGCCATTTTAAACGAATAAATTATAGTAGGCACGAGGTACAAAATAAGCGTGGCGGAAAACTTTTCTCTCCAAAGTTCTTTATTTGACTGACTTGTGTCATCAAGCGACACCTTCGAGCGTTCGACATCTTCATCACCGATTGTAACAAAATACGCTCTGCTTATCGTCTAATTGCGATCGTTTTAAAGATCGCATACGAAATCAACTAATATACGAACTAACAGTACAAAAATACCTTTCGAGAATGCACATATTTTAACACAAAACCGGAGAAGAATACCGATATTTACGGGATGATATTTACTAAAGATACTTACGTAAAAAGTAATTCCACTTCAGAAATAAATCAAACGTTAATTGTTCCGAAACGCATAAAAAACCCAGGCTTGGTCGTAAAAGAAAAGAATCCATCCTCTCCAACCGTCTATCCCGAAGGAACAACCAGCTGGATCCAATTACCGAAGGAAACCGAAGAAAATGGTCCGCGAAACGTTCTCCGATCCGAGATTTTCCAGCCGACGCTCGATCATTAACGGCGTCCCATTTTTATTTTCTTTTTTGTGCGTCGATAAAACGCCGATCAAGTAGACGATTGACGTCGCGACGCTGGAAATAAATCCGGGGGAAAACAATCGTCCGTCGTGTATCGAGGGGTGGGTTGAAGAGGGGGAGACTGTTACGTTGGATTCCGACAGGGAAAAATTCGGGTCGTCGCGGCACCTGTTGGTCGCGTCGCGACGCCTGCCGTCGCGTCGTGCTGCTTGACCTCGGCCTCCCTTTTCTGGCTTCTGTCGAAACGTCTGCGTTACGATCGAATGGGGTATTATCTTTGTACCGTTAGACCAGATACTGTTTGACGTATGCTAATCAAACAGATTCGAGAGTGAATAATTTCCACGCAGAACAATTGGTTTTATTTTCATGCAAACTATTGTAGTGATTTAGAGAGAGAGAGAGAGAGAGAGAGAGAGAGATTTCAAAAGGACGAATGGGTAATTAGATTGTTTGTAATGGAGTGAATGATAGGCTGAGTGAGGAAAGAATGAGAGGGAATGAGTGAGAGAGCGAGAGAGAGCGCGTGAACCGGTGTGACAAAAGGCGAAGGTAGTCAGTAGAGTAAGGTAGTCAGTAGAGTAAGGTAGTCAGTAGAGTAAGGCAGTCAGTAGAGTAAGGCAGTCAGTAGAGTAAGGCAGTCAGTAGAGTAAGGTAGTCAGTAGAGCAAGAGACGCGAATGGCGAGCGAAGGCGTTGCGAGCGGACAAGAGTAATGTGATTAATAAAACTATTTAATATCTAAAACTACAACACTATTGGGAATGGGGTTTTATATTGCTAAATGAAATGAACTCTTATCTGTGAAATAATACTCTGATAATTTATTAATACTTTTATATAGCTCGAGGAAGGACAATTTTGACCGCACCTAGCGAGTTTTGTCACAAGACTAGCAGAACGCAGTGGTCGAAATTGTTACAACCCCATCCATGTCCTTCAGCTACTTTTGTTCTGTTTCTCGATGTTTTCGAACTTTCTAAAATGTGGCTTAGCTTCTTGGAAGAAGCCCTTGAGAAAGTACGTTAAGAGAAAGCTGGTTTATAGTTAATTTTTGCTTCGCAGTGTTTCTGTATTCAATTTCCAACACAAACGATCTAATTGGATATGTGAATTGAATTTTAATTGAAAGTCAATTTTTTTATTATCATTTATTACTTTGTAGGATGGGGTGGCAACAGAATCCATTCTCTGATTTTGTCTTAGACAAAAACTAATGCCTTTCGCGGGGCTTCCTATTTATTTTGTTTCTGATAGGCGGTCCTCGTCTCTGCCAATTAACCCGTTCAAAAAAAATGCATGCTTCCGACGTCCCCCCTCCGTGCGAACCCCAATCACGATTCCTCACCCAGGAAGTCGACTATCTACATTTCCTTGGATGAACAGATTTACGATGCGACCATTTAAATCTACAAATGACCTAGCGATACCTACACCTCGTAAACTTGGTTCTTGTCCGGACGACCAGCTGTTTAACACCCAGGCCAGTCGGATAAATTGCCTACAATTTATTATTCAATTCACGGGCTACTAGACCCTTTTGTTACATACAAAGGTATCGTGCATAATCCGGATTTTGTATGCTTCGTTTATAAAATACGTATGAACAGTGTTAAATAATTCTAGGAGATCAGTGCTTCGTAAAATTTATTCTGCAAACGCTTTATACTGTTCCTTTATAATTCCGAATGTTAATAATCACCATACACATCGTTTATAATAATGATTTCCAATTTATATTCACCTGCAGCTACTCATTTACCGTTTCTTTATTTATACCGATTCACTTTTATGTTATTCAACCACGTAGGTATCAGTTACAGTACTGGTAAAGGGTTACAGTTGATTATCGATGTATTGGAATTAAAACGTTCGAGGCGATGCAGCGACGCGCGGAATTTGGTTGCACGGTGGATTGAATCGAGCTGGCTTTCCGCATGACAGTGTCGCGCAGATGGTTCAGATCAATGCGTCAATACGTGTGCGTTTGTCATTCGGAATTCTCGGCGGGCGAAACATCTGTAGAACACGTGTACAGAGGCGCTAGAGGGAATCGAACGTCGACAGATATTTTGAATAATGGAATAAGGCGCGATTAGTGTTGCAAATCGCGGTACTGTTCGAACCGGGCGCGTTGCTCTAATTGTTGATCAAAGAACTCTATAGACAGAGCTTCGGCAACGAAAATCTAATTCCGCAGCACTTGGTTTAGTTTGGAACAACGAAATTATGAATTATCTTGGACTGCTGTAAAAACGGTAAAAATGAGCAAGTATGTGTTTAATGGGGTTAATTACATTGTTGGACAAAATACCACTTCCTTCTAGTCTTTATCCACATCGAATCTTTAACTAATGCTCTTATTAATCCTTTGACTACTATTGGCGCCTAAAGGCGTTTAGTAAATTTGCGTCTGTAACACTATAGACGTCTAAAGGTACATAAAAGAATTGTTCTTATGGGATACGCTTAACCTACTTTATACTATTTATTTATTTATTTATTTCAAAGGAGTAAATACCCATTAGTATCCCGAAGAAATACAGAAATATAATGTAAGGTATATAGAAACATAAGTAATATTATTTATAAACCTAAATTATTAATAAACCGAAGAAAAATAAAAAATAAAAAGAATACGCTTTAAAATATTATATTGCTAGTAGTAAAGTTGTTACTATTAAACTATTTTAAATTTTAATCTAAAAACTTCACTTTATTTTACCCACACCTGAGCCCTATCATCTCACTCTACTAAACAAACGAAAATAGAATTTCCTATGAATAAATAAAAGACATCTGGCCCAGTTCGTTCGACGACCCGTCAACGATTTCGCAGATAACCATACGGTCGCGTATCCACAGGTAGTCGATCCTCGTGACGTTCTGAGCTACAGCGTCGTCAGATTCGTGGCAGTCGGCTCCGGATGAATGAGCCGAAACGAGCTTCCTCCTGGCCAGCTCCAGGATGAAACGATTGAATTTCCTCGTGAACGGGCAACAGCGAGGCGAGTTCAGCTCAGCAGGCCAGTCCATGGCAAAATCTCCAGGAAAAGGCGTCCGTGGAAAGCTGCAATCGGCTCGCTATTCGCAAACTCCGGACTCGTTTGTCTAATCCCGAGATTAGGGGGACGGGGGTTAGGTGAGAAGGAATCGGTTGCGAAGCGCGGTTCGAGAGGCAGCCGACATTTTCTGGGTCCGTGGAATCGGTGCTTGGATTGAGAACGAGCGTGTGTGTAGGATGAAGCCTCGCGCGGTTAGAATAGGCGAAAATGATCGCGAGGGAACTAATTTATGGTTCAGCTCAGCGGCCCTTAACTCTTTGCGCTCGAGAGGCGACCGTTAGCCGCTAAATGATAGTTACACAAATTTTCAGACTTTAGTCAGTTTATTAGTCTGACCCGGTGGTTAAACAGTCGTATATATGTAAATTTTAGTGTACGACTTAACGAGATTAAATGAGGTTTAACATAAGGAATCTTAATAAATATTTTACAGCTGAAAATTTTCAAAGCTAATATTGTTAGACGGCTAACAGTAACCTCTCGAGCGCAAAGGGTTAATTAATGCTTTGTGGAACTATAAAATGTTACAGAGAATTTCTGTGGTAAGATGGCGTGATTCGTTACCGACCTACAGAATTACGTAGATGTGTTCCAGTCGTTGTAATTTTTATAAATTCAACGCTTTTTAAGCGTTGTTCCCCTTTTCTTTTTATCACTGTTTAATACTGTAATTTGTATCTTCTACACAGATGTTTATATTAAGGAACACCTGTGATTCATTGCTAGCAATAACAAAAAACATGTTATCCTTAAATATGGAAACAAAAGTCAATTCTGTTGATTTTTACTTAAATAAACGAAGTTTAATGCAACTTCTGCCTTTCAACCAACTCAGATACCGGGATCTCTATTGTACCCCAATGTTTGTGTTGGTATGCGAATGTATTATAGGTTAAATGTGTTCAACCATGTAATTAGGATTTAACACACGGTTAATCAAAAAATAATCGATAAACAGAATGTTTCACATGAATTTTCTTACAGAGTAAAATAAACGAATACGACAGTCGGAAGTAAGAGAGAAATCAAGCGGGATTTAATTACAATCCCCGAGGAGCGAGGATTTACGGACGCGGCGATACACGATATATGTGTAATATCGCGTAACACGTAACAATTAGTAAGACCGACATTCGAGAGCGGTATTACGGGGTAATGTGGACATTCGTAATATTGGCGGTAATCCTGCAGTAACGAGATCACCCGCAGAACACACAATCAGGCCCCCGATTCGAATATTACGAATATCCTTGGCTTTATCGCGCGTTCCCTCCCTCAGCCATTGAAATCGTTTCGCGCGCTCGTCGTTCATATCGTTCTAACGTTACCTACGGTGGTTAACGTCCCGTTGAATTTCAGCAGGCTTACAGCGTGTTACGCGAGCAGGATCAATACGCGTCGGACATGTTATATCAGGGCAAATTTACACGGTTCCCTTTGGTTGAATAATGTAATCCAATTAGTAAATTTGAAAGGATCAGACGAAATAAGTGATTACAGTTCGCTTAAAAAGCGGCGCGAAAGCGAATCATGCGTGGAGATGTTAAAGAAAGGTTCGAGAATATTTGACAACAAAAGTATTTAAGGCCCAAAAGCAACGTCCTAGGATAGTCGAGCTTCAAAGGCACTTAAAGGTTTTAGAATTATCCAAGGCCAAGATCCAAGGACACCCAAAGACATTAGAACGTGTCGAAGCCAGGATTCAAAGTTATCCAAAGTTCGAAGACACTTAAGATAACGTCCTAGAATAGTCGAGCTTCAAAAGGTGCCTAGAGATTTTAGAATTATCCAAGGCCAAGATCCAAGGACACCCAAAGACATTAGAACGTTTCGAAGCCAGGATTCAAAGGTATCCAAAGTTCGAAGGCACTTAGGACAACGTCCTAGGATAGCCGAGCGTCGAAGGCACTTAAAGATTTTAGGATGAATCAAGGCCAAGATCCAAGGACACCCAAAGACATTAAAACTTCTTGAAGCCAGGATTCAAAGTTATCCAAAGTTCGAAGACACTTAAGATAACCTCCTAGAATAGTGGAGCTTCAAAAGGTGCCTAGAGATTTTAGAATTATCCAAGGCCAAGATCCAAGGACACCCAAAGACATTAGAACGTTTCGAAGCCAGGATTCAAAGGTATCCAAAGTTCGAAGACACTTAAGACAACGTCCTAGGATAATCGAGCTTCGAAGGCACTTAAAGATTTTAAAATGAATCAAGGCCAAGGTCCAAGAACACCCAAAGACATTAAAACTTCTTGAGGCCAAGATTCAAAGGTATCAAAAGTTCGAGGATACTTAAGAACCGTAAGATGACTCGAAGTCCAAAGATATCTCAAACCCAATAGCATCCAAGAGCCCAATTTTTTAGTCATCATTCTTCTCGAAACGAAGAAACTATACAATCAAACAAATGAAATATTCCTATGTACACATTTTCTGCAATAACTGAAATCGATTCCAGTCTCGTGTTTTCGCTACTGCAATTACTTCAGCTTTCATGACGGTGCTCTAAGAAACATGCGTACTCAAAGAAGGACGAAACTTTATGAAACGAAGAAAAATGATTTTCTACTTTTGTAAACTGTCGGTATAGGAAAATATTTCCCGATACAGAGAGGAAAGTTTAGGTTGAAGCTAGTGCATCATGGTTACCGCGTGGCAAAGTTTCACATGACAGCCTACCACCGTTACAAAGTGAAAGAATCGCGTGATCCCAACGGGACAAAGCTTCAAAGCAGCTTTGTTCGAGCCTGTTCCGGTGCCATTAAATCCATTTATCCGACCATTGACCGCGCTACCAAAGGCGGGAATCACCCATTGTTGCCGGAAGAATTTGTAAACTTTTCATTGGGCGTCGTGAAATAGGCACATCTGAACTTCAATGCGTTTTCTATGAATTCGTTGTCTTCCTTTCACTGACGGCTACTACAAAAGTCCCGTCACCCCTGCACACAAGCATTCGACTATGAAACTGTCATCGAAAGGGTGGGGACAATAGATACGATTTCAATTCTCGATACTTGATAACTCTCCAGGCGATCAATAACAGATAAGTTGCACTACCGGTTATCTGCTACGGTTCAGCAGGTTCTTTAACCCTTTGGGTTTAAGGGGGTTAAAAAAATGGTTCCACCTTATTATGGATAATTAGCTTATTACGGATGGAGGGATATATTTTAACCCACCTCGAAAAATTGAAGTTATCCAGTCAAAGAGCTTAATATTTTAATAATTGAGATGAATATTCTCCTCCATTTTGTTTATATTAAAAAATATTGTGCACAACTTGAATTTTTATTTTCTTTAAAATCGTATGCCTCAAAGAGTTAAACTACACTGCGTGTACAGCATCGGTCAAAAGTTCAGAATCACATTGATACTTTAACTCACTGATAAACGATATTACATTAATATAGAATTTAATTTCTAGGGTCAGCTCACATGCCTAAATTTTCCTTTTCTGATGTTTCCTAATAATGTTCCATAATCCCGGTATTAAGAAGCAAAGTTCGACGAAAAAATGGTTGGCAAGTAAAATATTGCACTGAAAAGAAAAAGAAAATGGATCATGGAAATTCAAATTTAAAAAGAACATAGTTTAAAATTGCGTTATATTAACAAGATCTTTCATAAAAAAAAAATCTACCAAAAAAAGGGAAGCATTATTAATGCTTGTGATAGCATTTAAATTTCGCGGCGACTCTGATCGGGCCTCTTCCACTCCTGCACGTACGCCGGTGCGCAACAATAAAAGGGAGAGACCTGTGCGAACAGTAAAGAGAAAGAGACGTGCCACGATATAACGAATTTAGAACAAATTATTCTTATTACTAGTTTTTTTTTTTGTTTAATAAAGAGATACTACCACACTTGTGATATTAATTTTAAAGTGACGAAAATTTAGTAAAAAATTTGACATGGGTGTAACTCGAGGAATAATTTCAAATTTTTCGCCCGTAATCTATCTCGCGCAGGAAAAATTACTGAAATACGTCACAACAGAGTATGATGCATCCTCTCGCGTTCAACTACACGATTTCGAAGGGAGAAAGCTTCACTGCCAGCTGGACGCCGCGATACGCGCCACTTGGAACAGCAGGGGGCCAGATCCGGCTGTGTTTCCTCCCGAACAAACACGACAAGAAGCACAGATTTATCGAGAACGTCAGCCCAACACCGTCGGATCAGAATTGTACAGAGTGATTCGTGTGCAAGAGTGTCGCGAATCAACAGTCTGATCTAATGTTGCAATTTGAATATGGAAATATTACGAAGCAAAAATTAACCGAAAAACTAGCTTTTTTTTTGTTTGCCAATCCCGTCCGATTTAACCGGCTTCTGGCAGCGTTTCATGTAAATCATTTACCCTCGAGGGGTAAATAGAAAAGTTGATCGTTGTTCCGTTCGTTTGCCTCCTTTGATGCAGAAAGATCGGCCGCCAGGTTTATTTTGCCCGCGATCAATTTCCCGATCGATCATTATTGAAACGGAAGTTGATTGGAGAAGAGGAATCAGCGCGTTTGTCTGCTCCAAAGGGCAATATTATTCGATGCATTAACGAACACCGACCTGTTTCTATTCCTCTATCTGTCTTTCTACCTCTCTCTCTCTCTTTCTCTCTCTCTGTCCCCCCTTTCCTCACTCTCCTCTTTCTCTCTTTCTCTTTCTCCCTCTCGCTCTTTCTCTGTTTTTCTCTGTTCCTCCATCTATCATCCCTCTCTTTGCGCATGTTTCGATGTGCGGTTAGCGAATTCGAGAGATTAATTCACGGAAATCATGCGGAGTTTGTTTTATATTCAAATTCCTGTCGTGGATGGATTTCCGGCAAAAATACGTGACCAATTTCTTTTTTGAAGCCACTGTACGGGAAATTATTTGACCAGTTTTAATTCACCTTCATTTCCATACCAACTTCGTTCGTTTCCATTCGTTTGAAACAGCTGACATTAGAATTCTTTCATACAGACATAACAAACGTTCGTTATGTGAACAGATAAGGAAATAAAAGTGTTCGGATAAGAGTATTTTCGAATAATTAAACAGGTGCTTAATATTATATAGCAGATGTTCTGCAATTAACAAATTATCTTTTATAAGAACAAATAACAAGTCAAAATTTATTCTCGAATAATTCATTATGGTACCGATTTATTGAACAAATTATTGCTCGTTATTGGGGAACAAATTTCAGCATTTTATTCGCTATTCGAAACACAATTTTCAATTTTATTCTAATAAAAATATATCGCGCGTAAAGAAAATTTTGCTTATTGCAAAGCAGACTTCATTGCAATGTTTTCCTGCGGTGAAACATTTTTCCGATTTCAAGCTTGAAAAACATGGTTGCTTGACATACACGACCGTCGCGCAGCCCTGTACGTTCTTATTAGGTACGAACACGGGCTCGTTATTAGGTGTTCGCGGCGCATCGGACGTTTATAGGGGCGTTTCTTAATTGGGTTACTCGTAATAGGCACACGGAAACAATTACGTCCTGTTCTGTACTAATAGCACCACGGACGTGTCGGGGAGATTGTCCACAACAGTATTGGCTGCTGACTGGAATCACTCCCGATTTCGAACTCTTCCCTCCCTCATTTTGGATAGTTAAGTCCACTATCTCCGAACAGTTCGAACAAAATATCTGATTTTGTTCCTGGTATCTTCGTAACAGATACGAATGTAAAACGATTGCAAACCACCTAAGACAAGAATAAGGTCTCTAACGTAATATGGTAATTAGAACGTCAAGTAAACTTCTACATATGGACACCCACGATCGTTCATTAAACATACCTACTTCCTACATGTTTTAAATTTTAAATCACAATCTTTTAATTTAATTAAAGAATCTTGCTTGAAAGGTTAAAAATGTCCTCTTCAAAACACTCAATGCTTTATGATAAAATGTAACTCCTTCTGTTCCGATGTGTAATCAACTTCAAGCAAACTTCTACTTATGGACACCCACGATCGTTCATTAAACATACCTACTTCCTACATGTTTTAAATTTTAAATCACAATCTTTTAATTCAATTAAAGAATCTTGCTTGAAAGATTAAAAATGTCCTCTTTAAAACACTCAATACTTTATGACAAAATGTAACTCCTTGTGTTCCGACGTGTAATCAACTTCAAGCAAACTTCTACTTATGGACACCCACAATCGTTCATTAAACATACTTACTTCCCACATTTTTATAATTTTAAATCACAATCTTTTAATTCAATTAAAGAATCTTGCTTGAAAGATTAAAAATGTCCTCCTCTTTAAAAGACCCAATGAAATATGATAAAATGGTAACTCTTTGTGTTCCAATTTGTAATCAGTACCTATGTACCTACTATAAGGTGAAAGAACTGAAAATCGAACAAACTTCTATCAAACTCAAAAATTTCCCCGCAACGTCGAACGAAACCTGGGCATTACAAGCCCAGTCAAAGGATTCAACCGTACCGCTCTACCAGCATCCACGGTCAAAGTTTTTCTCCGAGATTAACGCGAACGGCTCAAAGCGCCAGCTTCTTCCTCCAAACTCGTCCAAGCCGGCAACAAAAGGGCAGGAAAAAATTTCGAACGAAAGTTTCCGTGCTTTCGAACAAAACAAAAAAAAAAGAAACTCGCCACGCAAACAGCCGCGTCTTCGAAACCGGAAATAAGGCCGGAAGCGGTCGAAAATTCGAACGGTTTCCGGTCGGAACGACCAGGAAGGAGGTGTGTGTTTCCGAGATTTGCTGTTGTTGGCCAGAACCAAACAGAAGGACAAAATTTCCGCGGGAAGATCTATTAGGTGTCGGTAGGCAATGGCGCCCGGAAATGGCCTCCGAAACGAGTGATAAATCGGTGGGCGCTCGGAAAAGCTGCGATCCGCCGGTGTTTCCGGCTATATTACGCTCGTTTGGCCGATCGACAGCCGGTTGTTACCCGCAGATAACGAAGCAATCGGGTCGGGCGAAAAAAGTGATCCGGTGAATCGCCAGGGAATCGTCGATACCGATATGCCGCGGAAACTAGTGTTTTTTGCGGTCTGCTGGATTTAAGAATTGCGCGCGGTGGATTTTTCGTGTTTATGGTTGAGATAGCGGAGGAGCAGTGAAATTAAACGATTGTTTTATACGGGTAATTCGATGCCCCAACCGATCGTTTATAAATTCGTCGATAAGGTATGAGATTTGGAGAAGATTTTTTAGGCTTATCAAGTTTTGACGCGTTTAACGTAAACGTGAACATTAAAACCAACATCCAAATGTATCTTGTATTTTAATAATTTTGTAAGTCTTTTCACGTTAAAAATTGTAAATATACTTGTTAGATTAACTTAGAAAAACGTATGTACAGAAACTACACGCATTGCGCATATTTCTGGCGCGCGTTTCCGTTCAGCGACGATACTTCGGCGGACTAGATAGTCGAAGCGAAAGGGTTAATCACACGACGAAGCTTAACCCTTTCGCTACTAGCGTCACATACATGTGACGACCCAATTTTCTTACCTGAACCCAGCGTTAGAAATATGTGACGGGCGTTCATTACCAGTTTATGACAATAGTTTGTACCAGCTAATTTCACTTAGTTAGAACGTTATGAATATATCCCACAAAAATTAATGACAATTGATATGATATTTAAATAACAAAACGTCTGGGCTGTAGTGGCAATCTATCTCCCGAGGCCCTGGTACCGAAAGAGGTTAAGATTACCAAAAGCCTAGACGAGGAGTGTTGGATTTGGAAAAGCGTTATTATAGTTTGCACCATCGCCTCTAAAGGTGTGACGGTTGGGGCAGGTAATTTTCGGATCGACCCCCAACCCTGTGAGCATAAGGACGGCCAGGGGACAGTAAAAAGCAGTCAATCAGCGGAATACACAAAGAGCAGACCTGGAGTTGTTTTATTTTAACCCAATTACCATTGCTGCCCATTCCTAACACTCGTACCGATTAGCAAATCTCCGCGACTTTGTTATTTCCATTTAACAAGGAGCAAGCGAGCCGCTAACATGGATCAATGTCGAAGTTCGACCGAAGAGGGGAAAAGGAAACGGGGCAAAGCGAATGAAATGCCGTGGCACAAGCAACTGGCGAAACGAAACTGGCTGGCCTGCCGACCGGCACATCCGGGGCTCTCGTTCATCCCGATCGATCAGCCTCGGACGACGGTGCAGGTTGGCCGACACCGAATCGAATTCCTCGGTGCGCGTACGCGTGCAATATGTCCGCGTCTGCCGCGATCATGCGTGTGCACCCGCTCGACGGACCGTGCTCGTTTGTTATTAGGCTTTCGCGCAGTCCGTCGATACTCTCCGACGTAATTCGGTTCGATGGAACACTGCGAGAGATGCGCGACTGCTCGTGGAAGATGGTGAAGCTTAAGCGGAAGAGGTAGCGCGATGAATGGAGCAAGCGCTTTCGAACTGGGAATTCGACGAAGGGTGAAATTGGACGAGGAATCGTCGACGAAAATTGGAATGGTTGGACGTATGAGGTATGGGGTGTTAAAAAATAATAGAGTCTAACTGAGAGAGGTTCGAATGCCTTTGAAATTTAGCGAGAGAGTAAAGTTGAAAGAAGAAACGATCAAAATTGACGCTACGAGAAATGTCGGTATCGCTAAATGCAAATCAACGCTTGCTATTCGTGGTGAAATAAATGTATCCGTGTCTGTTTGAAATATTATAAATTTTTAAGTCCGTTGAGGGTAAAATTAGAGAAATTATTGACGAAAATTGGAATGATTGGACGTATGAGGTATGAGGTGTTAAAAAATAATAGAGTCTAACTGAGGGAGGTTCGAATACCTTTGAAATTTGGCGAGAGAGTAAAGTTGAAAGAAGAAACGATCAAAATTGACGCTACGAGAAATGTCGGTATCGCTGAATGCAAATCAACGCTTGCTAATCTTGGTGAAATAAATGTATCCGTGTCTGTTTGAAATATTATAAATTTTTAAGTCCGTTGAGGGTAAAATTAGAGAAATTATTGACAAAAATTGTAATGATTGGACGTATGAGGTATAACGTGTTAAAAAATAATAGTCTAACTGAGAGAGGTTCGAATGCCTTTGAAATTTAGCGAGAGAGCAAGGTCGAAGGAAGAAACGATACGACAGATGTCTGTCAAGAATGCGAGAATTCTGTTGAAAAAGGATAGTACGCTGAATATGTTTACGTTAATTCGCACAACGCTGGAATTTACCGGAATTTCGTTTCCCCTCTTTTCCTCTCGCCCGGCATTCCGAAGGAATTAAACGATTCCACTTTCAGCGACGGGGTTACAGCGCTCCTCAACGTTACACGAGCTGTGTAACAATTCCAAAGCCTCGGGAGGTCGGTTCAGAACGAGGTACCAAATACTTGGCCGAAATTTTCACATTCTTCGAACAACAACCACCCGCCATCGAACCGCCCCCGGCTAAACTCGAGCACGGATTACCGAGTAATCGCCCCTTCGTTCGCGTATTTCCGAGCGGAAAAAGATGCCGGCCATAATCTCCGCGTTTCCACTCTCTGCTTCCGCTCCAAGGAGCCGCGAAAGTTCGCCGGCTAAAAGAGGGGGCGGGGATTGGGAGGCATTAAGAGAGAGGAGGCGAGAGCTTTGTATTGAAATTGGACCCATCCAGATAATCCGAACTTACGTCGGCGCTCCTTCGAAGTTTTTCCAGCTCGTTACAACGATCGCTTTCTGTTCTTACGCCTGGTAACCCACGGCTGGAGGGTGAGGAGGAGGGGGGGGGGGGGGATTTCTCGGGCGATCGCAAATCCACTTCGAGCCGCTGATCGCCCCCTGCATTAAAACTGTTGTAAAACAGCGAGAAAAATCTCTTTCGGAGCGGACCCCTCCCTCCCTCCCGCTTTAAAGTCGCGCTGTAATTTCATTCGGCCCTCGCTAATGGAACGGCTCGAGCTTTCAGAGCGCTTACTGAAATTGTAATCCGCGAATCTGTTGGCTGCTTTCAAGTGATTAAGCATTAGTCGGTATTATTCTTGGCTGCTCTTCTTTTTCCTCCCTGTGCTTCGAAAGCGTAGGGTCAGCGGAACGTTTTAAGGCGGGCTGGCGTATGGAATTGGCGTGAAGAAAGTAACGCGTTCGAATGTGGTAAGCTTGTTCTGTAAGCCAGCTGGGAGGTTCAGGCGATAGAAACACGTTGGGATAGAATGTTGAGGGTGTAGGGCTTAGGGTAGTTGATTGCAAATCTTTGAGAGTCCGAGGTTCGAATCCCTATGTTGATGTGATGTTAAGTGTTTTCCTACATCGTATGTTTTCCATGCACTAAATTTTATGAACCTCGAAAATATTCGAGAGAATCGCTTTCTCAAGACGAGGCATTTCCAAATATATCCTTCTAGATTCCTTGAATTTCGTGGTAAAAATACCACATCTTCATCTTCTTATAATTGTAACACAAGATTTAAGATATAATGTTATAATAATATAATAAGTAGTGTGAGGAAACCGATGTCAATTTGACTTAATTTAAATGCTCTTCGTATATCCAACAATCTGTAGTCAGTAGAAAATTGTTCAAACCAACCGGAAAATGGAAACGACAAAATTCTTACAAATCTATTGAACAGATTAATGGTATTATTAGCCACTCTGGTCTATACCAAAGGAAATATCTAGAAAAGCCTACACATCACAGCCCTCGAAACGTATTCACTCTCTACCACTATTCATAAGAAAGTTCGTCGACGGTCTTCACCTGAAAAGATCAACCTACGATTCCAAGGAGACCACTTCTAGGGTGGTAAAGTAAATCCAAGAAAATCTGCAGACGTTCATTCTGGAAAATCTAGTCATTGCCTGGGAGCGTCCACAAAATATTCCAACCAGATTGACTCCACGGTAAACCGAGCCTGAATTGCCGACGAACAACATGATGCCACAGCCGGCAAACGTCCCGTGAGAGGTGAAAACACTGTAAACGACATGGCCACCGTAAAACAATGGGAACCCCTGCCACGTTTGGGGTAATGTAATCGAGAGGACCCGGGGGCGGGAATGGAAAAGATGGCTATTGTAGCGGAACGCATTCGACTCGAGATCAAAGTTCCCGTCTCAGGGCATGAGAAGGAGAGAGAAGGAGACGAAAAGAGGGAAAAAGGAAAACGGGCATAGAAAGAAGAGAGAAAAGGAGAGATAAAAGGAGCAAAGAGAAAGAAGGGAGCAAGTTGCCATGGAAATCGAGATGCCCTCGTCCTTTATTCCATTTCCAGGTGAGCTCTTCTTCGCTCGAACAGCTGTGAATCTGGCTAAAACCGAGTTGGCAAATTCTACTAGCTGAATCCTGGGCCTCATCGACGCCTTCTTCATCTTCCTCTCTCTCCCTCTCTCTCTTTCTCTCTCTGTTGCTCTGTCTTTTGCTCTTTAAAGCCTAGTCGAGAGGAATTACACGAGGAACGTGTCAATATTGAACCACGCTGGTCGATAGTTTGCCAAGACATTTTTCCACCGATCGTGACGGTAATAACGTTGTCTCTGTTCCCATGATCGTCGATTTACGCGTGTTTCACTGGTCCACGGATGTCGAGCGTTCGAGACGTTCGCAAACATCGGTGACAATGAACACGACAAGTCGTCCTAAGTAAGAGGCTTTCGATAGGGAAACGCTCTCCGATATGTGTCCAACCTATTTGCAACGGCGACGTTCCTATGTGAACTAGGAGATCGAACAGTGAACGGTAAGAGAGAACGTGAAGCGTATTAACAAGGCTCAATCTACTATTTACACGTTCCACGTAAATTGCTTATGAGTTTAAGTGCCCAGAATTTCTTGGAAAACATGTTCGTTAAAAGCATATACGATCAATGCATAAGCTAATGTAATTGCATTAGCGTAATTCAATGTAAAATGCATAGAGTAATGTAATTTTTTTTTTATTTTAAAGTTCACTGGAACGAGGCTTAATTTAGTCTATCGATGTCGTTTGCGACGACTGAAAATACTGAAAATACTGAAAATACTAGGCACGTAATCACAATTTTTGCATAATTAACGTTAATTTCAATTATCATAATAGGGGAATAAAAAATACACAGTACGTTGAAAGTTATATATGCAAATGATCGGTAAAGCCTGATTTACAAGCACGCATTACAGGTGCGTGTTGCATGTAAGGCTTAAGGTGCAGATTAGCGGCTCCGGTCGGTGTGATCAAATTATTTAACCCTTTGCAGTCGATGTCAGTAGCACGTGGACGAGTTAATCAGCCTGATCATTCCGATCTAGCTTGATGGATAGCGTTACACTGTAGCAAATTGGAGATTTAATTAGACGAATGGTAATCCCCCGCGTCACTGGTTTTGCGCTAACCTGTTCGTGGTGTTTGAATTCAATCATTAGTGGTAATAAAGCCCGTCATTGTGTGGATTCAGTTTCCGGTGACCGAAAGCATCTTTATTTCGCTATTTGTATTGCGAGAATTTAGTATTAATAACGTATAAAATAATTTAATAATACGTATAAAACTTGTTTAATATCACTCAATATTTATCAGTGTTAACGTTAAAAATATAATATTATTAAACTTTTCCCGCTTCCCATCGGTGAATATCCTTCTCAATAAAAAAACAACTCTACCAAATACCAAAGGTAATGAATTCGTCAAACATGTTCTCTCACACCGACACCAGATCATGCTTCAATGCTTCCATACTACACATACTGCATACGTTTAATATTATTCAATATTTATCAGTGTTAACGTTAAAAATTTAATATTATTAAACTTTTTCCGCTTCCCATCGGTGCACATCCTTCTCAATAAAAAAACAACTTTACCAAATACCCAAGGTAATCAATTCATCAAACATGTTCTCTCACACCGACACCAGACCATGCTTCAATGCTTCCATACTACACATACTGCATACGTTTAACATCACTCAATATTTATCAGTGTTAACGTTAAAAATTTAATATTATTAAACTTTTCCCGCTTCCCATCGGTGAATATCCTTCTCAATAAAAAAAACAACTCTACCAAATACCCAAGGTAATCAATTCATCAAACACGTTCTCTCGTACTGACATCGGATCGTGCTTCACTGCTTCCGCCATGCTACAATTACGATCGTGTTCCATGACCTCGCGAGTCAATACAGAAAAGAAAAATTTCCGAGACATCCGAGAAGAGCAACCATCTCTGAAACACATTGTGTACATGTGCTGGGTTCAGTCCGTCCGGTGTCCCCGCCGTCCGACTTCTTTCATTTCACGTTATTGCGAGACGAGAAACGACAAACCTTTCTCTCCTTCTCTTGATTCTCCGCAAAGAACAAGATCTCCACGAGCCACTCGGAAAATTTACAGTGTCCGACGTGTTCTAGGTGACACGGCCACTTTTACGGCCCGTAAATATGCTGGTCCTGAGGGTATCGAGCGCCTGTTAAGCGCGATCGATAACGAGCTCGTTCGACTTCTCGCGAATCACGGGCCAACAGATTATGGTCGTTAAGTTCGGCAACCGGAGAAGTTGCCTCGGGACGCGAATTGTCACGGTGTACATCGACTTCGTTCGAGCGCGAAGAACGAAGTCTTGCGATCGAAGAACCTCCTAGGATGATAAGTGGTATCGCTTGTGTTCGCCATTACAGGCTTCCCATTGGTCCTTTATTTATTTTGTATCGTTGAAAAATTACTTTGGGTGCTTCTTACAATTTCATTGTTTCTGGAAGTTGTTGTACGTGATAACGTTGCAATCGTTGTAATTTTGCTGTTGCCCAAATATCGCAAATATTGGTGTACATTATCGTTCAAAAGTTTGGAACCACTTTTTGGTCTATACCGTTGTCGAATGACTCGACTGTACGCGTTGATAAGAGTTTTATACTCTTTTTTGAGTGGAGGAATTTCTACGAAAGCAGCATTCTAAATCCTTTCTTTTTTTGAATTTTTCCTGTACTTGGAAGTAAGTACTTGTTAAGAATGAACGATACATTACTACGATATTCATAAGAAAACTCAGGCCATACAGATCGACTGAAGAATATTACAAACGAATTATATTCTCGTTTTGATGCAGTATCGATTCTTAACAGCTTAACCAAATCTCAACGTGCCACAGTGGACGAGCCAGGGAAAGATACAATTCAACGTAAATATCGTTCTAATGAAAATCCGTATAGCACGATACCGATATACAGTCGCGTTCCCAACAAACCGTAGCACCTGTAAACAATTGAGCGTACGATTAAACGGGTTCCAGTTGATAAAACCGGTTGAACGGTCGCATGCGCGTTCATGCTCTCGTTGCGAAACCACGAAAAAACGACCGCTCCCTCTCTTCCCTCCCCCGCGGCACCGCTTTATTCGACCGAGTAATTTTTATAATTAAAGCGTGCACGTTCCCCGCTGCTTTCTCTCCTCCGGCTGGTTCGCCGGCTGAATGCGCGTGTTTTGCTCGGTCGTATTCAAAGCGTGACTCGTTCTTCACGGATTAAATGGTAATTTGCCCGTAGCCTACCCGAGGGATCGCCGCGCTTCTTTCTGCCTTGGAGCGGCCCACTTAATTCCCTTAATTCTCGACGTTCAAACGGGAGAGCACGCTAACGAGGCCGTGCACGGCTTCGTGGACGTTCCCGTGTCGATTAACGGAAAATTCAACGGCGAGAGTCCGTCCGACGGCTCGAAGTTGCCGGCGCGAGGCGAATGACGCGACATCTGTTTGCCTTCGCGGGTTGCCTGCTTACAGGGGCAGGCTCGTTAACTTAACTCTTGCCTTATTGTCAGAAGTCAGGCATGCGGTATCGAATGTAACGAGACACGGTGTAATTTTGTAACGAGACTGAACGTAAAGATGCTTAAGCTTAATTACTGATGCAGTTTGAAAGATTCGGTGTCGTTGAATGCAAATCAACGCTTGCTAATCTTGGTAAAATAAATGTATCCGTGTTTGTTTGAAACATTATAAATTTTTAAGTCCGCGAGGGTAAAATTAGAGAAATTATTGACGAAAATTGTAATAATTGGACGTATGAGGTATGAGGTGTTAGAAAATAATAGTCTGGCTGAAAGAGGTTCGAATACCTTTGAAATTTGACAAGAGAGCGAGGTTGAAGGAAGAAACGATAAAAATCGATGCAAACGAGATGTACGGCTGTTTGTCGAAGATGAGAGAATTTTGTTGAAAATGATATATTTTTACGTTAATTTGCACAACACTGAAATTTACCAGAATTTCGAATTTATAAATTTTTAATCAAGAGAGAAAAAGGTGCATCCACGACAGCATCCTGTTTCGTTTAACGCGAGATTATAAGCTTCCGATCAATAAGTGCCGGTAATGGGGGCCTATTAATAAGCTTCCGGACGATAAAGTATTGAGTATAATATTCCGAAGTTTCGCGCTTGACACAGTAATCCGGTAATGCTTTCAGCAAGCTTCTGTGTACACCTTCTCGCTAACGCTCTACCTTCAGTCGTAACACTTTCAAGGTTGTGCAAGCAAAATCATCAACAGTGCCGCCAATTTAATCATTACATATATTGGATAGGGGTATACTTGAAAATCTTTGTTATGTTTCTTAACAATTTCCGTAACGAAAATTCAGTTTCACATTCCATATGAATGTAACTACATAGATGGTTCTTGTACATTACCAAATATAAAGATGTGCATTGTACTCGTATAGATGTAATTACAAATTGTTCGTATCAGAGCAGCGAATAACTACATCACTAGCGGGTGTAGCTGCCAAAAATATAGTTAAGCAAAAGTTAATACCGTGCAAGACACCGTCTGTGGAGCACAATAGCCACCATTGTGAACGGGGCTCAGCGCTCCAGAACAAGCACAGGAGATGCAAGAGCGAAACAGAAGGCAGCCGTTTCCATGGACACGCCACAGCCACCGTATTGGCTTAGGATCGGCTTTTCTCCGGCTGCATTTTCATACCTCGCCTCACGCGTACGCTTTGTCACGTACAAACGCGAATTGCCTGGTGTACGCATCCAATACGGTCAAGCTGGTCCTCTGGGTGCTCGCAAAAAACGAAAGCTCTCGGTTAATCGCGAGCGGAAGCTCTGCACAGTTCCGTTTCCGGTCGATGATAATAACTTGTGCTGGGTTTCGAAGCAGAAAAAGGACAGAACCAGGAGCGGTGGGGTGGGATTGTTGTTGATTCGTATTTTATGGAGGAATCTGTGCAAGAAAGTTGGAAAGATAATCTAGACGAACGAAAGTGTTACGCGAACGCGAAGGAAAGTTTCAGAATGGAATCTCGCATGGATCGAATGCTCAATCTTATTGTCAGTTTTATTTTATGGCGGGATCGTAGGATCCGTGGGGACGTTACAAGTTGAGTATAAGGTGTCACTTGTAGAGTTATGGCGTGTAGAAGTAGGGAGAAGTAGAGAAAATTGAAGTTCAGAATATCGTGGTGTCTATGGCGTAGTTGGTAGCGTTCTCGGTTGTTAATCCTGAGGACCAGGGTTCGATTCCCTTTATGGATTTTTGAAAGAGAAGCTTTTTCTGGTTTTTCCTAGGTATATTTCTTCTTCGTAAATACAATATCATTGAAAGTGTGGAGTGCAAAAATGTGTGTGATTCCTGCTTAGGAGACTAGGTGAAGAATTTCGAAAGCAACAAATAGGGAAAAAATTCTTCCTGATATTACACATTCCGCGAGAATTCTTCGCGTTTTCACGTACTTTCTAGTCATATTATGAAACTATGGAAATATCTCTCCTGTTTCGACAAAACTGAGGTTCTCTGAATACTGAACTTCTTGAAGCGGTACCAAAAAAATTACTCACATTGTCCAGTGCCGTATTTAATATTCTATACTTGCAAGAAAATCTGACGAAAAAGTATTGTACACATTGATACAAAAGTGCCAAGAAAAAAACTGAAGTCCTTCCTTTAAAGTGCAAACAACAACGAGAGGAGGGTAGATTTCCTACAAGGTAATTCTAAAGAGAGAGAGAGGGAGAGAGTAGAAGAGGAGAGAGGGAGAGTTAGAAGTGCTTTGCAAATTTGTTTGTTACTCGTTTACAAAGAAGAAAGTTAGCAGATTAGAAATGCTTGAAAAAAGAAATCAGAGAAAGCGGGAAGAGGAGTTTGGATGCTTGCAGCATCGTTGCAAATAGATATTCCTTTGTGAACAGGAATTTCTCCTCATCGTATCTCCCTGAAAGAACTTCAAGTTGGAGCCCAAGAATTTCCAGTTCCGAGAGGAACGCTTCTCGAGATCGGTATCCGAAAACAGTCCACCCCCATAAAGCATGTCGCATGGCGTGCTACGCTCGAAACAATCGGGGCCAGCTGAATTTGAGGATTAATGGGGGTCCGATGAAACATCGAAACCGCGGACGACGGCGCATGAAATATAAATTCCGTATCAACGGGAAGCAGGGACCAGGATCGAGAGAGGGAGAAAGAGCAGGAGAGAGGGAGAGAGAGAGAAGGAAAGCCGGTGGCGAGTGAATCGGAGCGTCTTTGCAGCGGGATTATTCCGGGCACAATGAATTGCACGGCGAATTGCGAGAATCCCCCTTTTGAACTTCGTTGCATCGTACGAATACGAGAACAAAGGGACATTTCTGCACAAAAGGAGCCTTGCAGAGAGAGCACCTAAGAACCATCAGCTCTTTCTCTCTCCCTCCACCGGCTGACATTGCTCCTTCTAGCTTTGCTGTCTTATGAAAGAAAAACATTTACCCTCGAGCCACTGAGTGGGCGGAAACATCCGGCCGAAATCGATTAATTGGAACAAAGACGTTTATATTCCACTGGGCGTGTGTTGTGCTTTTGAAACTGATCGTCCGTGGTGACTGAATTAAGTTCAACGTGTACTCGCTAATCCCAGTCAGTTTCAATATAAAAGTTTTACTTCGTGAAACTTGAATGCTACTCACACGAAACAATGTGTTTTCTTCTATGTACAGTAGCGGATAAAAGTTTAAGTCAACAGGACAATGTGAAAACTAATTTTATAGTTCGCAAACATTGTTTATCTATTAATTTTTGTCGTCAATACGGTAGAACACTATTTGTTCGTTAGCATAGAATACAAATTCTATTTCTATTGTTATCCCTTATTAATTAATTAATTTATTTTCTTTCACCTTTTGGTCTTAAATTTTTATCCCCGACTGTATTACAAAGTATTTAAATCATACAATCAGATATCTTTTTCTAATATACTTATAAATACTTCACGTTATTCGTTTAACGAAAATTATACAGACTTCTTGTTAAAATTATTCTCTCTGCGTGCACTTTTTACACTCACCGCGTTGAAAAAGGACAATCTATTCTTCTTTTCTCGTTTATGAGCTATCTATGTTTGTTTGAACAACTGGACCTGATCGATCAAACCATAAACGCTAAAATTACTACAGTGCCGGGCAAATGCAATTTGCAGCTCGTAAACGGATCAGTGTAATATCTAAATTCCCGTTTTGTTCCTCCAAAATTACTCTTCTAAAACCCTTGAAACGAGCCACAAGCGTAACAGCGGTCGATTAATAACCAGCGCTTTAATGTCTTCTCCGCGGGATTCCCTCCGCGCATCGAAGGCAGCAGGAAGACGGAACGGGGAACGGAAGTGGCGTTGCAGCGTAATCGGAAAAATTGTCTGTTCGACGAGAAGCCTGGAAGTTCGAGGCGCGGTTTCGTGTCTCGCGAAATTAGTTTCATTCGAGAAAAATGAGCCGTGCTCGCGAAAACGGTTTCCCCCGGTTAGGCAGCCATCAAAGAAAACTGTGAGAGAAACGGTGAATCGATATATCGAAGAGAAGGAGAGAAATAGACAGAGTGACAGAGAGGAGGAAAGAAATAGAGAAAGACAGAGAAAGATGGAGCGGTAAGAAAATCAGAGAACGGACGACGGAGACAGAGAGAAAGAGAGATTTAATGGAGAGAAATGGACAGAGTGACAGAGAGGAAAAGAAAAACAGAGGGATGTAGGGGAAAGAAAAACAGAGAATGGACAAGGGAGACAGAGAAAGAGAAAGAGTGACAGAGAGGAGGAGAAAATTAGAGAAAGACAAAGAGAGAGATGGAGGGGAAAGAAAAGCAGAGAGTGGACAAGGGAGAAAGAGAAAGAGAGAAAGAGAGAAGGAGTGGAGAGAAATAGACAGAGCGACAAAGAGGAGGGGAGAAATAGAGAAAGATAAAGAGAGAGATGGAGGGTAAAGAAAAACAAAGAGCGTACCAGGGAGAAGAGGAGAGACAGAGAGAGGAGGTGGAGGGCTGCAGAGGGTTAGGGATGGAGAGGGAGCACGTTCGATTCGAAGCTGGATCGGTCCACGGTATCGTAATGGACCAATTAAAACTTCCGGACGCGCAATTTCCGAAATAATAACCGATTGCTCCCTGGCAGCCCGATTATGTTCGACAGTTCGATTATTGTGCTCTAATTAGGCGGTCAACAATACGTCGAACGTAACGAAGCTACGGGCAATTCGTTCGTTTTCACTTCGTTCGCCAGGTTGGACACGGAGTTGTGCCGTTCGAAGGCTCGAAGTTTCAATTGTTGGTTAGTTTATGGAAAATAGGAAGGCAGACGCCATTGGCTTTGTAAGATTCAGTTGGAAGTCTTGGTGCTTCGATTGAAGTTCGTTTCGATGGTATTACGTACGGCGACAGAATTGTATCGGATTTAAACTTCGCCATTGAATCCCACTTTCGTGGTGGATTTCGTGACGAAATGGGGAAACTGCGCAACCACTGTGATGTCAATCCTCAACGTTGAAATATTTCCAACATTGATCAATATTTTCAAAATTTATTATTTATATTCACCTTCTTACTTTCATCTGCCCCTCACACATTTGTACAACACTCGATCTCATTCTTCTTTATCGTTCGTATTCCTCGTAAATCCTTCAATTTCCATGATACAAGTCTCCTTTTTCCCTTCTTTTTACAGTATTATCCCCCCAAAAGCGCGCTCTAACACCAGTGTCCAATTTTCCGTTTTTCCCCATTTTTCACTTTATAAGGTCATCTCGAGCCCTTTTTCCGGACACCATTGTTATATCTGTTTTACGATTGAAGCTACAAATCAAAATGCATATTCTCCTGTTAACAGTAACAATAAAAAGTGGAAGTTATTAACATTTAAGTATCATACTGATAAATTATTCAAACGTTGCCCTCTCGAAACCAAGGTTTTGCGCTCGCGTTCTTGCAGATAACGCCTCAATTTAACCTAGTTCACCTATTCGAATATGTTTCCCTTGCAATTTTCCGCACCTCCTCCGTCTCTCATAGAACTGGTTCGCCGATCGCCGGGGACACGGAACGAATAGCCGACAGAGGAATCGAACGGTCCAAGTGCGAAAGGCAGCGAATCGGGAATGGCACGCGAGCCGGTTTACCCAGATATGAGCAATAACCGCGCATCTCCATGGGCCTGGGCAAGCTTTGCTATCATTTTAAATCCGATTGCGCGTATCCACGGCCACGCGGGGGCGGGGGACGCCAGGGAGCGCAAATATCATTCGAAGAGGATCAGATTCCACGTTCTCCGGAGAGCCAGCGTCCGATACATCCTCTGGCTTACTACTTGCTGTCCATTTTTTTCCCCTCCTTTTTCCTTCTTTTTCCATTCCTATTCGTGCGCCAGTACCGCGACAGATAAGCCCGGATCATACGTTTTCCCTCTTTCTCGACGAGCCACGATAATTTCACGACTTTTCCACCGCGATGTCCCGGGAACGCCAGCGGACCGTTTGGTACAGCGACCTTATGGGCCGACGAATTTTTCCGGGTGATATTCCCTGCTCTGACGGGTAGAGATGAACCGTGATCACGACTGCGAAAAATGGAGCTTCGTGGTACTTTTTTGTTCTCTGTTTATCGCGTTATCGCTGCATCACTGTGTTCTCTATGGCTGACAATGAGCCGTTAAATACTGGCGATAAGCGGGATGTTTGTGACAATTATTTGAGTTGTGGATCAGTATTATTATTGTTAATCACCAGACTCTAGTAATAAGCAACAACAGAATAATCAGGTTGTTGGACAGACAAACGTAAGTTTATTGAACTGCACAAAACGAAGTATATATGAAAAGAAGATGTAAAAATCTAGAGAAGCAATTACTCTCTCAAAGGGCTTTCTATCGACTGGCTAACATACCGCAAACAGAAAAACAATTTTGAGAGGCAATTGCTGTTTCGCATAAGGTACAGGTAGCATCGTGAAACGAGTTAAGCTAAAAATGCAGCGGCGCACAAGGGTGCGCACATATTTGCATACAAGATTATCTCGAAAAATATAACAAGTAAGACGCTCTTTATTTTACAATTAGTTTGAAAATTTTTGTTAACTGTAGTTTCTCTTTTTTTTGTGAACGAAAGAAGTTCTAGTTGGAAAGGTAACGCGGAAAATATTACGAAAGTATAAAATATGTATTATATGCAGATTATATACACGTCTGTGTCGCCGAACCATAGTCACCTTACTATTGTCAGACAGTCTATACCATTAATCGGAAGATAATCTGTGTTTATCTTATGTTGGTAAATTGAAAAATTGAAAGTAGCATGAAACGGTGTTTTCGAGAGACAGAGCAGAGGAAGTGCGTTCAGTGAAATAAACAGAAAGTTTTATAGTTGACCTTTTCCGTGCCCCAAATAATTCACTCTAGTTACTATCGAAACGAAGCGGAGTTGTCTCAGTTTCTTGATATATTTCATACTCCTTTGGCCTCTGGGGGGCCATAAACGCCATAAGCGTAGCACGCGCGACCATGCGCATACCCTGTCTCACGGCGTGGATACATTAACGCCTCGTGTAGAAGCAAAATCTGGTTAGCAACAGCCGAGAGTAGGGCAAAAGCCCCGGGAACCTACGGGAAACTTCTTGTCCCATTCCGAACAGTTACCGTGATTGTTCCTACAACGTACAGTCAGTTACAGAACTCCCTGCACATCTGTTAAATTTCGAACTTTCAGTACTGAAGGATGAAAGTTTCCGGCATTTATTGGACGTTAATCAATTTGTCAAGTAAAATTGGACAGGTTCGGGGAAAAAATAATGAAGAAGGTTCGTTTACAAGAGTGTATTAACACTATTCCTACCGACACTTAACGTATACAGTGGCTCCAAAAGGTATTCGTACACTAGGTCACAAATAAATTGATTTAACCCTTAAATTCTGAGTCTGATAGAAGTATTTGATAAAACTTTGTGGGGATGTAGACCGTAATATTATATGCATGAATTAATCTTTTCTTTTCATCTAAATGCCATTTTAAAGGGGTGAAACCAGCGTTGAAATTTTTGAGTTTTCTCTCATTTTTAAAAGATAACTTTGTAATTGTACTTGAAGAAGCAAAACCTTTCAAATAGAAAATGTTCAATTTTTAATACTCTATCGCCTTATCATAAAAAAGAAACACAGAAAAGCTTGTATTCAAAGCGTGAAAAATCGCTGAAACTTTGAGATTCGTTATCAGCCCCCTTACAAGATATTTTGCCGCCAAAAAGATTGATCCACGCAGGACACACCATGCTCTGTACACAAATAAAATTTCATTGAAATCAGAATTTCAGAAGTAGATGAATTTTCTTATAATACAGTGTACGAATACTTTTTGGAGCCACTGTACCTATTTCTATCGCGACATTCCCACATAAGCCAGACTACAAATTCTTCTCAGAAAATAAACAATGAAAGAAGAAGTGAATATTGGAAAATGTATTATACGTATATTTGAGGAAAAGTCTAAAATTTAAGGGCGATTCAATTGCATTGTATATATGAAATAGTAATCGAAATTTTAAAAACGGTCATTTGACCGGTCGTGGTAGGAATAGTGTTAAAAAATGCTAAAAATTCAGCCTTAAACAGTTTGAGTATAATTCCCGTAGATATGCTATTTTAGAAAGTAACGGAGAACAATGTAAAGGACACGTGGGTAATTGTTTTTCGAAGAAATAATCTTGTTTCGATAAGATACAGTAACGGACAAAAGTTTAAGACCAAAGTGTCAATGAAAACAAATAAATTTATTTATAAGACTTAGGACGGTAAACAAAATTCGTATTAATTGCTGATCAACAAAACAGTTTTTTACCATAATAAAATATATTTATGTTAGAAATAAAATACGTTCCAAGGTATAAACGGAAATTAATCGCTTAGAAGAAATATATATGTGAGATCGAGCTATGTGCTGAAGATGTTCTAACAACAGATGAAGTGTTTACATCACGCTGTGTATAAGAATTAGAGGACCCCAACGAACTGTATCTTTCAGCCTCTTTTTTTCGTTCGAGTTTTGCCTTTCCCTGCGTAAAGATCGACTACAAAAAGATATACCCTCCTTTAAAAATAAACTAGTTAATCTTATAAAGAATGTTATCGTTAATTCTTCCCTTTTACCCATAATCTTCAATAATTTGTAAACCATAAAACAAAACTATTCATTGTCCTCTCGCCTTAAACTTTTGTCCGGCACTGTACGTAATTATAAACAGCCCTTATATGTAATTATACGTGTCGTTCATTCGTGCTTTCCCGTGCACAGCTATCAAAAACGCCGTTATTTCTTTAAAATCTGTATAATTCCGACTGGCAAACGAGCGGGTCACCGTGAAACGACCGAGATTTCTGTTCCTTTTTCAACACTCGAAATTCGACCCGTGTTTGGAGATTTCTGTAATCCGTCCGTGCGCATCGAGCATGTACATACCCGGGAATATAAAACTGTTTCAACTCCCCCCGAACGATACGTAACGAAGGAATATTGTATTCGCAGCCCAGCGTCCATTAACCCGCGTAAATATATCGCAGGTATTTTAATTAACGGCGCATCGAGTTCGGTTGTGTTATTGAAAGGAAGATAAATCGCCGGAAACAAGATTATTTCCCCGGCCGGTGTAACCGTGTTACGGGTGCACCAGCTTGTATGCGAGATTTGAACTTATGAATCGAACCGGTTTCATTAGCGAAGTAAATTCCGACATCCATGCGATGCTCTCGACGTTCACGCTAATGTACATCGTCGACCAAAATGCGCGGACGCAACGACCCGTTTCTCGACCTGATATCGTTATCGCCGTTATTAAATTTTAATTGTGTAACCTATCCGAGAAATACGCCGTCGAGCGAAAGTTTCGGATCATTTGTTCGGTTTGAAGTCACGTAAAATGATAGCTGATTCCGTTACAGCCTTCGCTAATTTTAGATAGATAGATTCGAGATCAAAGCGATATTAGCGCCCTTAGCGACCTTCAGAGTGGTTTGATATAGAGCAGTTCTGAATTGAAACTCCACGAAAATCAATGTTAACCCTTGTCGCTCTAAATATGCGCCTTTCAACCATCAACAATATAATTAATAATAGAAACATTATAATGAAAATTGTATTACTTCTGAAATGAATAAAGATTGTTTTGAATGACTTGAATATTATTATTTACACGTGATTGTAGCATTTAAAGTTTGACACTTAAAAACTTGCAAGTCAAAATATGACGAGAATAAGTTGGATAGTTAATACCGATCGATATTCACACTTAAAAGTAGGAGTGTTAAGGGTTAACACCGACAATTCTTGCTTTCCTCCCCGTAACTCTTGCTTTTCTGCTAAATTCTTGGGTCTCACGGAAATCTACAGTAAATTCTGAAAGCTAAGGCTACTTCAAAGGTCACTCAGGTTACTTTTTACTCCCAACGTAAAGAAATCCCTTTTTTTGTGCGTCAAATTTCCAAGATCCACGGAATGCACATCTAATAAAGTTGTCCAAGCCGATACTCTTTAATAGCTATTATGGATGCTTTAATCCTAAGCCCTCGAACTCTTTCTCTGATGAATTTCCAGCCTCCGCGGAATGGACGGTGAAATTCTGAAACTAGAGGGAACCTTTCGAGGTTAAACCAAGGGTGCATTAACGCCAAAGTCTGCGATTCTGTTTCCACTAAATTCTTCAGGTTCCACGAAATACGTAATGACGTGAAACTTTCGTCTCGCATTATACTGCACACCTCGATGGCTTCGGGCAGCAAGCAAAACCATGACGCGCATCGTTCGCACAATAGCAACGACAAACGCGTCTGGGGCATTATTATGTAATGAATATTTAACAATTTCCGTGCGCCACCGGCAAACACGGGGGTTGTTCAGCGAGCTCTCGATGCAAGAGAGTGAGAGAGATAATTTCCGGTAGCGAACGATTTAATTAAATGATCCTATCTCGGCCGCGGACTATTTTCGCATAAATTATCGTTCCCGAATTTTCTCGTTAATGTGTAATAAATAGCGTACTCAGAACAAATAACGGTATTTTGCTCGATTAACGTGTTGCGGCGCAGCGTTTCAGCGGAATTAGCGTGGCGAATTTCTATGCAAAAGCTTCTGGTACATCGTTCACCCGCCACAGATACGCGGATAATATTACTTTTGGACGAATTCGTTGTTTCGAATAGAGAGTTAAATAAAATCAAGATAAAATTAAGGTTCGAATGTTCGTGGAGATATTTATGGGGTGAACGAAAAGCTTTGGTATTTTTGGCGACATAGAATATTAAAGTTTAACCCTTTCGCTGAGAGAAACAGTTCACCGTAATAAAAATACTTCATTAAAAGAGATTATAAATTTATTTATATCACAAACTAGCTGTTCGCATTTTTTATTATTTTTTTTTTTTTATAGTGTTTACTTCAAAATCGGCGAATTTTCAAACAACCTTTCAACACCTATTCAACCCCCTCAGGGGTGGAATATCAAAAAATCCTTCCTTAGTGAGTGCCTACGTTATAAAAGGAATCCATTGTCCAAATTTCATGTTTCTAACTTCAATAGTTTAATTTTGGTTCTGCGACGATGAATCGGTCAGTCAGGACATATCTTTTTGTTGCTTGAATTTTTTTACATTTCAACCAATAAATGCGAATATATTAGTAAGAAATACGTAGATTAGTATACCTTTCGAATCAGTTTTAACTCTGACGATCCATATTAAAAAAGTTAGACACTTCATTAACCTTGCAGTTTGGGAAATTTAACGAGCAGCCGATGAATATTTGTTGTAACATAATTTCCAGTTAACGTTCAATCGTGTGGTTCGCGTTGCAGTATGGCTCGTGTTCTTGAAAGTATACCTTAACGAACGAAAATTGATGTAAATAGTTTCGCTGCCACTTTTCGCGTAACCACGCGTGTCGAGTAACCTCTCTGAATGAAGTCATAACACAGTGACACGCGAGAAACGGTTGAAATTAGCATACCGTGCAAATTGGCGAGTCAATTTGCATATTGGCGAAGCGAATCTCGAGACGTGTGCTTCCACTCGCTTCTGTCCATCTCGAACGAACTCTCTCGTTTATTTGTTTCTCCTATCGTGGCGAACGGTTCGTTAACCCTTTCGAGGAGCCTTCATTTCCGCGTACAAGAAAGTTCAACAGTTTTAACGTCAACCCTTTACAGTCGAGAAGCGACTGTTAGTCGTCTGACGATACCTACTTCAAAGATTTTCAAATGTAAAATGCTTACAGTAGCGGACAAAAGTTTAAAATCAAAAGGTCAAAGAAAATGAATAAATTAATTAATAAGAAATAGCATGGTAAATAAAAATGGTATTCTATGCTAATCAATAAATAGTGTTCTACCATAATAATGGTAGAAATGGGTATACTACTGTGAATATGTTGGACATTGAACTGTCGTCTTAAATTTTTGCCATCTATTATATTAACATTTGCCAATATTAAACGTCATTTAGTTCATTTAAGTAATCCATTCAAATTTACACATATGTCTGTTTAATCTCTGTGTCTAACTAACGAAAAACGAACTAAAATCTGAAAATTTACAACGGATCTGTCATTTGGTGACCAACAGTCGCCTTTCAAGCTCAAAGGGTTAACAAACGAATTGTAACCATGATTCTGTCACGCGTTTATTCGCTGTTACCGGTTTCAACGAACAAAAGCCTTCTGTTTCGCGTTAGCAACTTTATTTTCGACGTCATCATTATCATTATAATTTGAACGAATAAAAAACGCGATCCCAGCGTGCAGTTTATAATTTAATATTCCGTTTATTAATCCGAACGGACAAAAATCGTGGTTCCCGTTACGCACGTGTAATTTAATTTTCGACGTTACTGTTATTGGTTCGAACGAATAACCGAATAATCGACGACTGTTTCGGATAATCGATCGATGGTGTTCGGTGAAATGCAATTTTATATATTTATAACCCGATTAACGGGGGTTGAATAAAATTTCGCGTTCTCGTGCCGTCGACGGAGGAACGTAACAGCTCGCGATAAAGTATACAGGTGTACGCGAACCGGTTGAAAGATCTGTTTCCATAGCGTCGACCACGGATGCAGTTACACAAACACGGGATCAAAAAATATACGGTATCCCCCAGTTTGCTAGGGAATTAAATCAACTTGCATCGTCCATCGAATAGAATCGAAAATATAAACGCACGATGCCAATGACGATCGTACATTCTCCGCGACCGTTCTCAATAGACAATTCATGACAAATCCCGGGAAAGTGATCGATGCCGCGAAAGTTTACAACACCCATTGACGGACGACGTTATTGTTTGTCAAATTTCCAGTTTATTTCGAGAACACTGGAGGTCGAGCACGTTTAATTAACGATATTATGGCTATTAACGCCGCAGTGATGTTACGTCGGTATGCTAGTGAACTGATTAGAATAATTAAAAAACGGTCGACAAAAGTAGAGAATCCTTTTAAAGAAGGAGCTCTCTTTTGTGAAACATAGAAACAAGGAAATCTATGATGCATAATTTTCCACAACATTGTCGTAAATTTGAGAAAATTTTGCAAATAACTGAGTTGTGTAATTTTCCATAACATTGTATTAAATTTGAGAAAATTTTGCAAATAACTCAATCGTATAATTTTCCATAACATTGTATTAAATTTGAGAAAATTTTGCAAATAACTCAATTGTATAATTTTCCACAACATTGTCTTAAATTTGAGAAAATTTTGCAAATAACAGGTTTGTATAATTTTCCACAACATTGTATTAAATTTGAGAAAATTTTGCAAATAACTCAATCGTATAATTTTCCATAACATTGTATTAAATTTGAGAAAATTTTGCAAATAACTCAATTGTATAATTTTCCATAACATTGTCGTAAATTTAAGAAAATTTTGCAAATAACAGATTTGTATAATTTTCCACAACATTGTCGTAAATTTGAGAAAATTTTGCAAATAAGTGAGTTGTATAATTTTCCACATTGTCGTAAATTTGAAAAAATGTTGCAAATAACTTAGTTGTAGAAATTTAAATCAGAAGACAAATTAGTTTCATTGCTATTAATTATTTATAATCGAGTAAAATTTCATTCGTTGCCTCTCCCTCCTCGCTTCTCGGTTATCGAGAACCCCTTAAATCTCGTTCCGCATAGGGGATCGAAATTGAAGCCTTTCAACCAGAAACTAAAGGATAAAGAATTTGCCCGGCCAAAGTTGTATTATATTAATTCCCCGTAAAAGCAGCCGACACGCCGCTCCGATGGAAATCAGCGGCATAACCAACCGATCGTCATATCGCTGATTATATTAAATCCCTCTCATTTTTCAGTGATTAGCTCGTTTAGCGGCGCTCGCGGGAAGCCGGCGCACCGGAAATTTCTCTCGGAACACGTAAATCCACTTTCGAAAATTCATCGGCGCGAGCGATCGCGTTCGTGCTCGTATTTCAGATCGACCCGGCGATTCGTTCGTAACGCTTGCATTGTCGCGAAACTCGAAACCGTCGTTCCTGACGCGAAAGAAGCGAAAAAAGAAAAAATTATAATAAAAGCGAAAGGAAGAAAAAAATCGCGGATAAAAATGTTGAATATTCGCACGCCATGTAAACAATTCGTGTAGGTTTAAGGGAGACACGCCATTTATTGGAACGCACAAAGTCAGAGAAAAGATGCAAGTGATAATTGGAGAGCTAAGTAGGTGGATGCAACTATACGCTTTGCCTGAAGTATTGTCTTTTTCGATTAGATCTAGGATTATGATGTCCCATGAGAGGGGACAGCCGAGTACAAAGGGTTAAATAAGAGTGTATTTCATTCAGTAATATAAAACCCTATTTCCAATATTCTCCGTTGAGATTACTCTACAACGCCATGTTGAATCAGACTAACTTTTATTTCCTTCAAATTTGACAAGACCCACAAATAACATCAGTGCCCCGCAACGAAACCTCGCTTTCACGCTCACGAGGTTACTTAACAATCTCACAATTATACGAACGATTAATTTTTATTAATTTTTGTTTCACCAAGACCCACGATTCCACCACAAATTTCTACCAATCCCTCTTCTATCGTCAAACTTACTCCCACGATGTTGCGTTTATCGAAGCGATCAGCTTCCATCCGATTCTATCCGCACGCAACCACAAAACCCACAATTTCACCTAAATCTCCTCGAATCCTTACCGGGAAAATCAACCACCGATCCGAGGCTCGCGCTTCGTCCAGGGTCAAGATCATCCTCAGAGATACACGAACCCCGGTGGTTTCGACGCTGCGCGTTAATCACCGATAAAATCGACGCGTCAGCCTAAGCGGAAGCGTTCTCCCTCTCTCTCTGGTTTACTCTCTCGTTTGATGTTATCGATTTGAGGGGCGCGGTGCGCTTCTGGCTGCCTCAGCGACAGCCGCTTATGTACACGTTTCCCGCGATATGACAAACAGCATGACGCCGCGGCGGCCATAACGCGAGCTGCTCGTTGATACGCGCGGTGAAACGTCAAGTCGGCTTTTCGTGCGTCTACAGGCTGGGCCAGATGAACGAGCACCGGGGTCGAGAGGCCTCGAGACCGCCGTATAAACGGAGCTGAGATACACAGACTGCTGAAAGTACATTTGTACTGAATTGTGTGTGTGCGTGTGTTTGTGTTGGATTTAAATTACAGAAAATATTAGGAAGCAAAAATGGACTGAAATTGAACAAACAGCTTTTGTCTTAACGTACTCTTTGAAAGGTTTCTTCCGAGAACCTAAGCCGTATCTGGCAATTTAGGAAGTAGGAAAATATTAAGATACAGAACGAAAGAGCTAAAGGAATTTCGGTGGAATTTCGACCACTGCGTTTGCTAGTCTCAGGACAAAGCTAGTGAGATTCAATTAGAATTACACTTTCCTCGTGTCATACAATAAAGTATTGAAGTTTTAAGTAAGAATTTATTTTACTTGGTTTTTAAACCCCATTTCCAATAGTGTGTAACGTTTACCATTTGTATTCAGATTAATTGGGTCTCAAGAAGATTAAATTTCTACCATTAAAATAATTTCCAAATTTATAAGCATGGAAATATAGAAATCTAGAAATATCTAAATTTAAAAATTGAATTAGACGTTAAAATTTTGTTTTAGACAATTTTAGACATTAAAAATTTTGAACATTTGAAAGTTTGAAGGATTGGAAGCTTGAAATTTTTAAAATTAAACAATGACACACAGTCTTGATAAAGTAAAAAAAATATAATTATTCCATTGATCGATATAATTTGCACCAATTCATTTGCAAACTACTAAATTCTTCGAATCCACTTTTTACCAAACTATGTCCATTCCACCTCGCATCGGATTGTCGAACAGATTTTTCAATCTAATCTGTGTTTCCTGCGAACGCATAATTCCAACGGAAAGGAGATCTCCAAAAATCCCTCTCATGCGCATTTAATTCACGCAAATCGGGGAACGAGGAAATCCGTGGACTTAAAAATACGAACAAAAGCGTACGTGCAAATGATTTCGGATGGATGCAGAGGTGCAGACATGGAATTATTTCGCGGGAGTGGTTTCGTGCTCGTGGCCACGATACGTACCGGTGAATCGTTTGACGATCGTGGAAGGGCTGGCCTGATATACCGCGGATACTTTAATGAGATTATTTCGCGGCGAGGACCTCGTGGCTGCGGTTCAGCGACACGGGAATATTAATAACTGTGACGGCGACCCGGTTACGAGAACGTTTCTGAATGTCACGAAAAGCGAATAAACTTCTATTTTAACACTATTCCTACCGACACTTCACGTATACCTATTCCCACCGCGATATTTCCACGTAAGAGAGACTACAAATTTTTCTCAAAAAATAAACAATGAAAAAAGAAGCGAATATTGAAAAATGTATTATACGTATATTTATAGGAAATGTTCTATAATGTGTAGAACGGAAGATGGAATTCAGGTGTGAAAAATAAACGTGAAGCGATTAAAATATTAATAAAAGTATATTTAAAACAATTTAACAAAAACAACTTAAACGACTTTACAACTTAGCAACTTTAACACTCTTTCTACGTTCACAACCAAACCTTTCTGTCTTCACCGTCCAATACTTTCTGCCTCGCGCTCGCATTTTCCCCATCATATATTCTTCCAAACACTCGTTTCCTTTCATTCTAATTGTCAACTTTTCTCACTCTACGCATTCGGTCACGACCACCCAGAATTTCTCAGTCGCACTGTTTTCTCAAGTTCTCATCTCTCACGCCTTAGAAACATTCGAGCCCAAACATTCTGCGTTCGCACGACAATCGCCCAACTCAAGTACTCTTCAGACTTTTCCAAACTGGCATCCGCTCGATCGCATTCCTACATATTTGAGGAAAAGTCTAAAGTTTAAAGGCGATTCAATTACACTGTATCTATGAAATTCTAATCGAAATTTTAAAAACTGTCATTTCACCGGTTTTGGTAGGAATAGTGTTAAAATAGCATTACCCTTGCAATTGGATAGAAGATCGACAACTCGTTAAATCGTGTAATTTATGTTTACTAATGTCACACATATATGTGAATAAACGGGTAATAATAATAAACACAATTTATTTAAACAACTGTAAACACAGTAAAACGATGAAATATAACATAAATTATTGGCTCTCTCTCTGTCTCTCTTTTTCTCTATCGATATATCTATATCTGTCCACTCTAAGATTGCTGTTATCGCACTGACTGTCTTTTTATCCGTTTTACCCTTTCGCTGTTCTCTCTATCCGTACTATAACGTATACAGTAACGGACAAACGTTTAAGACCAAAGACTCAACGAAAATAAATAAATTAATTTATAACGAATAGCATGATAAATAAAATTTGCATTCTCTGCTGATCAGTAAATAATATATTCTATCATAATAACAATCAAAATGAATGTACAGACAATATTTGCAGACCATAGAACTATGTTCTACAACCCGAACCTTAATGTCTACTTACATAGTTTGTAAACATTATTCTTTCTCACACCCCTTACCCTATGATAACCATATTACCTCTCTGGTCCCGGATGCACGCACTTTTAAAGCAGAATTACATATTTGTGGAATAAAATATATAGGAGTACCTGAAATTTTTTGATTCCGATTTTTCCCTGTCATTTTTCAAGTTCCCTAAATAATTTACAAGCAAAATTGATAAACATAACGTTCGGTAATCATGTCTAATAATACCGATCTCTAAATTCGTCGAGCTTTAAAGCAAAATTGTTTACTTGACCGACAGAGAACCTGTTGGCGAATACGTTGAATTCCTCAACCTTTATTTCCATTCATGCCCATCCAACTTTCAACTCGTCCGGATGCCAATCAAACTAGGAATAATCCACGTGTAATTAAATCGTGCGCCCCGCCGGGGCAAACGAAACGAGCCCAGCGATTCCGAGTATCTGCGATAATAAATTTATGAATATTCATCGGGCCACGGAATACCGTTCGAGTATACCATAACAAATGAATGTTCGTGCGAATCGCGAATAAATCAGGCGGGTAATATGATAAAAATTCATCGAGTAACAGCGTCTCGAGCGATAAAGGTTATAAATCTTAACATCGACGAAACGTTCTCCGAAGTTCCTGCACGAGCAGACACTTTCAATAAATTTCGAATCCGGGATTGATTGAAGGATGGAATCCGTTCGGGGGCGATACCTCGTTCGATCGAGTCTCGTCCCCCTCTCCCCGCCCTACTGGTAATTATAATTCATTAAAAGGGGAAGAGCTTCTGGCTGGCACGGATTAAAGCCGTCGTTCGTGCCCAGAAGTCGATCGGGAAGAGGAAAAAAAACACGAGAGGGAGAGAGAGAGAGGGAGAATGGAAAAGTATGGCTGTGTTGGCGAGAGAAACACAGGAAGGAACGTTTAGAGCGAAGGTGTGCTTCGAATTAATTGAAGCACGTAATTCTCGTAACTGCTCGCGCTCTTTCGCTGAAGTTGCGCTCGCGGTTGTTATTACACGGCCTGTTTCTGTGGAAACTGAAAATTGTTTCAGCCTGCGCGTTGTTTTGCGAGCACGTTAGCTCTATCGAACGACCGCGAATTATTTTCGCGAACCAGTGCCCCGTGTCCCGTTTAGTACCGTTTGTTGATCCAGCGGATTCCTGTTGAACCGCGAGAGCATCTCGTGCGTTCATTTTCTTGGAACAAACGGTGTTCACGGTGAAGCACCTGGAAGCAGAATATTGCATATTACAGTGGAACGAACTGATTAATCAAATATTTTCGTAAACGTTCTATTAACTTAGACAGAAATTTAGTATTCACTCGCTATGTTTTCTTTCGAATTCAATTGTTGCACAGAGAACGACGTATAATTTATTGGAGAACACTCTTTCAAGGGTTAAAAAGAAGTAATATCGCCGGATTACCATAACATAATTTGCGATGCTTCTTAGGACTGACGGGTCCTGTAAACCTAGTGGTACTCGGTCCCAACCCTTATTGGGGACCTCTGGTTTATGGGCGCCCTAATGACCACTTTGGCCATCGTCACCCCTGATTATCTGGTTCCTCTTACAGTAGTTTGTTATTTTGTGTTCGTTTGTGTCGTTTTAGTTTTATTAAATACACGTATATTTATCATTTTATTCACTCTTCTTTCCTTTTCTTTTTTCATTTATAACCTTTCCTATATATGTAGGAATGCGATCGAGCGGATGCGAATTTGGGAAAGTCTGAAGAGTACTTGAGTTGGGCGATTGTCGTGCGAACGCAGAATGTTTGGGCTCGAATGTTTCTAAGGCGTGAAAGATGAGAACTTCGGAAAACAGTGTGACTGAGAAATTGTGGGTGGTCGTGACCGAATGCGTAGAGTGAGAAAGGTTGACAATTAGAATGAAAGGAAACGAGTGTTTGGAAGAATATATGACGGGGAAAAGGCGAGCGCGAGGCAGAAAGTATTGGACGGTGAAGACAGAAAGGTTTGGTCGTGAACGTAGAAAGAGTGTTAACGTTGCTAAGTTGTAAAGTCGTTTAAGTTGTTTTGTTAAATTGTTTTAAATATATTGTTATTAAGTTTTAATCACTTCACTTTTATTTTTCACACCTGAATTCCATCTTCTGTTCTACATTTTATAGAACATTTCCTATATATATATTTGTATCGCTCTATCGATAAAATTCAGCAAAAATTGCCAGGAGTAACGAATAATACTAATTATTTTTGCAAATTTTACTGATAAACTCCGAAACCTGTCAACTTTACAGGTCCCGTAAACCTAGTGTTAAGAAAATAATTCGCCTAAAATTTCGTACCCAGTCTCCGTATCATTCCCCGACAATCCCGCAACAGCGTACCTTTCAGCATCACCAGTTCACCTAATCGAACGTCCCGCCGGCCGGTGACAAATGTTCCCGTCGGGCTGCATGCACATTCACGGCGTGCATTTGCCTGGCATCCGAAATGAAGCCGAGCCAATGGACACCGTAGACGCGAGACGGCAAAAAGGGTCATAGAACGGGGCTCGTTGCGATCTATCTATCCGGGCCATTTGCGCGGGGCAAAAAGCTCGGGTCCGGTCGGGCGAAGGTTCGTGTCGAACGTCACTGTGAAATCCCGCGGAACATCCTCGAATATCAATGGAGCAACGTGGCGCGGCTCGCGATCATATTTCACCGGCGACAGAAAAGAACGAATCCGAGCCGAGTATTCGCGGCAACCCTTTCTCCACCACCCCCCCCCCGGCACCTGCCATGGCTCGAAGCGCATCCCTGTTCGTTTTGTCACTTTGAAACCCGGCAGGAATCGCGCGAGTGATTGACGCCGCCCGAATAATGCCGCCCGGGCCGCAATCTCTTTCCCGATATTCTAAACGCAACACGCGTTCGCGGGCTGGAAAAACAAGATGGAAGTCGAGGGAACGAGGCGCGACGCGGTTGGGAGATCGACGGGGAAGGGTATTGGAACGGAGGAAACGAAGCACGCGTCAATTTTAACGGGACGAACCTCTTTAATCTACTTTTGTTCGGGTTGAAATAGAGAGGGATCGGTGAAGAACGAAGGGTGGAGAGTTGTCGGAGAGTTTGTCGGAGAGTTTGTCGAAGGGAAGTTTGTTCTGCGTTGGCAGCACGAGATTTGAGAATTTTGAGAATTATATGGTTTACTGTATTCGATGAAGCGCATAGGTTATGGAAGTTTTTTTTTTTTTTTTACGAAACCTTTAATATTTGCGAAGGTCTTGAATCTTCTTTTACGCGATGTGATGTAGAAGAATTGGTAAAGAATGAAGGGTGGAGAATTATTTGAGAATTTGTCGAAGGGAAGTTTCTTCTACGTTGATAACACGTGATTTGGGAATATTCAAACTCTACGCTTTAATTGTGTTCGGTAAAGAGCATAAGTTATGGAAATTTATGGGAATTTTTTTTTCGAAACCTTTAATATTTGACAAGTTATTATTACGATTTAATTGTATTCGCAACGCAACGTTCGTAAATATTTAAATATCTCCTCGAACCTTATGAGAGGTCAAAGACTACGGAAATTTTATGGGTTTCCTTTTTCAATTGAACCTTTATTCACCGTATTACATTAATTTTCTGTTCGACACCTTTTTGCTTGCTATCAGGTAATTAATCTAACCTGTTCCGCTTTGAAACGTTCAACAGTGTCCGATACGACACGGCTCTGTTCTACTAGCAACGGGATATTCATGAATATTCAAACACTTCGCCGAGTGTTATAGAAAATCATAAACTATGCTAATTCAAGAACCACGTGTCCTGAAAATCCATTCCGTTATAGCACAATATTCTACTTTCGCGTAAGCGATGGCTGACCTAATACCGGCTTACTCTACTGTGTGGCGTTCCGTAGGAAAGGAACTCGCGAAGCACGTCCCGGTTTAAGTGGCTGCAGAAAAATCCTTAACAAACCGTGTCACTAATCACACCCCTTCGCTGCTTAACCCCGTTACGATCCACGCACCCCTTCCGCGGATACGGATCTACGGCTACTTAATCTCAACGCGAGGGCGTGCACTTGCCGTGTCGCAAATTATTGACACGTGCTACTTAATCCACACCGCGAGCCTCGGCGCACAACCGTTAATTAAGCGCCGTGCTCCTCTTAATGCTCGATATTATATGCATTAAGACGTCGTCCCGTCGGCTAATTACCGTGTCGCTCCGTCTACAACGGAAGTTACCGGGCCGCGATCGAATCGGCCGGCTAAATGCTGACCTATACTACTTAATCCCTATGTCTTAGGCGAACTGTACCTACAAGCGGATATAAAACTGTGACGGGAAAAAATGCAGAATATAATTTCGTGTTTGTGAACAATGCTTAGATATTCATTGGTATTGTTGTTGTTAATTTAACCCCTTCGTCCTGAACGGTACACATATAATGCAACGTGAACGTTTAACGCTAGGTTTACGGGACCCGTCAATTTGACGGGTTTCAAACTTCATGAGCAAACTTTGCAAAAAATATTTCTAGCAATTTTTGTTGACTTTTATTGATACACCGATACAAATATACCCAAATCTATTTCCAGACTCAGTTCTGCAGTTTCAAATTCTGTTCGATGTATACCTTATTCCTTAATACATGTATATCGGAAATAGATATACACAAAATGTCCGTAAATCTAGCGTTAACTGAAACATCACACTGTTTCATAAACGAAACGTATTCGAAACAGGGATCACGTTTTCAGCGTTGTAAGCGATCATTTTTGGTTTGGTACGCTCGTCTTTAACCATGAAGCGCTCGCATCTGGGTCACTGGAGGACAACTCGAGGCTCGTTTTCCCGACAACGGCGTAGAGAGAGGAAACGAGCGTCTTCGTTTCGTTTTACTCCGCGTTTTTCTTCTCCCTTCTTACCTACCCCCTCCCTTCCCCCCGCCCTCTTTGTTTTCCTTTTCTTGCCTCGAAACGACTGGTTAAGTAGGAGCGTTTTCATGCGAGCTAAGGGACAGACTCCGCGAATAACCACCTTCCACGAACGGTTTCCGAATAGCATCAATGTATAGAAACGTGTATTTCGAGGTTGCCTAAAAATTAGTAACAGATAATCTCCATCGCTACAGAAATCCTGAACGACACTACAAATTTAAGTACAAGCATATTATTTCAATTCAATATAATAACCCTACAAAGACACAGTAACTTTTTCCTTTTCTTTCAGAATAATAGATCAATCATTTAATTTACTCTATCAAACCACGTAAATTTTCATGAATTTAGAAATTGCAGAAAGGTTCCGCAAAGACTCAGCGAGTTAAAAATATTTTTAAGCAGGTGGTTCAGAATTATGAAATTCAAAAGATTGAAAGACTACGTGCAAACATGCAATTGTCTTACAAGTGTCTTTTAATTTTTATTTCAAGAAAATTTCTTATTTATTTTAAACACTTGGTCCAGAATTACGAAATTCAAAAGATTAAAAGGCCTCGTACAAGCGTGCAATTATTTTACAAGTGTCTTTTAATTTTTATTTCATGAAAATTTCTTATTTATTTTAAACACGTGGTTCGGAATTACGAAATTCAAAAGATTAAAAAACCACGCGCAAGTGTGCAATTATCTTTCAAGTGTCTTCTAATTTTTATTTTTAAAAAATATATCATATTTCTATTCTTTGCTTCCGAATACGCTCGAAGTATAAGCACAAGACATCGTAAGCTGCTGTTAAGCGAACAAAAGTTTCTGCAAAACCGAAAGGTTTGTTACTGCACAGAGTTAAGCCGGAGACGTTCTCGTTTAACTCTAGACAGGATGCTCGAAGTGACGCATAAATTCCAATTGTTTTCCCGGGTTTGCTGAATTTTGCATGCGGCCCGTGACACCTCGCCGCATAAGAATATAGGTGTGCATCACGTTGCTCGCGTCGTAGCTTTTGAAGAAGAACGGTCCATAAATTTTAAGTTCGCTCCTTGATCCGGGTCCAAAGGCTCGCGAAACGTAAATCACGATTCGGAATATAACGTGGCCGACACTGTTGTCTTTCGAACGCTCCTCACACGTCAACTCCGTGAGTAAATGTATAGGAACAATTTATTTACATAACTATTAACAATAAAACCCCCTATGAAATATAAAAAGAATATTAAATACACTGAAATGCGTTCTAGGACATACTCTTTCTTATTCTCTCTCTCTCTATATATATATATATATATATATATATGTGGTAATGTATAGATTTAAGGGTTAGTATTGTAAGATGGTACGTTTGGTGTGTGTCTGGGTGTGAATGTATGTGCGCGCGTGTGTGTGTGTGAAGAGATCGGTAGAGTGGGGCGAAGTGCTTTGTGTTTTCGGATCCCACTAGATCAAGAGTTGAAGAAGTCAGAACCTAAGGAATCAGCGTAGAGCAAAGAACTGTGTAGTTTTCGAAGCATAAGCGTAGTTTGTTATTTTGTGTTCGTTTGTGTCGTTTCAGTTTTATCAAATACACGTATATTTATCATTTTATTCACTTTCCTTTCTTTTCTTTTTTTCATTTATAACCTTTCCTATATATATATTCAAAATTACACGTTATCAGAATTGCTGTTATCAATATCATGCATATACAAATCACAACAGATCATACTTCACTATACTTATTCCACAACACGAATTTTAATCTTCATTCATACGTTTATCATACACACTCTCCACACTCATCTCTTCATACAAACATTTTTTCTCAAACATATCCCACATTCTATGATTCCACCACAAATTCAATGCATGAGTTGGTGTAGTAAATGAAAATCAAAGGTGTGGACTATTCGAAACGTCAACGTTCTAATTTCTATTTTTACCAACCCTTCGACTTAAGACTAAAATTTCGACTGACTGACAGTATCGCTGTCACCAACCATCTCTTGCATTGTTAAAACTCGCTGATTGGTCCTTCCAAATTCGAAAAAAATATCAATCAGCAACTCTAAGTCTAATTACTCACTCCCCTTTGAGCCCTTAGTTCGCTCATGGAGGGGTATTGCAGTGTTAGTCGCGAGGGTGGTAGTGCTGGTTAGCAACGACAGGAAATTCCTCCAGGTTCCAACATTTGGTATTTTACCGTTACAAATGTGCGCCAGAACCCTTCAGAAATTCCCCCTTTATGGCACGTCCTCGGCTATAAAGACGAGAGAAACGAAGATCTGAACACTCGAAGTTTAAAACTACGTATCTTCTCTCGCCAAGTCGTAAATTAATCTTTTAACTACACGCCAATAAAATGAAATCTTAAACTCAAAAATAGCCTTTGTTCCGCGTCCGTGTCATAAACTGTGTAGCGGGTAACACGACGATGTTTGAAGCATTGCGTGTCTCAACGAACACGTTTCCACGATGAAACCTTCGACCCACTCTATGGCTGTTCCTCGAGCCGTCAACCTCGATAATCGCGCAGAAAAAGAAGCTAATAAATTTCCGATATCTGCTGCTATCACAGAAAAATGTATCGCATAGCGAGCAATTAATTATTTTGGATAGAAATTCCAAGTAACACCCGCTATCGAAAAACGATAACATTCTGTATATGGTAAATTTCGCGATACTCTAAAGTTTCATGAAAATCCGATATTTTGAATATCAATATCCGTACGGGTAATACGATTATTTTACGAAAAATTAATAAACGCGAGACGAAGAATATTTTTACGAATAACATTTAAACGAAACAAATACAAAAATTCAACGACAAAGCGATTACAATGTTTTCCACTTTTACGCCTAATATTATTCTGACCCGCAATATTTATTTATTTATTTATTTATTATTAAACGAACACCAGGCCCTTTTCAAACGTACATCAAAACTACAAGTAACAAAATAGCCTGAGTCGCAGACCATCAATTTGACGGGTTTCAGACGTCATGAGTAAAACTTGTAAAAACAACTACTAATATTCCTAGCAACTGTTGCCCAGTTGTATCGATAGAGCGACACAAATATACCCAAATCTATTTCCCTCTCAGTTCCCTTAATATAAGAATATTAAGAAATAGATATACAAGAAATGTCCGTAAATCTGGCGTTAACCCTTTGCGCTCGAGAGGTGACTGTTAGTCACCAAATGATAGTTCCGCAAATTTTCAGACTTCAGTTAGTTTATTCGTTAGTTAGACTCAGAGGCTAAATAGCCATGTATGCAAATTTTAATATATCAATCAATTAGTATAGGCGAACCATAGTGAATATTTCGAATTTGGACATTTTTGAAGTTAGTTTTCTAACTTATTAGAATTAATAAAAATGTCTAACTTATAAATAATTTATTATTAAACGACTAACGGTCACCTTTCGAGCGCAAAGGGTTAAGAAACCGAAAGAGCGTTTCGCCCAACCACTCCCATTAATCAAGCCCCGATCGCGGTGCACTCGCCATCGCAAAATCATCAAGCTTCCCCCTTCCCGCGATCTATGAAACATTAATCAGCAATCAACGCGCCCCGTTGCAACAACACGCTCGTTGCATCTCCAATGGCTCACGATTCCGCGCACGCTTCTCTGTTTCAGTCCCCATATCGCACATCGTGGCGCTGGTCGGCGATCCCACGTATCTTCCCTGCGACATATCAACCACCCACGAGGGGGACTCGGTACACCTTGTGCTCTGGTACCGCGAGGACCTCGGCACGTCGGTTTACAGGTAAGAGGCGCAAATCGATTCGCACACAGAACCGCGACCGCTTATGGCGACCGCGCAAACAACCCTCGGCCGTTTCTCTGTTGTTTGTTGGATTCCGCGACGTAGCTGTTTGGTCAACGTTCTCTCGGACCAAGATTAGGGTAACCGATACACGGACGGTTTGTTTTGAAACGTCTAACGCGAGATGAAGGCACGTGAGACCGTCGAAGCTCGAGCATCGACAACCGTATCGGCCGTTTTAACCCTGTCGCTCCGAAGGGCGTATGTATACGCCCTCGAAGAATGAACATTCATATACGAAGAGCGTATATGTACGCTCTCGAAAAGTGGACGCTTGGAACGTTATGATGTAATATTTTAAAGAATAAGTTATAATAATAAATTTTTATATTTTAGAAAATAAAGTGATATTACAAATATAATAAGTGTAGGCAATTTCCAAATCAATAGGGCCTTTGTATAGGGGAGAGCGGCAGAGAGTAACGAATGCCGATTGCCATTGCTTTCTTTAGGCGACCGCGGATTAGGCTTCGAGGTGTCGCCGTGTTATTTTTTCGGGGTCGCGTTATCTTCCGGCGCCGTTTTAAACAACGCCTGCGTTGTAAGGATAAACGGTCGCGGCCGTAAACCTGATCCCCGAAGAAAATGTAGACGGCTGATATCCTAGATCCAAACGCGTGGGGATATCGAAGGCGGGCATTTTTCCGAAGGTCCTGATTGGTAAGGAGAGGAACCGCCTATCAGGCCCGAGGCAAATAAATAGGAAGCCTCGCGATAATTAGAGTTAGTTCGTTTATTATTCGTAGTTCGTTGATAGTTCGTTTATAGTTCGTTTAGAGTTCATTTATAGTTCAGAGTTTTAGTCAGAGTATATAGTTCAGAGTTCATTATTATAAGTCGTTGCATTAGCTCGTAATTTATGTAAAAGCCCATCGGCCAATAAAATAATTTCCTACAATTGTAAAATTTGGAGAATAAGAAATGACTTGTAATTACTTCGTAGCATTCCGTACCTCAGTGTCGACTAGTCAGTAATGCGCTCTGTTCACAGTGAAATTTGTAAAACATACATTTTTGTTAGACACTTGCTCTACGTTAGTGTACTGTGCGATTTTAACGAAAAGCCTTAAACGTAAAACGAAGATTTTGGATATCATTGAAACCTAGAAGTCGATATAGCAGCAGTGATCTTTTAATAGATCTTGAAACAGATGATAGAGATCCATTAATGGGAGAATACGGAAATTTTTTAAGTACAACGATACAAACAATATTTGTTTTATTATTATCAATCTCCAGTATTAGCAATAAATATAATATCGACAAAGAATGTAGGAAATACTTAAAATAAAATGCAGATTATAATATACAATATAAAGAGTAAAATGTATCTCCGTATAAAATCCATTTCCTTGGTTCCACGTATCGAGTTGTGAGTTCGTGTTATTAAAGTTCTTAGAAATTTCGCAAGAAATTGAACTCGTCGAAGAAGCGTTGCTAGAAATGTTATCCGATACGGAGGGAAGCTCTATTATGCATAAAATCCCATTAGCGTAAAAAGTCAGGGCACTGCGCTACCACTATAAATAAATCGTAAAATATAATTAAGTGGCCCGTTTCAAATGAACGGCATCTATGCGTCGAACGAGAGAAAAAGAAAATTATACGAGCAACTGCGTTTCAAGCGTCAACGTAATCGAGCCAAGTTTCCTCGAGCAGAATAAACAGGTTCATTATTTAACAGAGAAAAAGGATGCTCGCTCGCGGGGGTGATATTCATAAATCTGCTTTTTATCGCCGCGCTCTCGCGGTCCACGGTTTTACGCCACGGTTTTCATATGCACACGTCCCCTTTTGCTCGAAGAAGCCCGTGATACCGTCGTCAAAAACTAGCGGGCGGATCTTAAAAACGAGGCAGGCCTGACGTTTGCATTTAAAACCGTCGGCGATTCATTCGTACGTACCCGGGGTACTTTAATTTATTCACCACTCTGCCGCTCCGGGAATACACGTCTGTCCGCTCGCGAGAACGCCACTGGTGGCGTTAATTAAAATAATTATGATAAAATTTCGAAACCTCGTTTCCCCGCGATTCGTCCCCGCGCTCTCTAAGAGGGTCATCAAAATCTACTATTTCACGGTGTGCTCGAATAAATGTATTATCGTCGAACAGAACTCTGTACACCAGGTACAATCAAAACTTTATTCGCTTCGTAAATTAATTAGAGCTTTTTACGCAACCACTTCAATCTGAAATCCGTGAAGCGATGTTATCCTAAATTTCAGCTTTTGGATTTATCGTATGGAGAGAGTAGTCTATACGATTAAAATTTTCATACTGATGTTAACGAATCTATTATCTATATATATTACTAGAACTACTAAGGGGGTCAAAATGACCCAATTTGTAATTTTTCATAGAAACGTGGTAAACCTACTGTGGTGCCTACACATTTGAAAATTTACTACGATTTTTACTGTGATTGCTAAAATTTGTTTTCCTTATATCACGTATTTTTTTCGTACTGTTTTCAACTTAATTTCTTTGTCTGCAATAAGTATACCCTAATCGTAGGTAGTTCTAATGATATATATGTTCATACTGTGGACAATACACTGAAATTAATATTATAAACTCTAATACAATAATTTTCGATACTATCTAACTTATGTAATAACACTTTATAATACTCTATATATTCTATCTTTTTCTCTCTCTTTTTAAAATAAATACTCTCCGTCTCTTTTTAAAATAAATACTCACTCTTGTTCACGCTCTGACTCATATACTTCCTTACACATACACTTTGCATACGATACTACGTGACTGAAATTCGCGAGCCGTTCGGTCTATCACATACAATAATCTGATAATTGGAAATTGATTGTGTTCAGAAACTAGATTGTTAGGAATGACCGACGAAATGGAAGATTGAGATAATGAAACGACAAAATAAAAGTAGGGAAGCGAATGTAATATGAAAATTTTAAAGATATAGTTCCAAGTCACGTGACTTTATGAAGTTGGTGATTAATGTTTTCAGCGTCGATGCGAGGGATCGTGATTTCGGGATCGCCGAGCGATGGTCGGACGACACGGTGTTCTCGAATCGAGCGTACTTCATGCTGGACAAGAAACCAGCCGAATTAGGGGTGGACCACATAAGGGAAGAAGATGCAGGCATCTACAGGTGTCGCGTCGACTTTCAGATCGGCCAGACACGAAATTCCAAAGTCAATTTAACGGTGATAGGTGAGTGATTTTTAGAGATTTATCTATCATAAATAGTTATTCAAATATTCAAACAATTGGTATAAATTTCAAAACACACATAAATGGTAATTATTTCTGCACGAACAAATTTATTTTACAACGATCCATCGTCTCTAGCATGATACGAAGATCTATTTTTTTTCTAAGAAATAAACAAATGTTCACGCGTAAAAGTAAACAAGTCCAATAGTTAAGCACCGATATTCTGCTTTGTCGCTATAATCGAAGAATACGTATATAGGAAAGGTTATAAATGAAAAAAAGAAACGAAAGAAAAGTGAATAAAATGATAAATATGCGTGTATTTGATAAAACTGAAACGACACAAACGAACACAAAATAACAAACTACGCTTATGCTTCGCAAACTACGCCTATGCTTGGTAAAGTACACAGTTCTTTGCTCTATGCTTCTACTTGGCTTCTACTTGACTACTTGGCTTCTGACTTCATCAACTCTTGATCGAGTGGGACCCGAAAAGACAAAACACTTGGCCCCACTCTACCGATCTCTTCGCACACACATTCACACACAGACACACACCAAACGTACCATCTTACGATACTAACCCTTAAATCGATACGTTACCACACATATGTAGAAATGTGATCGAGCGGATGCGAGGCTGAAAAAGTCGGAAGAGTACTTGAGTTGGGCGATTGTCGTGTGAACGCAGAATGTTTGGGCTCGAATGTTTGTAAGGCGTGAAAGATGAGAACTTGAGAAAACAGTGCGACTGAGAAATTCTGGATAGTCGTGACCGAATGCGTAGAGTGAGAAAGGTTGACAATTAGAATGAAAGGAAACGAGTGTTTGGAAGAATATATGACGGGGAAAATGCGAGCGTGGGGCAGAAAGTATTGGACGGTGAAGTGAGAAGCTAAGTAGCCAGCGTAGACCGAAGAACTGCGTAGTTTGCGAAGCATAAGCGTAGTTTGTTATTCTGTGTTCGTTTGTGTCGTTTCAGTTTTATCAAATACACGCATATTCATCATTTTATTCACTTGTCTTTCGTTTCTTTTTTTCAATTTATAACCTTCCCTATACACGTATCGTAGAGCATGAAATCTTGTTTTAAAGTTTAATCTCTAAGAAGAAAGAAAGATCTCCTGAAATGGAAAACACCGTGGTACAAAAATGACAAAAGTTAATTCTCCACTGAAATCACTTCGATCCGAACAAACGACATCACGGCACAAGAAAAAGAAGAAGAAGAAGTTACGCAAGCACCGCGCGTTGCTTCGATAATTGAATTCTACTTTCGGTCCGCGCCGACGAGCTAAGCGAAAAATTAAAAAGGAAAAGGAAACAGGGAAAGAACTCGATCAACGGCATCTGTTTATCTACGGCGCACGTCAGCCGTGGAACGCGATCGAGTATTCGCCGGAACATATTGTTGTCGCACGGCAAACAGAATTTCCTGGCTGGTAGACAATAAAGAGATCTGTCGGCTTTCGCTGGGAACCGTGCGTCACGTTCGAAAATCCGCGAATAATCCCTATAAAGAAGTCTCCTGGCTACGATAACGGCCCGATAGAACGTCCCTTATCACATTCGTGGCCGCTGCATTATTGCGGGACTATCCGCGAAAATAGAGCACGCTTCTGGCACGCTTTTCAGTCGATCCTGCTTATGAATTATCCATTTCTGGCGAAATCTAAAAGTCGATAGCAATTCCTGTTTCATTTTCATTATTGTTGACATTTTCGACGTTACTGTTACGTATTTTTTGGCAATGTTATTTTTAACGTTGTTATTATTATTATTACACTTTTTCCTATATTCCATTTATTTTGATAATAATCTTACTGTTATCACTGACAACAATCAGTCGCTTATTATCGATAATAAGTCTCACCATTGTCGCTTGTTGAATTTAAGATGGACAAGAATATAAAGAATTCGTTTGACAAAAATGAATCTCTCTTTAGGAGAGCTAGTTTTAGGAATTTAGGTTCCAGGATCAGAGGGCTAAATGGTTTATACAACAAGGGTCAAGTGTTTGACGCGTCAGTTTTCTAGTCGCTCTAGAGAGCTTATCGGGAGAAGGTATACCTTCTTTAGAAATAAAGGTATTCTTATAGAAAAGGTGTTATAGTTATATAATTATAATGAAATATAACTTATTTCTCCATAATCCCTCGAAGCACACTCGTATGCGCTTCGTTTGTACACGTTCAACTCAACCTTTCAACGTGACATCAACACAACGCGTCGAAAGGACGTCGCGTATCGAGGCAGCTTTTGGTTACGGACAATTGCGTTTTTCGAGCCTTTTTCAAGCCTTTTTCGAGCGTTTTCCGAGTATTTCTACAAAAACGGTCAAGAGAAATATATCAGGATGAAAACCATGATGGCAGTCGTCGTCGGACAATGGCGTGTCACGTAGCGAGCAACCCCGCCGAGTTTGCAAGCGTTTTATCTGACATCTGTTCGAGTCTCGAGCTTTTGAACCCTTTGACTACTATGGGCGCGTATATGCGTCTGACGAAAGTTACTCGCGTGAATTATGTACGCGTATATGCGTCTCTGGAGAAAATTACTCGCGTGGATTACGGACGCATATATGTGTTTTTCAATTTTTCCCATTTAGAACAACGCAATTGCTAATAGAACGCCGTCCACACGGAGCACTTTGACCGGGAGTATTTAGTAGTCAAAGGGTTAACGCACTTCCTCGATCCTTCGACACGCTCCTGAGATCACGAGATTTCGTGTGGAATGCGTCGTGTTACGGTGACCCACTTCGGGGATATTTATCTGTTTAATATTAGTTCTTTAATATCGAGAAGGAAAGACGTTCGATTTTAAAAAGGCGAAGGAGGGGGAGGGGTGATAGAAGAAAGAACGAGCTCGGGGATTTACGAGCACGTTTCTGATAAAATTTCGCCTTTTATGGATTCGATTCCGGATACATCAGGACTGATATAGTGCGGCACGCTTGCGTAGGGAGATTAAATTCTTGGGAATTTTATAGTCTAATACCGTTGCGATATGTTAAGAGAGACGTTTATGGAATGCGGTAGCTCTCGCGCAACTCCCACTGAATCGTGCGCTGTTTGGAATCGTTTAATCTAATCTGTTGTTATCCGTTGATTTTGATAAATTTGTCAACCTTAAGAACGTACGTTTTTCGGATCAAATAGATACATTGAGGAATGATTTTTCATTAGTAACCGTAACGTTAAATGCAGATGTTTGTCTGACTAAACATAGTGTTATTCTACTGGCTAGACTTATTTCGTCAACGTTAGAAACGTACGTTTGTCTGATCAAATACATACATCGAGGAATGATTTTTCATTGGTAACAGTAACGTTAAGTGCAGATGTTTGTCTGACTAAACATAGTGTTATTCTACTTGCTAGACTTATTTCGTCAACGTTAGGAACGTACGTTTGTCTGATCAAATAGATACATCGAGGAATGATTTTTCATTGGTAACCGTAACGTTATATGCAGATGTTTGTCTGACTAAACATAGTGTTATTCTACTGGCTAGACTTATTTCGTCAACGTTAGGAACGTACGTTTGTCTGATCAAATAGATAGATTGAGGAATGATCTTTCATTGGTAACAGTAACGTTAAATGCAGATGTTTGTCTGACTAAACGCAGTGTTATTCTACTGGCTAGATTTATACACTGCTTATAATTTTAATGAAATTCATTATTCTTTTGTTTTTCTAACTTTTTCGTGTATGCACTAATCCGAATGAAACCTGATATTACTCTTTTCAGATCATACACCTTTTAAACCTCTAATTACCATTAGACTATGGATTTTTGTGCATTTAGAAAACATATAGGACACCCACAGTAAGCAATATTATACAAAACATACTAAATATAACAGAGGTCAAAGTGCTTACACTATGAAACAGACCTCTACGTAAATTCTATTTGTTCGATTGTATTTACAGACACTCAAATTTGCACAAAAATCCACAATCTACCTATCCTTAACCGTTAAAGTCTCCAACATTTGAAACCTATCCGCGGACTTCTTCAACCGTCCGGCATTCCAGAATTTCCACGGTTCAACGAAATCGACCCAATGCGTTACCCATCCCCGTTAAAATTTCCGATCCCGCGCACGCGATACAGTCGCGTTGAAAAAACGGAGAAAAAAGGAAACGATATTATTTTCGTCGCCACCCGTTACGGTTTATTAAAGAACGGCCGCGTGTCCGTCGAGCTCGCGTCATGTTTCGACCAGTAGTCGATTAATGCCCAGCGATACGCCAACGTTCGAAACAAAGAAACGATAATATTTATTTACCACCGTTTCCCGTTTCAACCGGAACTACATGAACGCGGTACACTCTGGTGTACACGCGACGAACAGAGACAACGAGAAAGAGAGCGCTGTCGGAGGAACGCACACGCGGTTCGAATAAAACGCGCGCTGCTATCGCGTTACGGTTTATTGCGGGAATGAGATCGTTAAAGTCGTAAATATCGGGCTGGAATCGCGTGACGGCCCGGCTTTTTCACGGGAAACGAGCAACGAACGATCCTGTTTTACTCCCCTCCGTCTCGGCGGTCATTAACACGTGGCCGAGCGTTCGCGGGGAACGAAATTAACCGACGAGCGGGATGTCCGTTCGGGAATTAAAAATTCCGCGTTTCCTGTTGCTCGTTGGCTATTTAAATTTTTCAATCGATAGGAGAATGAAGGGGCAATGACTTTGCGCACGGAAATAAAGACTAAAAGTCGATGGAAGGGTCCTTCCGTGTTCCGCATTGTTGAATTTAAATAACAAAAATCGCGGAGATACGCTAATCGGTACGAGTGTTAGGAATGGGCAGCAAGGGTGATTGGGTTAAAATAAAACAACTCCAGGTCTGCTTTCTGTGAATTCCGCTGAATGACACTATTTTACTGTTTCCTGGCCGTCCTTACACTCACAGGGTCGGGGATCGGTCCGAAAACTACCTGCCCCGACCGTCACACCTTTAGACGAGGTTGTACAAACTATAATGTTTTTCCAAATCCAACACACATAACTTTGTAATGGTTAACTGGAGAATGGTCTCTCAGCCACCAACATTTGGCAAGTTTAAGCTGAAATGGGGGAAATTCTCGGGTGTGGCGTGGTCGCTTGCAACACAAATGACCAACGCTATACAGTAGCGGACAAAAGTTTAAGAGTATATTTAAGGAATCTTTTTCTTGGGTCTCAAGTTGAAATGCACCATTGGACGCGTCCAACGGGACAAATCTGTAGGAGAATTAAGGGAGAGGGGAGAGAAGATGGAGAGTGATTAATCAAACGGGGAAACAATCGAGCAGTCGGATGGTTACGCTCGATAAGCCGCCGTCAGTGTCGGTGGCTTCTGTGATTTTTATGGACAACTATTGATCCATTGTTTTGCGTTTAAATCACGCAGCAAGTTATTACTTAACCGTGGACGGAGATGTCGTGTTTTAGCAATGGATGGTGTCGTTCAATTCAGGAAGAAGTGAATTGAAATGCGAACACAATGATATTTAATTTATGATACGGTGGAATTCTAATTTATTCCACGTATTCGGAAAGTGGCGGATAATCGAATACGCCGGATGTTTGGGTTACAAGGAATATAATTTTAGAAGCAATCATGGATGATATACTGATGCAATATGTTGACAAAAGTAAAACACATGAAACTGAATGTATGTTAATGGAACGCAGAAAGATACGTGCAATTGATACAGTAGAATGCGGTGGAATAAGTGGAGAATTGAGTAGTGCACGACGCGACAGCTTTTTAAACAGGGTTGAAACAAGAAGTGAAAAGAAAGAGATCTTCGACGAAATCTGAACTTCAGATCAACGGAAACTGTGCACTTTACTTAGAACGCTGTATTCGCCGTCCACGATTGAATCACGTCCAAATACGTTCGAAACGAGCATTGCACCCTGCAAAGCACCAGTTTCTGTATATCGATCACAGGCTGCTTGGCGATCTTCTGGCACGGATATGAAGTCCCGTCTAGTTCAACGAGAAACTTCGCCATTGCTTGCTTCGATTCTCTCTCAGTCTCTCTCTCTCTCAGTCTCTCTTTCTTTCTCGATCTGTCTCCCTCTCATCCTTTCTGTACCTCTCATTATCTCTCTTGCTCCCTTTCATTCTTCCTACCCCTCTCATTCTCCTTTTTACTGTCTCTCTCTCTCTCTCTCGGCATCCTTCCTGCACCTTTCATTATCTCTCTTGCTCTCTTTCATTCTTCCTACCCCTCTCATTCTCCTTTTTGCTCTCTCTCCCTCTCATCCTTTCTGCACATCTCATTATCTCTCTTATTCTCTCTCATTCTTAATATTCCTCTCGTTCTCTCTTCTGCTCTCTTTCTCTTGCTCTCTCTCTCTCTCTTTCTCACCTTTCCTATCTCTCTTATTCTCTATTTTGCTCCCTCACTTTCTCCCTCCCCCATCTCTCTCTCTCTCTTTCTCTTTCTTCAACCGGCAAACAGATACACATTGCATCGACACGAATAGCTTCCTGGAATCTTCGTTCCCAGCGCATCGCGCTTGGTACCCCGATTTTTCCTTTGACTTCGATTTCCTGCGTCGCGGCCGGATACGAGAGAATCGAAGTCGTGGCGTAAGCGCGAGCAACTCAATACGCCATCCGTGTGTGACGTAATTTACGGTCTCTTTGCCCGTATCCGGGACTAAGCGAGAACGTTCCTAGCCGATCTCGTTGCGTAAGTTGCTTTGAAGCCGCAAGAAACCCGACGCTGCTGCCTTCGAGGCGTATCCAAGAAATTGAAATTGCGTAATGGATTGCTAATAAAGAGAACAGCGTTAATATTGATTATTATTATTAGACAACACCGGTCGTTTTCAATAGCTTATATTTTCAGCGTGTTAGTGAAACTCGAAATGTTAATTGTTCTTTAGCGAACAGGAACAATCGTTTAAATGTCAGATATTCGTTAATAATATTAATTAACTCGTCATTTCTGTTCTACTTAAGACTAGGTTTACGGAATCCGTTAGTTTGACGGGTTTTGGACTTCGTGAGTAAAATTTGCAAAAATAGTTACATGTTCTTCCTAGCAATTTTTGCTGAGTTTTATCGATAGTACGATACAAATATACCCAAATCTATTTCCCTCTCAGTTCAGCAACTTCAAATTCTTTTTGATGTATACCTATTCCTTGATATATGAATATTAGAAATAGATGTACAAGAAATGTCCGCGAATCTAGTGTTAACATAGAAGAACATAATTGCATAAGGTTAAACGATCGAGTAACGAATACCAATGTAACCCGATAAATGAATAAACAAAGCGAACCTTTCGAACGAAATTTAAAAACCAGACACAGAGAATAAAGTAGGAATGCAAACTGTACTTTCAAACAACTGTAAACCCAGTTACACGGCGCAACGTAGGTAATTTCGAGGCACGTAAACAAGCCCACAGACAAATCGACGTTATCCCCGAAACATCTCCCGATGTCCTCGAGAATTTTTCTTATTTTACGACCAGAACCAGCCACGTTCCCCTACAAATGTTCTCATCGAGCAATTCGAGTGGTAGAACTCGCGAAAGCGTGCGCACCGTGACGCTGGCAGCACGAGTAAAAGTTTCACGATCGCACGCCTAGATATCCTGTCCAGTTCCCGGTGCGTGCTTCCGGTCAGAGTATCGCCACACTGTGTTCCGCTTAACATTTCTGCGCGACGACAACAACGACGATGACGATGGGACATTACCGGACAGAAGGAGAGGAAATAACGACGTTTCGAGGAGTCTGAGGCGCGCAGCGAAGACACGAGGAGTAAAAGCTCGCAGGAAATCGAAACTATGAGCCAAGGAGGAGGAAATAGGGGGGACATGAATAGAAGGAACGAGAAGGAGCAGCTGTTAAAGGGAAATGGTCGCGGAGAACCGCCATCGAGTGGAACAAGGAAAGAAGCATCGGCGACGAGCAAATAGGTCAAGGAAGAGAATCAAAAGGGAGGCTATGGAGTGCCAATGAAAAATGAGTGGACACGAGACGAAGAGGTAAAGGGGAGAGACGACAGCGAACAAATAGGGCGAAACAATTGCACGGGAAAGAGAGAAGGACGCGGGAAGACGTTAAGCGAGAAAGGGCGAAGAACGACGCGGAAGAGGGCGCGTTATAATGAAACGACGCGGCGTCAAGGAAGAAAAAATCCAATTAACAATCCTGTTCAAGAGTTATGGCGATGCTGCCCGGCCGTGAACGTTCGTCCCCTCTGCTTCTCTTGAGGAATTTTTCCCGCGAGATAATTAGCCTCTCCCCCGACTGCCATTTCGCAGAATCGTTCCTTCTGACCTCCGACTCACCCTTCTCACGCTTTCAACCCCCTGAAGTAGTCACTCGTGTTGGTAAACCTTTTCCAGATGAACGCCAATTAACGTGTTCTCCCCCCCTCCATCCCTGTAGGTCCAGGAAATTTCTCGGGTCACCGTGACCCTCTTTCTCTGCCGTTCTCCAATGAACGGTGCCGCTCGGCGACGACGTGACGCTTCCGGCGCACGTACGAGGCCACCGGACGCCGCAATACCGCCGCGTTTCCGCTGGATTTTTCGGTTGGACGCCGGGCAAGGGCAACGAGGCGTGGCCGTTGCAATTTCCTTCCTTCGAACGGTCACGGGAAACGTCGTGGGTGTAAGCGGCGGTAATTAGATTCCTGGTCCCGTTGAGGGAGCACGGGAGGCGATTGAGGGGCGGTCGGATTGAAATTTAATACGGTGGAATTGAATGTAAGAAAGGAACGATAGTAAGAAGGGATATACAATGTAGTAAACTTATAATATATTCTATAATAATAGAAACTTATTACTGCTATGAATATGTGGAAATAATATACGGATTACTGGTCATCTATTTGGTGCAGCGGTTAAGGTTTTCACTTCTCACCGAAAAGAGCAGGGATCGATTCTCGGTGGATGCAAGAAATTTTGTCACATTAAATTAATAATTTTAAATCTTTCCAACCGAAATTCAATTAATTCACCAAAATGTGTTCCAGATATTCAAAACTATTTCGATCTATCAAACAAAAAAGTGTTCGATCAACAAAAGAAAAAATTATCCCAAAAATAAAAACCAAAGGAAAAATAAAAGAAAAAGCAACGGGAATTCTCAAACGACTGAATCAAAATGTAGGTGTTCAAGTTTCAACCATTGAATCGTTCTGGATGACTCTCGCGCGTACTCCAGGAGTCTTAACATCAACGGGTGTAAACTAATTACGCGGTGATGCCTAAATTAATTTCCCCAAGATTCCGATCGTTGTTTCTGACCTTTGTCGCGGGCTTAAGCCGGGTGAGAGGGAGGGAAAAGGGTCGCCTTTGAGCATGGTTGGGATCTAAGTTGCACGAACACTTCTCTGGAACTCCTTCTGTGCGCGGCCGCCGCTGCTGCTTTGCCGCTTGTGTGGCCGCGCATCCCTTTGTGATCCGGCGTTTGTTCATGCTCAAACGATGCGCGTGTGGAACACGTTAGACACCGGCACAGAATCGAAGCCTCCTCGGCTCTTCCGGTTGAAGAGTACGATAGAAGAAGACACAAATCTTGAGTTTTTAACACTTTGCATTCCAAATTATTTTTCAATTTTATTGCCAATAATTTCTTTAATTAGTATTTTATGTGCTTTATTTGAAATTTACTTCAAAGGATAATTTCTTGAGTGATACTTATTTTTCTTATTAAACATAGCTTTCAAGCTTTGTTGTAACTTATGTTTGTTTAATTTCATTGACTGTTTGGTCTTGAACTTTTGTCCACTACTGCATTTAAAATGGCACTTTGAAAATGTCGAGTATTATTCGACGTAGGAATTACTGTGACTAACTTATTCTACTAATTCTATTGCAATAATTTTTCAATAAAAATACAGGTTTATTCGCTAACTGATCTATCTCGTCAACAATTTTTTAGCATAACGGTTGCAAAAAGGAAATTTCAGAGATTTGCATTGTTAACTTTATTCATTAATGATTACCGACAGAAGATTTCCTTAAGACATACTTTATATTGACAAATTTCGCATTTTAACATCGCGATCGAAACATAGAGATTCCAGGAACTTGATCGATAACGCTGCATTACTGAATGCATTTGCTTTTTATCATTTAAGTAATAACTTCGAATAACCGCAATACTAAATAGAATTCACCAATGTAAAATTGCAATAAAATTGCAAAAATGCAAATGGAGCGTTGCATTAATGTAACTTTGTCGATCCTTAATGGATTCTTTTATTATTTGCTGAAATGAATATTCGGTTTTTGTTTGCCATCCAACGTCCCAGCAGCAGAGCGAGCGCGAGAAATTCAAATAGTCTGGCGTTCTTTACCTCCCGTCAACACAGAAGACAACAACGACGTGTCTCAAAGTTGACTTTACACCCGTCGTTTGCTCGCAAGAACAAAGGGACCGGACGAGACAGAAAAGAAGGAAACGGAAAAGCAGTGCGTCGCGATTTCCGGTTCGATACACCGTGTGTCAAACGAGGAAAAGATGGCGAAAAGAAGAAAGGGATGGCGAGGGGTGGGGTTGGGGGGGGGGGGAGGTGCGGCGAAAGAGGCTTTTTATGAATACAGCCGACGATTTTTAAACGAGAGAAAGAAAGTACATAAGATGCTTCTGAAGGATCTTGTTTCACGGAGCATGAATTTTTATTAAACTTTAAAATTTCATAGTCCCCGGTTATGCATAAAGGATAGACCAAATGCAAAGGAATCCAAAGGAAATGGAGGCCGTTTGAGTGTACAGGTGAACGTATGCATGCCCGAGGAATTGGCGTTGGACTGTCTTGTTTTTCAATTTTACAGCCCAATTTCAATCCACTTCCTTCTCAAGAACGGAACATCTTCAACAATATTATTAGAGTTTACTTTATGTTCGTAACGATTGATGGTACCTTTGTGTAATTTCTGGCTGCACAATTTTCGGACAAATTTACTGAAATACCCGTTCCAATATTCCGAAAAGTGTACAAAAGCGAGAAGGTTAAAAAAGTTGCAATTCCGATAAAATTTATGTAGGAATGCTATTGAGTGGGTACGATTCTGGAAAAATTTGAAAAGTGGTTGAGTGGAACGATATTTAAGAATAGACTATTTGGATTATAGTGTTTCTCTGAGGCGTAAAAGATGAGTACTTGAGACGACATCGTGACTGAGGAATTTTAGATGAACGTGACCGAATGCATCGAGTGAGAAAGGTTTAGAATTAGAAATAAAGGAAACGAGTGTTTGGAGGAATATATGACGGGGAAAATGCAAATATGCGGCAGAAAGAACGTGAATGTGAGAAAAACAAGAGTGTCGAAGTTGTTAAGTTGGAAAGTTGTTAAACCGTCATTATTATTAAAACTATTTCTAATATACTTAAGAATTTTATTTAGTCACATCTACGCCTGAATCCTACGATCTCAAATTGATTATATATTATACAAGTTAATAAATAAACATCTTAAACTAAGAACTTCACTTTGTTTCACCCACACCTGAATCCTACCACCTCTCCCTCTAAATTAAAATAAAATTCCTATATTTATAATCGCCATAGCGCTATTTTAAGAGTAGTCGCGTTAATCCAGAAACATGATCCAGTCGCGAAGATAGTCAGTGTCTATAGATTAACATCCGGTCACTCCGCATCGTTTATCCTTTCCTCGTACCAGAACAACGACACGAGAACCATCAGAAAATCCGCGCACGTTCTCCTCTCATGAATGATCAAAATTGTATTCGCCGGGATACCTCGATCAGGCCTGGCAACAGAAACAGCCAGCGCTTCTTTTATCAAACACAGAAGGTACGTTATCCCGAGGCTCCTTTATCAGGCTCGGATTATTTTCTCGCGAGCCGAAGGGAAAAAGGGCGAGGCGAAAGAGAGAGGAAAAGCCTTGGGCCAGGAAACGGGAATGCGTTTCACGAATTTTTCATCGGGCACGCGCGCCGAATACCACCCCGTTCGCGTCGTGATTTCTGCTGGGAATACAGCCACACTGGATATCATTCTGATCATCATTCCGTCGTCCGTGAAACGATCGAGAGCAGATCCTCAGCGTCGCATGGAGTGCTCGAGGCTTCCCGTTCGCGAAACTCCGTGCGATCTGCAGTCGCTCGAGCACAATGAAGCTCGACGTGGCGAAAGAAGCGCGAAAACCTGGGCGAAGAAACGACGAAGAGACGGGGAGAAAGAAAAATACGGTTGGCTGCGGGAACACGAACGTTATTTAACCTCTGCAACAAGGTTTCAATAATTTTTACAGCTATTTTGAAGGAAATTTCAGTGTTAGAGCAAAGAAAAGGTTTTGTATCGAGATTCGTTATTAAATCACGAATTTGAAACATAATCGCTAACACACTATACAGAGTGAATCATAAAACACGTGGATATTAGTCGTTGTATTGAAAAGTTTTCGAAGACAAAGTTATTTGTTGGATCACTAGTGTAAATCCCTATTGTGTTCGGAATCCATTGATAAGATGGGCTCGCTCGTTAAAGGGTTTTCATGTAACGCGAGGAGGAAAGAAATATGGAGAGACAAAAATGGAAAAATAGAGTCCTTATATCTGAACTACTGCAAACAATCTCTTACAGGTATCCATAAATACCTCGATCCGTCTGATAAAGTTGAATTTTCACTGCAGCAGGCTACAGTTGAAAGGTTAAAAGCGATCGGATCTTACTTAAACAGATACCCAAGTTCCCGCGGAGAATTAAAGTAACTTCCCTCGAAGTTTCCGCCCGACAGAGGGAACAAAAAGAACAGTCAGCGAGGAGAAGAAGGGAGATTCTATAAAACCGGGTTGCTCTCCCCCCCCTCGGATGCCGGAACTTTTCGCTGCAAGACGTCATTTGTCGCATCGAATTGTCACTTTCGTTCGATCGCAGTAGAACGTCCGCTGTTGCCGTGGAGGGGCGGTAAAAATAGCCGGGGATCCTTTAACGGAATTTTTTGGTCGTTATTGGCCCCCCCCCCCACGCTGTCACGAGGAGGGGCGTTTATTGCTAGCTTCTGCGGACGAGAAATCGTTGCCGCAATTCCGAGAGTTTAAACGCTCTCGTTAACCGGACCGTATTGTGGACCGCAAACTGCAGCGATTCGAAGAAAAATTTCAACGCCAAGCGAAAACGTACGCCGGCTACGAAAAAAACCAGCTGCAACGACGTTGCATTCATCGCGATATTTACACTGCTGTAACTTATTAAGCATTTACTCGTTCGACCAGGTTACGTTCGTGTTGAACAAACACTTCATTAAAGTCGGTGGCAAACTTTATGATTTTTACGAGGTAGAACAAATCCGTTGGTCTCACATTTTTTTACAACTTTGTTCATATGTAGAAACAGCGTACAGTGGCGGACAAGAGTTTAAGACCGAAGAGTCAACGAAATTAAAGTAACTAATTTATAAGGTATATTATGATAAACAAAATTTGCGTTCTGTGCTTATCGATAAATATTGTTCTACCATAATAACAATAGAAATGAATGAACAAATAATATTTGCAGATCATGAAACTATTTTCTACATTGTCCTCTCGCCTTAAATTTTTTGTCCGCTATTATATGCGTTACAGTTAAAGCCAGAGAAAGTTTTGTCATCTTGTTTAGTTCAATTATTCAAGCAAATTTAATTCATGCTCGTGTTGACACTGTATATATGATCTTCCAACCTTACGAATAGTTAAAACCGATATTTTTGCTCGAAAAAATTAACCAATCAGAGGAACACGAAATAGATTATTCCTACCTAACCCGAACAGAAAGCAAATTAACGATAAACATTCAACGAAGGGGTGTATACACCCTACCAGCTAAAAGTTTAGAATCACCCAGGAGTTTTAAAAAAACACCTGAATTTAGAAGATAAAAAACTTTGCAAGTTGGCATCTTAGAAAGCTCTTCTACAAAAAGTCTACCACGATAAAGGAAACCGTTGTTAAAATTAGGGATATCAATTTCAAACGAACAATAAATTGTCACAGGAGATTTGCTACGACTGCAATTCTGAAAGTGATTTTGTAGCGTGCACACAAAAGTATGAGCAGTGCATCCACCGTTATGGTGATTCATCGATTCCTGAGGAAAATTCAAAAAAATTCATCCGCATTCTGTAAATCCGTCCGTCCACAAAGAGCCGCGCGGCTCCTTATCCACGTGATAGAGTTTCGCCTCGCGTCAAAGCCGAAGGTTTTCGTGGCCGGATGGCCGGCCTTCCGGGCGTTTCTTTGCCCCTGGTGGCTGGCTAGAATTCAATATCGCTTTGGCCAGCCACGGGACCCTCTACGCGAGCGTACACGCCGTGGTTAACGATAACGTCGGGCCGGAGAAAAAGTGGAACGAGAACGGCCCCGCGTGGCCGCCATGGAGACGGCCAGAGGAGGATGCCGAGGGTGGGGAGAGAAGAAGTTTCATCCCTTTGGAGCAAGCCTTCGCAGGGGCGGTTCGCTTTGAATTCGATAAAAGGTGAAACGTATTTAGCTCGGCCGTGCTTAACCCGTTCACTGCCAACTATGAGATGTCTCATATTAACACTATTCCTACCGACACTTCACGTATACTTATTCCTACCGCGACATTCCCACGTGAGACAGACCACTACTGTAAATTAATTAATTAATAAGGAATAATAGTATAAATAAAATTTATATTTTATGCTAATCAATAAATAGTGTTTTACCATAATGACAATAAAAATGAATAAATAAACAATATTTGAGAACCGTAAAATTATGTTTAACATTGTCCTGCCGTCTTAAACCTTTTATCCACTACTGTAAATTAATTAATTAATAAGGAATAATAGTATAAATAAAATTTATATTTTATACTAATCAATAAATAGTGTTTTACTATAATGACAATAAAAATGAATAAATAAACAATATTTGAGAACCATAAAATTATATTTCATATTGTCCTGCCGTCTTAAATTTTTATCCGTTAGTGTAAAATAATTAATTGATTTGAAGTAATAATATAAATAAAATTTGTATTCTATGCTGATCAATAAATATTGTTCTACAATAATAACGATAAAAATGAATAGATAAACGATATTTGCGAACCGTAAAATTATGTTTAACATTGTCCTGCCGTCTTAAACTTTCGCCGGCCACCGTAAGCATCTAGAAACCACCGAATTCTCTGTGCAAACAAATGTGCGACTCGCTGTATCGCTGTAGGGAACAGCAAGTCGTCGCGACGTCCAGCGTCCGATATCGAGGGCGCTGTTCCTCCGTCTCGCGGCGCCACGGACATCGAAGTTAAAACAACAGAACACGACCTGTGTAAATCCAGCGAAACCGTCCCCTCCGAGGAGGACCGCTTTATTGGACGCTCTAGGTAAACCCCAGCAATTGACCGGAAGCGAGAGACCGGTCGAACGTGTTCGTTCTCGAGGGCGAGAGCTTGATTACTGTGCTCCGCTGCCGCTGTTCAATCAGCGCCCGGGAGAGCCACGTTTTCTTTTTCCTCGCGCTACACGGATCTTATCTCGCGCCGATAAATTAACCCTACAGCTCCCCGAGCATCTAAGAAAAGATTCCTGGAACCCATGCTATTCGCGCGATTATCTCGAAAAAAAAACGGTTGTTTCCTAAAGAAATCCTCACTATTTCAAACTGTTTGCAGTTTTGAAAATCGATCGAAGCTTGGTATTGTACAAGGTGTAATCGATAAATAATGTACTATAATAACAATAAAATGTATGTACAGACAACATTTGCAGACCACAAAAGTATGTTCTACATTGTTCTATCGTCTTAAACTTTTGTCAGCCACCGTACTTATCTGTTCATAGACATTTTCTGCACGAAGATCCATAGTCAAACTGTATTCATTAACACTAGATCTACGAACATTTTTTGTATATCCATCTCCGGTATACATATACTAAGGAATAAGCTATACAGCAAACAGAATTTGAAATTGCAGAACTGAGAGAGAAATAGATTTGCGTATATTTGTATCGCATCGTCGATAAAACTCAGTAAAAATTGTTAGGGATAATACTAATTATTGTTGCAAATTTTGCTCACGAAGTTCAAAAACTGTCGAGTTGACGGGTCCTGTAAATCTAGTGTTAATAATGTTACTTAACACTTGACCAATTTACCCGTCCTCTAATTTATATTAATACCAAAAAGAAAACTGTTCGCATACAGCTTAGCCATCTATAAATTCTCTGTCAAACGGTCAAATCTATCTGAAAGCATTTTCTCTGCACATTGTAGGAAAAGAAATATATCCGACACGGTTCTGCGTAAAACGTGAATTTTAGATCGCATTAAAGTTCAACCGGGCTCCGTCGGATTTCTCGTCGATATTCGGCGGAATTAACGAAGCGAAGCCCGGAGTCACTTGGATCGGGGCGCTCCTTCATACGTATCATAATCCGCGCGATAAAATATCTTGCTCCCAGCTTGTTCCATTCGAAAGTTCCCCGGCTGAAATTCCGCGCAGCCTGTCGAACTTCTCTCCAGCCCTAAAGTCGAATTGTTCTCCGGAGAGGTAATTGATCTGGATTCCTTCCGGCCCCTCTGTCTCTCACCGTCCCACGCTCGCGCGTTCCCCTTTTCGAACTTTTAATAGTATCTTACCGGGGGAGAAACGCACAGTTGAACGCGGTATCAGCGATGCAGCCAGACTGCTCACGAAAATTCAACCGATCGAATCCGAGGGTTTTCGTGGTGGTTCGAATCTGTCCAGAAAGGAAGGACCGTGCTTGCGCGAGAATTGACGAGATTGCTTCTATCTCTTCTTTCCCTTGCCATGCTTTCCCTACTCTTTCCAAATCTTCTCTTCTTTTATCTTTTCGTAACCGTAGATCTTTCATCTTTTTTCCTCCCCTTTTCTGTGCCGCTCTTTTATGCGCGTTCTCCTTTGTTTCCTAACTCTTTGATTTACACCGCTTTTCCTTCCTTTTTCAATCACTTCTTTCTTCTCCTTCCCCCTGTTTTCAATCGCAGCGTTTTTTCTTTACCGGTTTTTGGCTGCTTTCTTCTTACAATTAGTTCTTTATTACCTTCATACTTTTCTCCTTTTCTCTTTAACCATTCTTGACTTTCAAAGACACTTTTTCCTTTTTTGTCATTGTTGTCTACCCTTCTTTTCTCACTTCTCATTTTTATTTCACTCGTATTTCGTACAACCCTCCCCCCGCCCTGATTTTCTATGGGAACTTTTGTTTCAACTCTTTTCTTATTCTTTGAAGCTATTCTTTCCATTCCTGTTTTGTCATTTCTCTGGTTTAAACTTCTATACCGAAAGTATCGATAATCTGAGGTTACACGTATAACACAGCGTTTTTTTTTTCTCGCAAAAACCAAATTTGTATACCTACTTCACGGATTTTCACGAGCAAGCCACCGAACAAGAACGAAAATTCAATGCAAACGCAACGTTTCGCGTTCGTTGTTGTGTGTTTTAACCAGCAAACTGCACCGCATGGCGATTGAGTCGCTCAAAGATGCGAATGAACGAACGAACGAACACGATTGCGAGAGCAATCTAGTTTTTGCACGCTGTTGGTTATTTGCCGAACAATCGTGTCGCCGCGAAACGTGGAACGGGGCAAGATGGATGCAGTTAATTACCAGGGTTTTAGCGAGCGACAATTTGTTCCGCGGAACGGAATGCAATAACTGAAACGTTCCCGGCCGTCTTGTCGCGGCTACGACTGGAATTTTGGCCGCTGGATTCTCATGAGACCGTTCAAGATGCGTACCCGTAGTAATCGCGAACAGAGTGCTCGCAAGAAGTTCGCGAATTTTTCATAGTCGACACGCAATTTTTTTCGCGAACCTTGAGTTTTTCCTGAAATACTAAGAAAATTAGTCTGTTCACTTTTTTCCTTTTTTCTTTCTTTTTTTTTTTTGATTGAGATAAAAATAATAAACGAAGAATACAGGTAGATAAGTAGTCGAATGAAAGTAACGAATAAATTTATTTGGAAGTAGAGTTGCACGCGAATAAATTTCAGAATGTTATTTTTGTGAATTAAGAAATTTATCCATCAAGTATATTTTATTATTTTAGAATACAAGTAGATAAGTAGTCGAATGAAAGTAATAAATATATTTGTTTGGAAGTAGAGTTACATGCGAATAAATTTCGGAATGTCATTTTTCAGAATTAAGAGATTTATTCATCAAGTATTTCATTATTTTAGAATACAAGTAGATAAGTAGTCGAATGAAAATAACAAATCAATTTGTTTGGAAGTAGAGTTGCACGCGAATAAATTTCAGAATGTGATTTTTGAGAGTTAAAAAATGTATTCATCAAGTATTTCATTATTTCAGATAATCCATTCAAATAAAATTGTTATTCCCTCGTCCATTCTCATATCTGTTATTTTATTTGACATTTGATTTGACTGGGAAAATAAAAATACTGTTTGTTCGTACATTTGTTACGAGGGGTGTACACGAACGAATCGCACAGCGGTCGGAGGAAGTTTGTGAATTTCATACAGGCATTGTTTGAAACAACTTTCGTGAACTGTTTGCCAATGAGTTTGCGCCTTGAAACACATTTTTATCCTTTGTTCGTTACCCCGTATTGTGAAGAGCGCGTGAGACTCGTGAGAAAGAGGAAGAGAGGAGTAATGAGAGAAAGAGAAAACGAAGGAAAGAGAGAAAGGAGGAAAGAAAAATGAAAGGAACGCAGAACGCGCAAAAAGAAGCTGTTTATTCAACCGCGTGTTTATTCAACGCTTTGTTCCGTGCATTGCAGAGGAACAATGGTCCGAGTCGATGTTTCAGTACGAAAAAACCGGGGAATAATACGATGTCCGACGTTCACAGGGAAGAAAGAACGAACGACAGGCGAATCGTCGTAAATAATAACAACAACGCGACTGAGCACCCTTTGCTGGTCGCGACAAACGGGGAAATATCAGATTTCCGATTTTATGTGAAAATTCTGTCGTTCGTGTCCATTTCTCCGCTGATAGTAGAACGAATGGACGGTGGGTAACATAAATTTCAGAATTTTCTGTCGAATATACCGATATCGTATTTTCAATCCTATATACAGAAATTTTATTATTCTCTCTCGCTCGACTTTCTATAATTATGATATTATCAATTTTAAGACCGGCACCGTTTTAACGAATGCACACGAAAAGTTTCCGAATTCTACGTTGAACATTCCAGGAAGGTTAACCCTTTGCATTCGAGAAGTTGAAAAGTTGTTAAATTGTCGTTATTATTAAAAGTACTGTTAACATACATAAGAATTTTGTAATTTTTAATCGATCAATTTTAACGAAGACACACGAAAAGTTTCCGAATTCTCTCTTGAACGTTCCAGGAAAATTAACCCTTTGCACTCAAAAAGTTGAAAACTTGTTAAATTGTCGTTATTATTAAAAGTACTGTTAATATTCATAAGAATTTTGTAATTTTTAATCGATCAATTTTAAGACCAGCGCCATTTTAACAAAGATACACGAAAAGTTTCCGAATTCTCTCTTGAACGTTCCAGGAAAATTAACCCTTTGCACTCAAAAAGTTGAAAACTTGTTAAATTATCGTTATTATTAAAACTACTGTTAATATTCATAAGAATTTTGTAATTTTTAATCGATCAATTTTAAGACCAGCGCCATTTTAACGAAGACACCCGAAAAGTTTCCGAATTCTCTCTTGAACGTTCCAGGAAAATTAACCCTTTGCACTCAAAAAGTTGAAAACTTGTTAAATTGTCGTTATTATTAAAACTACTGTTAATGTACATAAGAATTTTGTAATTTTTAATCGATCAATTTTAAGACCGGCGCCATTTTAACGAACACACCCGAAAAGTTTCCGAATTCTCTCTTGAACGTTCTAGGAAAATTAATCCTTTGCACTCAAAAAGTTGAAAAGTTGTTAAATATCTGTCATTGCTATAAAAATTATTTTTAATATACTTGAGAATCTTATTTTATCACACCTACACCCAAACCCTGCAATCTCTAAGTGACGCCTACATTATTTGTCTAAATTAAATAAATTCTGCTACCGTTTAACCTCGGTACTCCCTGTGCTTTATTTTGGATTTGAGAAACTATGGAAAACGATGGATTGTCTTTCGAAGTGCAAAGGGTTAACGATATCTATGTAATCGAAGGTAGCTACAGTCTTATCGGACAGGTGACTGACACTCGGTGAATATTACCTCGGCGATCGATATGCCCCGGGCTGAAGGATTAAATCCTCTATCAAATAAGTCTTAGCAGGCAGCAGGATCTATCACGACGTCCAGGGATTTCGTGGTAGAGCAACAAACCCACGACGGCCATTGTAACTCGAGAAACGCGAGGCAGGGGAAAGGGGTGAAAAGGCAACAATCGACGGGGGCGGTAAAAGGAATCGCAGTTTCCATTCTAAACATTGACCGAAGACACGTATCTGGCCGGACCGATCGATACGGTTAATCCCTTAGCCCTTCGTCTGGGACGGATGCGAGGAAGGAAAGGGTTCAGGATATTGTGCAGGAAATTATTCGAGAAACTGTCTCGAATAAAATGAAATAAAATTGCTTCAACCTGAGAAAATTGATTGATTCGATCGTGTTTCAATTATAGTTTGGCGTTACCTTAAAATTACTCGGAAAATTAATCAAACATTTTTTCGTCACAATTTTTATCTTATCGAAACACGATCACCAATTATAAATTACGTCGGTTAACTGAAAAGTTCGAAAGATGTCAAAAGAAGCGAAGAACGTTTGGCGGAAAAAATTATATACGGTACGTTTACAATTAGATTTGGTAAAACGAAAATGTAATTTGATCGTTTCATCAGGAAGTTATTGTACTCACTAATATACATTAGCATGCAATTCTACTTATAGGTTTTGGTATAAAAAAATACCCTCGTTTAACCTAAAGGAAGACCAAGAAAGTGAAGCTGCAGAAACATTATTAAAAATTGCTTTTCGTTAAAAAAGGAATTTAATTGAAAAAAAAAGAAAAAATCATTCTCTGCTTTCATGTCATTAACATTAGGTTGTCAGAGTGAGTTAATTTGACTCACTTGTGATTTTGTCAAGTTCAAGTATCATGTGAAAGGAATAGAAGTAAGGGCGTTTTTGCTAAATATAATTGAAAAATTTGCGAAAAATGTATTTTAAAAACAGCGTATATATGTGTAAATTGTTTTGAACAAACTATCTTAAAAATAAAGCTTTGTTTTTTTTTAAAAACTTCAATTTTCATGTTTGAGCCAAACTCATTTTAGGCAAAACTGGTATATACCCAACATCCGGCAATGTAGTGTTAATATCTACCTATATTTTTCGATGAAATTTTAATGATCCAAAAAAATCGAGTATAAAATCAATTCTCCTAAGAAACGGTATCATACTTTTTGCCGACACTGTACAAGACGAACGATCGTCGATGCACTGATACGGCAAAGAATCGAGATCAATTGAACGCGAGGACGTTAATTCGAAAAAGAACGACCCAGCAGGAGTGTGTCGGGCAGGAGGAATCGCATTATCGGCTGCAGCAATTCATGCAATTAACGAAATAAGGGTTTAACGCTGTTATCGTGCCGAGGACTGAAGCGTACACGGTAATGAGTTACTAAGTCCGCGAAGGGAACGCAGTTAACCTAATTGCAGATTATTGTTACCTCGAATTGGTTACCCTTTATACTCCGTCCGTCGTCTTCGACGTTTTTCACCGGGATAATGAGTTAATATCACGTAATGGAATCGTACCGGAATTATAATAGGACGGAAGAACGATTCCGTTGAGAAACATCTGCGAGGTACTCTGTATCGAGAGCACGTCGCTTGTAAATCAATCACCGGATTACAGATTTTCACGCAAACCCGTGTCTTTATATACAGAACCGGAGAAATGAAATTTCAACTGTTTCATCCTTCAGATATTATAACAGACTTATTTGTAGGAACGCGATCGAATGGGTATGATTCTGGGAAAGTGTGAAAAGTGGTTAAGGTGAACGATGGTTTTGTGAACGTAGAAGATTTGGGCTAGAGTGTTGACAAGAATGTAAGCGACCGATTGTGAGGAATTTTGAGTGAACGTGACCGAATGGATTGAGTGAAAAAGTATTAGAATTATAAAGAATGAAAATAAGTGTTTGGAAGAATATATTGTTATGTTAAGTCGAAAAGTTGTTTATATTAAACTATATACTCTTAAAGTTGTTACTATTGTGATAATGCGCAGATTTAAAAATTAGTATTGCAAGATTATACGTTTGGTGTGTGCGTCTGGACGTGAATGTGTGTGCGTGTGTGTGTGTGTGTGTGTAGGGATCGATAGAGTGGAGCCAAGTGTTTTGTCTTTTGGGGTCCCGCTCGATCAAAAAATGAATAGTGAGAGAATCTGTTGTGTAGTATTTTATCTGTGTCCTTTTTCTTTAGCCTTATTAAAATACACATATATTCTTTAAAACTTTATTCATTTTTCCATCTTTCCTTTTTTCTATAACCTGTCCTACGCTATCAAACTATTTTAAATATATATATATATATTATCTAAGAACACTTCACGTTTTACCTACACCTGAACCCTACTACCATCTCTCTAAATAAAAAATAAAATTATAAGAATATTTCTTAAACTCTTGCATTTTGCGTCATTTCTCACGTTGATCAGGAAGGAATGTAATTCAACAAAATTCTGCGTGGACACATTTTTTTTTTTACGTAACCTCTCCTGTTTACTGGATAACAGTAATTTGTTTGAACGCAACAACGCGGAAGGTTTCCATTTGATACCCTCTAGAACCCCAAGGTTCCCCAGTGCTCCGAAGTTGTGCTTATCTAAAACTCGAGCCAACTTTCCACGAAGAAACGGTTTATCGTTGATGATAGTTCGGTTTCGGTTTCTTTTCCCTTTATCCGCCCCAAACTTCGCCGCTCTTAATTCAGTCCATTGCACGACGAACAATAAGGAGAGACCCATGAAGGATATAGAAGTCGAGGCCTATCGGAGCGGACGAAACAACATGGCGCATAATCCAGGCCCGAGACATGGACGGCGCGGAAAATGGATTTACCCCGTGCAAGAGTCTCGAGAACGCGAATCCATCAAAACTTGCGCGAAACTTTCCCGAACGACTGATGAGTTTTCGTCGTAAGCTTAGGGCCTGTCTCGATGTTAAAAGCGCGACGTCGTTGGATTAAACAGAACAGGGATTCCTGTAGCACGGAAACGGCTGGCGAATTACGGTCACGAGTCCTATCAAACACCCGGAAGTCTCGCGATACTTCGAGAAGCGATGATTTTTTGGGGGGGAAACAATTTACGTTATCGTATCTATAAAAATGTATGGAAAATGTTTTCATAATAATTCTTTTCCAGCAATTGACTGGATTACTCTCGTAGGGAATTATGTAGGAATACGTAATTGCAGTGCAGTTAAAATTGTCGTTAGTTCAGCGCTAGAACTGTCAAAAGGGGTAAAAATGACCTAATCGTGATTTTTCACGGAAACTTGACAAATTTACTGTAACACCTACACTCTCGAAAATTTATTATAGCTTTTACTGTGATTACTGAAATTTTGTTCTCTTATATCGAGGATTTTTCTTATATAATTTTCATCTCTAACGAGTACCAATTTCAACGTATCGATTTCACTCTTCGTTATTACACTTCCTCGCATCTTTTGCCCCTAACGTTACTAATTAAGAAAACAATAAAATACCACATTTTAACCGTCAATCCTGAATACTTAAAGAACCACTCAAAGTGACCTAATTTTTCATGAAAACCTTGTGAATTTATCGTGACACCCACACCTTTGGAAATTTACCCTGATCTTTACAATACTCATTACAGTTTGTTTTCCCTCTGTCAGGTACATTTTAAGTATAATTTTCAATTTCATTTCTTCGTCACAAATAAGTGTGTACCCTAACTCATCAGTAGGTTTAACGTTAAAGAATAAAATCAGCAGAAACTTTTTCGCGCAATTCCACGTCGCCGAATCCAGCGCGCAACGAAGTCTATCAAAACTTGCAGCCGAGACTTGGCTCGCGCTGATGAGTTTCCATCGGCCCCCAAGTCTTGGCCCCAGCGCGAGAGCTACAGCTTTGTGCCGTCGAGGCATTCCACGGAATCCAGAGCGGGCCACGCTATTGGCCAGCGAGCCGAAGGTAGCGAACAAAGACGCGAGCGCGTCTATCGGTCGGCGGACCGCAAAGAGACGCCCTGTTGTCCGCAAATTAGAGCGCCGTTGCTCGTTTCAGACCCACTCCGCTTCACCCTCGCCGTCTCCGGGGAGTTGTTCGGGCTGTTTTAAGAGAACGACGTCCGGCAACGCGTTCGCGATCCTCTTTGGCCCGCGAGCTTTGTGCACGGCGACGCGGTGAACTTTCGACGAGCACGATCGAGTACGGTGTTAACGTCGTTGCGAAGTCTCTTCTGGGTCAGCCGGGTCCTTGAAACACGGGATTCTTGGGCTCGAGCCGTCTTTGTAGCAGGAAGAACGATTTCTGTTTCTTTCTGGTAAAGGGGAACCGGTATGGGTACGAGTTGATCGTTAAAGAAATCGTTTGAACGAACGTTCGTAGTTAAACTTCTGTTCGATGTTTAGAGAAGAATTGAATTTCCATTGGGTTGGTTTCGTTTTGTTCGTTACGATACAAAGGTTTCAGTTGGTAAGTAGTTTGAACACCATAAGGTCAGAGAAAACGAATAAATTAATTCATAAGAAATAGCACGGTAAATAAAAATCGTATTCTAGACTAATTTATAAATATTTTTCTATCATAATGACGATAAAAATAAGTATGTGAATAATATTTGGATACTATAAAACTGTGTTGTACATTGTACTGACGTCTTCAGTTTTTGTCCGCTACTGTACACCTAACAAATTATATTTTCCTATTATATGCATTACCCGTTTTGGGGAATTGGAATAAATAATAAAACGGTGAACGAAGAATCGCATAATTTCTTCATTAGATTTCATTCGATAAATTCCTTTAAAAAGTAATAACGAATTTTTTTAACATAAATTTCTCCAATTTTTAAAACTATAGTAAATCGACAATCATAATTGATTTTATTTAATTAAAGTCAATCCACGCAGTTCTGCGTTCAATCCACCAGTGCGCGTTCTTTAACTTTCAAACTGTAACGCGATCGCTTAACAATTTGTACGTTACAGCTAGTACATTTATTACGGTTCTAAAAGTTTTGAGCAATTCCTACCCTCTTAAGCGAACCCCGTACGGTCAGGTCGCTCCATAAAATATGTGGCGTTCGACTTGGCTCGGTCTGATCGAGATATTAAGACACATCGATTATCCGATCGCCGTTGCAGGCCGCGCCGCCGCGTAAAAAGGTTCCATTAGTTATCCGATTTTATGCCAGGCCGTACCATTCAGCCTGGCTGTGTGCGATAGGGTTATTCTACTCCCGTAACCGTATCCCGGGAATCATATTACTTCTCCCGGCCGTTGTACCACGCTTTATACCGCTTGCCTGGCTGCGTACAGGATCATACTACTTATTTCGGCCACGCGCAGAGTTATTCCACTTATCTGACCGCATAGAGGGTTATTCCACTTGTCTGACCGTGTACCGGGATTATACACCCTTGTCTGACCAAAGCGTGACCTATTTCCCTTGCCCGGCCGGGTATCGATCTTCGCCGTATCTCCGCGCGATATTATACACAACAGTGTCTGTGAGTGTGTGTTGTGTACGTGTGTCATCCTTTTTTCGGGATAAATTCCAAATATTTTGCGGTTCCCCTTTCAACGTGCACCGTCTGATGCTGAGAACGGGAGAAGGAGAGAAATGTTGAAGTATTGCGAGTAAGCATGCGAGGAAGTCATGATATTGTAGGAAATTATTTTATTGGCCGATGGGCTTTTACCTAAATTACGAGCTAGTGCAACGAATTATAATAATGAACTCTAAACGAACTATATACTCTCTCTATGAACGAACTAACGAATTCTTAACGAACTGACGAATTATCCAAAAACGAACTGACGAATTATCCAAAAACGAACTGACGAATTAACTAAAAACGAACTAACTCTAATTATCGCGAGGCTTCCTATTTATTTGCCTCGGGCCTGATAGGCGGTTCCTGTTCTTACCAATCAGGACCTTCGGAAAAATGCCCGCCTTCGATATCCCCACGCGTTTTCATCTAGGATATCGCCGTCTACCTTTTCTTCGGGGATCAGGTTTACGGCCGCGACTGTTTATCCCTACAACGCAGGCGTTGTTTAAAACGGCGCCGGAAGATAACGCGGCCCCGAAAAAATAACACGGCGACACCTCGAAACCTAATCCGCGTCGCCTAACGAAAGCAATGGCAATCGGCATTTGTTATTCTTTGCCGCTCTCCCCTATACAAAGGCTCCATTCATTAGTAAATTGCCTACAATATAAAAAATATTAATGTACGGCATTGCTATTAGAATTATCGGATGTTGTCATAGATATTATGACTTTTGCATTTCTTTCACACTTCCGTTTCTCGAGCTTAAATGTCCCCCTTTCAGGGCTCTATTACTCGTCCCAAATACTTCAATCGCGACACTGTCTCAGTTTCATTTCCTCGAAACTATATTCTCGTGCTCATACAATACCAAAACGAAAAAAAAAAGGAACTGTAACAATCTATAAAGTACTTAAGTTTAATGACCCCAGTTTTAAGTAATTAGTAACGTATAATGCAATAACGTATTCTCTAAGCACTTGATCTTCGATAACTAGGCTGTAGTCTGAACGATCCCATAAAATTTGCGAACACATTGCATAACGTATTGTGATATACGTACAATAGCGGACAAAAGTTTAAGACGTAAAGGTGAAAGAAAACAAATTAATTAATTAATAAGAAATAACAATATAAATAAAATTTGTATTTCATGCCAATCAATAAATAGCGGTCCACCATAATAACAATAAAAATAAGTACAAGAACAATATTCGCATATCATAAAACTATCTTTTGCATTGTCATGTCATCTTAAAACTTTTCTTTTCTCTTTTTTTATAAATAATCTTTATTCCGATTAAGACTACAATCATAGCCCATAGGTCGGTCTTAAACGTTTGCCCACTATCTTAGGTGTGAGTTCTAATATATTTTCTTGATATGCAAAACATTGTTGAGAGTGTTATTGTTTAATAGAAACGCTCGAACGAAACCTAAGGTATTCGCGAAAAATAACGGAGAGAGTCCCTGCATGGACTCAATATTCCGATTCTTTTTTTTTCCCCCGCTCGGAACCCGACCAATTTTAGAAGCCTCGAAGTTATTGCTTCGGCGAACATTCTCCGCGTTTCTCGGTCGTTTATGAAAAATGTCTGTCGCGAAAACGAGAGGAGACCGCCCGAGGTAGAAAACATTTTCCCGATTCTGACATATGAAAGACATTTTTCCGGGGATGCCTGCGCGCCGTTTGTAGATACAATACGCTTTCCCCACAATACCGCATTGATATTAGACCCGTGGCTTGTGCCGTGAAACACCGTAAATGCCTTTGTAACAACCCGCGTGCAAAGATGCCGCAATCCCATCCTGCATCCTTTGACATCAGACCTTGCTATATGAACCCGCGTCCGCCGGGCTCGTGTGCGTTCGAAGGCGTTTAAAATATTGCCGGGCTGAACGTCGCTCGAAGCGTCGGATTTTTGCGATATCGTTTTACACGTGGAATCACCCTGTGCCAAGAATTGTTTTACTTTATTTCGGTAGGCGCGAAAAAATATTCGCGAGAACAAAATTAATTTATAAAACGCGACGTTACTTGAATCGTTATTGTATGTACTGTTTCAATGTTTATTTCTGTCTATTGGAATTTTATATTACTAAATAAAATACACTCTGAAATACTTTGAAATACTTTGATACTTTATTATATAGCGAAGAAGATACAATTCTGATTGAACCTCACGAGCTTTGCGACGAGACTAGCAAACGCAAGTGTTCGAAATTCTTACGACTCTGTTCGGTTCCTTCAACCCCTTTGTTCTGTTTCTGAACGTTTTCCTACTTTCTGAATTGTCAAATATGCTTGGGTTCTTGGAAAAAAAATCCTTGAGAAAGTACACTAAGAGAAAGCTAAGTTTTCGGTGAATTTTTGATTCGTAGTGTTTCTGAATTTAATTTCTAACGCTATGTTAGAAAAAATTATTTAAAAAATCAATAAATATTCGCTTTATCTAAAAATAATCAGATTTTCGAAATAATCAAAGAAGTAGCTTGTTCGTCAACAAACTTCAATAAATCCTGTATTGTATATTTTTGGCAAATTTTTATTATCGTTACATATGATTTCCATTATTTAAGGTAGCGAAAGGGTTGATGCAAAGGGATCAATTCGAGGGCTATTTATTTTTTTGTAACGTGACACTATACCACACCTGTTCCGCGGGATAATAGTTATATTTCCGTTTTGTGTAGCTTCGAAATTTCCATTCGAGCAGTCGGAGCCACCGCCGCGTTGAAAGAAGCGAGGAAGCGGAAGTTGGCGGAATCTTTCCTGGCCGGCGATAAACTGTAAACAACTTTTAGTCAATCTCGCCATTCCAGGGACCCTTTGGAGGAAGAAAAAGCAATTTTGCTTAAAGTTCGAAACGTTTTCGTCGGTATAGAGTCGTCTCAATGCACGGCAACAGGGACACCACCAACTTGCGTTCCTGTCTGTCTATCTGTCTACGTTTGCGTGTGTTTGTGTGTGTGCACGCGAATGTGTGTATGGAAACTACTTGAAACTCTCTCTAACTTGAGGCAAACAATTTTTAAAGAAGCACACCGACAGATAAGATCCTTTCATCGCCCTAATTTCGCCCACAGAGAGCTGCAACTTCTTGTGATTCTTCCGCACGCAAGATATTGCAGATTACTTCGCCGCTGTGAACGAAACAACCCCCGTGCCTGTTCATTATCGTGCCTGAAACACTTTGCGACTGGATACCAACTAATCTTGGTGCAATTAACTTTTTAACTAGGAATGCTATTCGATTAACTCCCTATAAGAGAGTTGTTTCTTTCAATGGCAGACAAATATAATTATGACGCTGCGAGAGAAAAATTGCTTAACGATTGAAACAGCAAAATATAACGATTCCCACAACAGTACCTTCTTTTGATTACAATCAGAATACTGGTGCTTTTTATTAGTTTAGCCTTTCTATAACTAAGTTAATAAGATATACAGTGATGTCACAGTTCTTAAGCTAACTGCCGCTAATTGTAAGAAGAAGGTAGCAGAGTCTACTATGCTAGTGCAACATATTGTAGGAATGTGATCGAACGGATGCGAGGCTGGAAAAGTCGGAAGAGTACTTGAGTTGGGCGATTATCGTGCGAACGCAGAATGTTTGGGCTCGAATGTTTCTAAGGCGTGAAAGATGAGAACTTGAGAAAACAGTGTGACTGAGAAATTCTGGGTGGTCGTGACCGAATGCGTAGAGTGAGAAAGATTGACAATTAGAATGAAAGGAAACGAGTGTTTGGAAGAATATATGACGGGGAAAATGCGAGCGTGGGGCAGAAAGTATTGGACGGTGAAGTGAGAAGCTAAGTAGCCAGCGTAGAGCAAAGAACTGTGTAGTTTACGAAGCATAGGCGTAGTTTGCGAAGCATAGGCGTAGTTTGCGAAGCATAAGCGTAGTTTGTTATTTTGTGTTCGTTTGTGTCGTTTTAGTTTTATTAAATACACGTATATTTATTATTTTATTCACTTTTCTTTCTTTTCCTTTTTTCATTTATAACCTTTCCTATAATATATATATTTTAATCTACACCAACGACATCTCTCCTCAATTGATGGATCGTGAATCGATTACCCTCTCTACGCTTACAATTGTCCACTTCCCTCTCCCACTTCCTATTTCCCAAAAACTTGAAACGCACTCAGCCTTCGCCCATGGGCAGAAGCGAAAAGAAGCAAAAAGTAGAAAAAAGAAGCAAAAAGAAGAGAAACGAAGGAGCATACTACTAATTCACAAATCGTTAAGAGACTTTAATCGGATACTACGTTACATTTATTTACTCGAACCTTGTTAATCGATACGTTCATCGTACAACGATACACAAATATCTACATGCACATCTGCATCATTAGATATACGTAGCGCGTGTAAGCTTTCGTCGAACAAACTTCAAAGGATTAATAATTCGCTGGGTATCAGTAGAAGCTGAACATCTTAAGAACCCTGGGACCTAATAACTCGTCCACGTAGAATCTGCCAAGTAGAAGATTCCTAATGTACGCGAGGTACTTGCAGGAATCATGAGGATGCTTCCGTCGAGTTTCTTGACTCGGAAATCGTGTGCATCCGGTTCTACAAGTTCGACGACCTTAATATCACGATCTACGATAGCAGAAAGTGATCGCAAGGAAGTTAAACTCTCCCACGAACACAATCATACCGTGCTGTGAAGCGGCGTAGCAGATAGAATGCTAATCTTCGTCATCGATTCTACTGTAATTCACTCAAAACTGGTCGCGTGAATGACGTTAATTATTCATGCTCGTGTATCCGCTGCGTTTGCTTAATTTACGTGTATCGACAAACTGATCCCATTCAATTTATCGTACCCACGCCATCTTACTTCAAATGATAATCAAAAGAAATAACGTTGGTAATGAATACCAGTATTTCTATTATTAACTCCATATTTGAATAATAATAATATACATGATCACCGCAGGGTTAACCCTTTGTTCTTGAAAAACGACCGCGTATTTTCGTGTATTACAACGTGATCGTATTAATTTGATTCTAACCAATTAACGTTCATTGTTATCCGTTAATTCGTATCCGATCACGATCGATCATTAGTCGTAACTAATTTTATTATCACAAGTAATTCTAATTCATCATTTAAACATTATTCGTACATTCGATCACAGTTACTGTTTAATCAAAATTAATTTCACCACGGAAATCTATAAAACGCGCATACCTGCCTGTTCTCGTTCATAATAAACGTTCAATTTGATCTCGACAGAAAGCAGGAAAATTTCAAAAACGTTTAATTCCCGAAAATAGCGTACAGAAACAGAATAAAAAATAAATTAACCCCTTTGCCTACACGATATCTGCCAATTGCGCGAGCTATAGTAAACATTCAACTGTTCAGCCGTGTACCCGAACTAGCGCAAAATGTATACTTTTCGTGACATATATTTCAGTGCAACGACAGGAATTGTGAAATAATAAACAATGTTTGGGTACAAACAGCAATTTTAAGACGTCTAGGGTGTAATCATAATCAAAGGAAAAATATTCGATGTGGAATAACTCCGATCGCTTGTTCTAATAATAATACGCGGCACCTTATGCACAAATTCTATACCACGAGTCAGACTCGTGATTTTCGCTTATGGCACAAATTCTTTGCCACGAGTCAAACTTGTGGTTATAGGCCAAAGGGTTAATAACCCATGTATGCATATCATTTCACTGAAATCTTGTTCGAATCACAACAGTCGTAAAACACAAATACAAAACGCGATAAAGAACAAATTAACAATCGAATTCCACGAATTTCTCATTCGAATCGCAATATATCACGAAAGGTACAAACCACCATGTACCAGGTTCCCCCCTACCCAACTATCCCCCCATCCACCTACCCACTTTCCACAAAAACGAGATCTCCCGGCGCAAACGGAATAAAATTAACGTTGGTTGAGTGGAACGAAGAAACAACTCGGGATAAACGAAGGGAGAATGTGACAGAGAAAGTGGAGCACGGCCGGATGGAAACGCGGGGCTAGAAACGAATCGGATCGCGAGTATTCATCGACGCGCGGCGCAGACGAGAAAATCCGGGACGAGCTCTCTAGCTTCGAATCTCTTTTGGAAATTCGTACGGTGTATACAGAGGCGAGCTATCCCGAAACATGGACGAGGGTATCGATCGCCGCCCGGCGTTGCGACTGACGCGGAATGCGTAAGGAACTCGTTCGCATTGGTTCCGATAAATGTCTTGGCGCCGCACGAGAGAGGGACGAGAGAGAATGAGAGAGGAGAGTGAGTAAATGAGAATGAGTGTATGAGTGAGTGAGTAAATGAAGATGAGTGTGTAAGTGTGTGATTAAGTGAGTAAGTTAGAGAGAGGGGGGGAGGGAAAGAATGGGAGAGTGTGTGTAAGAGAAATTGAGAAAGAGAGGGAAAAAGTTTATCTGGGAGAAAGAGAGAGTGAGTGAGTAAATGAGAATGAAGGTGTGAGTGAGTAAGTTAGAGAGAGGAGGGAGGGAGGGACAGAATGAGAGAGGGTAAAAGAGAATGAGAGAGTGTGTGTAAGAGAAATTGAGGAAGAGAGGGAAAGAGTTTATCTGAGAGAAAGAGAGAGTGAGTGAGTAAATGAGAATGAATGTGTAATTGAGTGAGTAAGTTAGATAGAGAGGGAGGAGGGAGAGAATGAGAGAGAGTAAAAGAGAATGAGAAAGTGTGTGTTAGAGAAATTGAGAAAGAGAGGGAAAGAGAGAGTGAGTGAGTAAATGAGAATGAGTGTGTGAGTAAGTTAGAGAGAGGGGGGAGGGACAGAATGAGAGAGGGTAAAAGAGAATGAGAGAGTGTGTGTAAAAGAAATTGAAAAAGAGAGGGAAAGTTTATCTGAGAGAAAGAGAGGGAAAGAGTTTATGTGAAAAAAATAGAGAGTGAGTGAGTGAGTGAGTTAGTGTGTGTGAGAGAGAGAGAAATATTTCCGGACGCGCAACACCGTGTATCGTTGCATGACGTCTGTACGAGCATAAATTATTCAGTATCGGGGCCCGAGGAATTGGTTTCGATTCGAGACGCTGAAAGTTTGAAAATATGGAGGGCGATTCAGAATGTGATTTGTAAGAAGAAATTAACATTGAACGGCCTAACCCTTTGTATTCGATAAAACCTAAGTACAAATTACTCTTGTTGATTTCTTCGCGTCTCTTTGCATTACCGTATTACCTTACCATTTTTTATACGTAGATTACCTGACCTGTAAAGACTACAGAATTGTGTACAAATGACGGTATCAAGAATAATTTAGAAATGATAAATATTTACAGTCGCGTTAAAGTAACAAAATGGTGGATTTATGAATCCAACAGAGAGGTGTAACAGTTGCGAAGCTAGTTTGCCGTTCGAAAACAAATTTTACGTGCCATCGCCGCAGCGACGTCCGAGTGCCGTAAATTCTCGTTTAACGATGAATTTGGAGTAATGTCACCGTTGCGGCAAATGAGCGATATGACGAATCGACGCAACGTAAATGAACAAAACATATTTTCCAAGTATTTCCGCGGACACGCGTGTAACGTCTACCCGAGAAGAAAATTACGATTTTCAATCCAAGTTTGCGATTCCTCGCTATGCAGTTCCTAATAGAAAAGCGAAACAATGAGGGGAAAACGAGAAAGGAGAAAGGAAAACCGTAGAAGAAACTAGAGTAGAAGAACTGGAGGCTTTCGAATAAGGCTCATGAAATTGAAAGAGACAGAAGGAGCAAGACACGGAAATAAGGTAGGAACTGGAGAGGCAGCGAGAAAGAAGAGAGAATGTTCACGGAAACGAAGCCATTGTTTTGCTCGCAGACGCTAACCCTTCGGATTATACCGGATGTGTATCCTTCGCGCACAGGTACACGTGAGTCGGGCACGTAGCGAACCAAAGCCTCGTGTATACCAACAGTATGTATGTACACCCACGGCTAAAAGTATCAGACCGCTCACGGGGGATTAAGTAAATCTGAAGGTGACAAAGAAATCCTGTAAACTCTCTTAGAATGATTATCCGTTTTAGAATGTTGAGTTGTAAATAGGATTTAGGTAATCGATGTCATTGCACGACAAGGATCGAGGTAATTAATTCGTACAGAGAAAATCTTGGCTAATTGAAATTTTCTAATTCCATGTAATAAAAAAAAAAAAAATCATTTTCCGAAAGTTATATTTCTCCGTAAAATTTTCTTGTCTGAATACACTTCCCTTCCTTTTGTATATTTTTACTTTTCTTTTTTACCATTATTATATTTCATACCTCACTGCAATAATTTCCTTATAATTCTCTAATGGGTTAATCCCGTATCAATGAATAAATAAACTGAAGAGCAACAGTTGATGGAAGAAAGTAGAAAATCAAATTAATTTGTTTCATTGAAAGCTTGGCGTTATTTTATTCCCGTTTTGACAAGTTCTTAATCAATCGAATGTTAAAATTAGGCAACACCAATTGTATCAATAACAGACACACCTGTATCAGCATGTATTTTTGCTAACACCAAGTTACAAACCTAATCGTAAAAATTGCATGATCTATTATAAGTTAACTATCGTGCAATTATCGTGCAAGGAGTACGAACACAAGTGTACAATAGCATTTTCGGAAAGATTCCATAAAAGTTCATCGATCGGATTTATGTTAATCGGTGAATAAAAAAAGTTATAAAATTATATAAGATGAATAAGAAAATTATGTTACGAATGCATAAACAGTATTTATGAATCACGAGACCATGTTTCATTCTCGCGTCGAACTTACGTCGGCTACTGTACACCGTACAACGGGTAAGTATCGCAGTGGTGCGTTGGTCGAGTTACTTGTATCGTACACTATGCACTTTTTCGTCTGCGAGGGAAGAGACAACCGCGAGCGGACGAAACGGACCGCGGAGAAGCAATTATCGTAATGAGACGTTCGGACTGAAACGAGCGGGGCATGAGACAGCCTGTTGTCTGAGTCAGCTCTGTCTTTGAAACGTCTTGGTGTTGAGTGGGAGGAGGGGAAAACGGAAGCGCTGACTGGTGTTCTTCTTCGTATAAGGAATTGAGATTTAATTCTTGGATGAACAGGTTTTCGCGACTTTTTCGGGAAAGATACTTTTGATGAAGGTTTGACATTGGGAAACCAGAACGCGGTCATATTGAATATTTTTACGTTTTCTTTGGTTAACGTAAAATTCAAATGTGCGAAATAACAGGGTTCGTTTAAGATGTAAAAACAAATATAGAATTATATAGATATAGAAAAATACACCATATAAATTTGTTAATAAAAAGGTTATTGAATATTTTTCTATAGATATACAGATATATAGATATATAGCTGTATAGAAAAATATACAATATAAATTTGTTAATAAAAAAAGTTATTGAATATTTAATAGCAATGCTCACTAAAATGAAGAATGATTTTAATCGGATCACCAGAATATTGTAGATAGAATTTAAAATGTCCACAGTTTTAGTACTAATGTATTAACCAGTAATCAATATCATCGTATGCAAAAAAATTGTATGATTCAATAACTTACTAAGAACCTAGTATAATATATTTCATTGGAATTAAAAATAAATTATCGCGTTCAAACTATCGATGAGTTAACCCATCATCCACAATTAACAGATGAAACAAATCATTGACCGGAATTCGTTGCGTTGTTTCGCACAGATTACTGGTCGGAGAGGCGAACCAAAATTGTTCTTGCGCATCACGCAAATTCCTAGAGCATCGGGCACGTCCCTCACAGAGAATACCGATACCATCTAACGTGGGTACTCTTCGAGCAAGCTCAAACAATCAAATATTGGCTCGCTGGGCGTACCGCGATTGCCGCTGGAACACCGCTGATACAGTTCAAATAGTCTAAGTTACAAGGGACAGTTAATCGATCCACCTAATGCTACTTGGGTCCCGTGGTTCCTGACCGTCGCAAAGCTGCCGAGGAACTCATTAACGTTGCAATTAAATCACCACCTTCTATTACGTCAACGTAAACTAAATCGGTAGATATTAATAGACGAATTTCAATAGGTATGAGGTGTACTCTAACCCTTGATCCATGAATCATTGAACGCTGGATACACCTTCAGAACGCTGAATAGGTAATGAAACTATCATTCGCTGATGATTACCAATACCACGGAGGATACTAAATTCATTTTAGCTCGTTTTAATATTAGTAGCTATCGAGGTGATGAAAATGATGAATTCGTCATTTTTCATGGAAACTACGTAAAGTTACTACGACACGATTTTAGGAAGTCACTGTAATTTTCTGATTTGGGAAATCAAAGTGATCGAAATGATGAATTCCTAATTTTTCATGGAACCTATGTAAATTTACTACGACACGATTTTAGGAAGTCACTGTAATTTTCTGATCTGGGAAATCAAAGTGATCAAAATGATGAATTCCTAATTTTTCATGGAACCTATGTAAATTTACTACGACACGATTTCAGGAAGTCACTGTAATTTTCTGATCTGGGAAATCAAAGTGATCAAAATGATGAATTCCTAATTTTTCATGGAACCTATGTAAATTTACTACGACACGATTTTAGGAAGTCACTGTGATTTTCTGATTTGGGAGATATGAATAAAGATTGCCGTTTCAAATACTAAGTTTCAGTTCGATGAATGTGTCTATATTTTAACCGTTGATAATCCTAAGTTAAGGCTTTTTCGAAAGTCTAACGCGACAAGCATTCTATTCAAACTCAAGGACGAGAGTATCTCTCAGATCACTTTGATTAACACTTATCCAACCAAACGGGGAGATCTCCCACTTTTTCCTTAACAAAGCAATGCTATTGATTCTATTTACTTTTGTTATTAATTAGTCTTGAACTGCTTGGTATTGTTCACGGTTCGTCAAATGTATTTTCTGTTCTTCCAAAATACAATTTTTAATCAATTCAGCACTGGTCCGAGACTAACTAATAACAAAACTAAATAGAATCAATGGCAGTGCGCTTTGTCGAGGAAAAAATGGGAGATCTCCCTGTTCGGTTAGCTAGGTGTTAGGAATCCCCCACTGTATCCTGAACACCACCACAATAGTTCATCAGCCGACAAAGACTCCGATTGACCCGAGTTCTTCATCTCGCAACAGACCACCATAATTCAACGGTCGAACCGGAGCACGCTAAGCTACAATTCTTGCGGCAAGTAAATAGCCAAGCCCCACCCGAATTAATGGCGTCTCGGTCAGCATTCTTGTAGCGTCGCTTCCGGCCGATAAAGGACACCAAGCACACAGCGTGTATCAGCACATTTGTGGAGGCATAGCCACGAGCCAAGCCATCGACACGCGTCATATTTCCTCCGGGAACACCCATACGGTCATCCCGGAGAACGTGTTACGTGTTACACGACGGACTACGATACTGCAAATACTACAAAGGCTAATGCCGACAAATGGCCTCCGTTCCCGGCGTCGTTTATCAGGATCATGAGAGGAGCCTGCCATCGAGAGCCACGGGACTGAATTGTTCCTTTACGAAGAAATCAAAGCACGACACGTTGAAATTAAGGCTGCCCACGGTGCATTGTTGAGAAGATAACATGCAGGAGACATTAATCGAACCTTCCTCTCTAATACAAATTATACAGCAAGAATTCACGTATCTTGAGATTATTGATCGAAGAAAAAGAACAGAGAGTAAACTATAGCATATCCAACGTGAACGAGATAATGGTACAGCTAGGAACTTGACTATTTTTAAAGCAATGATCAGAGTGTCGTATATATAGAAACCGTGACGGACTCGAGCACTTGCGAGAAAGATCATTGATCGATCCCTCCTAGTGGCTAGGGCAAAAGGTCGCCACAAACTCTTTTAAGCTGAAACGGAACTATCAGGATGAACTCGATGAACAACGGAAGCAATTAGGACGTTATTATACATAACGTCACAGAAAGCGAGCACTCGCGAGGAAGCTGGATTTCTCCGGTGGTGAAAAAACAAGAGATTCGTCGCAGAAGCAAATGTTCGTGATGAAAAGCATGACTTTCCCGATGGTAATTTTCCAATTACCTCCCCCTCGAATCCTGTTGGCCAGAGAGAGGGACTCTTTTCCATGCACGAGCGGGCTGAGCGGAAGGCTCCGCGCGCAGTATCGATTTCAGATTCCAATTTAATGCCGTCGCGGTATCTGAGCCACGATCTTCCAATACCAATTTCGCGTTATCGGCCCCGGAGCCCGACGACGACGGCTTCCGTCTTGCGGCCGCCAGACGCGGCCCGCGCGATCCTCGAAGCCCGAGGACGACTCTGCTCGCGGCTCGGGCACTCGCAGAACGCGATTCTGCTCTTAGCCCTGGGAATCCGGGAGGAGACTGTGGTTCACGGTCCCTGAGATTTTTAGAAGCTCGAACGGTTAGGGGATTCGGGATTTTAGAAGCGATTCTCACGCGCGAATTTCGAACTCTGAAAGCAAAATCGTTGGATTTTCTGTAGATGGGAACGTGTAATGAACACTGCTCTATTTAGAATGTTGAAATTTTGAAGGTCGCTTTGTTGCGATTTTGAAATTTCGAAAGCACTGTCTCGAAATGTTAAAGCTTGAAATTCTACTACAAACTTATTTTAAGCTCAAACTGTATTTACAGTTTTTAAACTTTAGATTTTATTATACTTGCAATTTTTTAACTTCAAACTCTACTACGCTTACTATTCAGGAATTCGTATAGTTCATTATTGTATTCACATATTTAAATTTGTATTTTATATAACCTCGATTCAAATATCGTCGTGGATGCTATAGCATTCATTGCACATAACTGTTAAAACGTGATATTCCGACTGCTCATACAAAATGTGTCCAATCACATTTCGAATATCACAATTAATTTAGAAAAAAAATCGCGTGTCTATTTTTGCACCTCACTGAGCTTTTTACTGTCCGCGAACGTCTTAACACTGTTCCTACCACGACCTGTCAAATGACCGTTTTTAAAATTGTGATTAGAATTTCATATATACAACATAATTGAATCACCTTTAAATTTTAGACTTTTCCTCAAATATACGTATAATACATTTTTCATTGTTTAATTTCTGAGAAAAATTTGTAGTCTGTCTTACGTGGAAATGTTGCGGTAGGAATAGGTATACGTGAATTGTCGGTAGGAATAGTGTTAAATATTGTTAGGTTTTTAACACATTAATAGTAATAATAATAATAATAATAAATGGAACCAAGATACAGTCACAATAGTACCGATCGCTATATCTACAACAGGTATTACATCAAAAAGATTTCTACAAAACCTAACAGCAATAGGATTACACCCACAACTACACACAGAAATACAAAAAGCAGTAATATTAAAAACCACAACAATAGTCAGAAAGGTCCTCCAACAAGAATAAGGAACAGGCATCACCTCAAAAAACATTCATACAGAATCTACAAATACCACAACTGCCAACACACATACACTCACACATCCGAAATGTAGCCATGCTTAACAGAGGGACAATATTAAAAATTCCCGCAATAAAAACACCAGCATAAACTTGGTACAGCTCGTTAATGCTGGTTACGAACCAGAGAGGAAATCCTTTGAGAGTTCGAAGGATAATAATAATAATGTATATAATTAATCCTAAACATTACATAATTACTAATAACTGTCACTTATTCTATACATCTATTCACAAACACGGACCTTGGAGAAATGCGCGGTGTCGAAACATGTGCGATACAACCACACTGTTCTATTGTTTTTACATTTTCCCCTTTCTTCGATCTCACACTCACACACACACACACACTGTGTTTCATCTCTATCAAATATATCTAAGAACTTTAGTTTTTGTTACACCTACACCTAAACCCTACCATCTCTCTAATAAAGTAAATCTTATAAACACACCGAGTAATAAGCGCACGTTGATTCCTCTCGTGTTCCAGTTCCGCCGCACAAAATCGTGATCGTCGATGACTCCGGGATCGCACGGGACTCGACGGTGGGCCCGTACATGGAGGGCGACACTCTGCGGCTCTACTGCGACGTGTACGGCGGTAAGTACAATGTAATGTCACGTCGGTCCGCATCGTGTTTCCCCCGGGTGGTCCGAGCTGGAGGACCGCCGGAACGTCCGGGGCAATTCCAAAAACGAGCACCGGCTTTCGTGGATCGTTGAAGGCTCGTTTGCAACCAAGTTTACGCGGCGGTACTCCTGTTCATGGCAGGAGACCCAGGGCCACGTTCACAAATTCATTTTAATCGTTACCGTTGCCCTACCTCGTTTCGCGGATGAACTGTATACGAAGAGACGAAAAAGGGTATTAATCTATTGGGGAACGAATATATCGAATCCAACGAAAAATAATGTTTTTTTGTTAAAATAATGTCATGTATAAAGTAATAATTCGATAATCTTCCATCTTTTTTTTTCTTAATAATATCAGAATTCTAAAATAAACTGTTACACTATTTTATTATAATTTCGTCTTTAATTCTGTGTGGTTCGAAATTTTCCAAAAGCGATTAAAAGGTTTATGTGACGAATTCGGTGGCTTCAGGATACGTATGGGTAGCCGACAAAAGTTTAAGATGACAGAACAATATAAAACGTAATTTTATGGTTCACAAATATCGTTTATCTATACATTTTTATTGTCATTATTGTAGAACGCTATTTATTGATTAACATAGTATACAAATTTTATTAAAATTACAAGACAATGTAAAGTATAATTTTATATTTCACAAATATTGATTATCTATTCATTTTTATTGTCATTATAGTAGAACTATAATGCTATTTATTGATTAGCATAAAAAAAAAACAAATTTTATTTACACTGTTATTTCTTATTAATTAATTCATTTATTTTCTTCGACCCTTTGGTCTTAAACTTTTGTTCGCTACTGTACTTATAGAATTTTATTTAGTCCCACTTACCATCTCGAATTAATCCTGTAAATGTGAACGATTCGCGTTGCCCGCAGGTAAGCCGACGCCCACGGTGTCCTGGCATCGCGACGACAAACTGGTCACTAACAAAACCGTGACCGTGAGGAACGGCGTGACGCGCAGCGAGCTTGTTATTAAAAATCTAGGACGAGACGACGTCCGCTCCGTGTTGACCTGCAACGCGACCAACAACAATAGGTCGATCCCGCTCTCCTCGTCCGTTCACGTGGACATGAATTGTAAGTATCCATCTTCGCGATAAAAGCTCGGCGACCGTGCACACGGTCTTGTTCGACAACCCACCCCTTAACTTCCGGTTTCGCTTCTCTTGCCCTTAGCAACGGAGATTTCGATTCCTCCTCGGTGAACGCGCGCGGTGTATCGATTGTAAGCAACGGGTTAAAGGGTCAGGAATAATATTAGTCGAATCATTTATTGCGATAAGCAGGAAATTTTCGATGTGTTCGGAAAGGGTGACTTAGCGTGTGAGTTGGTGAAGAGGAATAACTGATTGTGGATTTTCAAAATGAATTGAAATTAGAAAATGATCTGTTTTGCTGTTTAAGTATAATAACTTTCACGTTACTTGGAACGTTTTAATACTATGTGTGTATTTATGTACGTTGTGTGCATTTAATACTGTTTCTGCACATTCAACCCTTCTGTTGTGCCTTGGGTTTGCTATATAATATACGATTTCATTGTGACTTTAAATTGATGAAGCTTTTCTTTGGATTTAACTTCATTGGAATCGGATTTGTTTATTTTCAGGAAGTGAGGATGAATGGCTCGTTAACTTTATTATGAAGGTGTACGATCAGAATTCCAATTAATATCCATTTCTGAGAATGCAATACGAATATAGATTTATATTGTCAATTAATTCTTAAAGAATAAGAATAAATTTTGTTATTAATGAAAGGTTTGCAGAAAATGAAATTATCAGTGATCTCAAGATTAACCCTTGATTTACAGACGTTTCTTGTATATCTATTTGTAATATACATATATTAAGAAATAGGTATACATCGTACAGAATTTCAAATTGCAGAGTTGAGAGGAAAATAGATCAAGGTATAGTTGTATCACTCCATCGACAAAAATTAAATAGTTATTGTCTTTGCAAATCTTGCTCGTAAAATCCAAAATCCGTCAAATTGACGAATTCCGTAAACCTAGTGTTAAACATGAATAATTCACAGCGAAGGCTGTCTATAAGGGGCGGGGAGGGGGGTGGTTTTGTTGCAGTATCCCGACCCTGAATGTGTTCAGCAAATTCGCTCATGGTACAGTTGTTCCAAAGTGAAAAGTGGAGATTCTCGTTGCCTGATAACATCGCTGCTACATCTTCGCGATACCGCGTTTGCTATTGACAGGCCATCGCAGCGAGATGTTTATCGGGATAATAGAAAAGCCAATGGCCATTTTTCTATCCCGGTTTCGCGGGCCGCGGGATGCGGGATCGGAACAAACTACCTTGTCGATGGGCAGAGATGAAGTTTCCAGTCGGTGGGCAACCAAGTCTAGATCGACTCCGATCCAATCTCGGTCTAAACAATACCCCAGAATCCAATTGATTCCCTGCGGTCTGATAAATAATAGGGGGATACCAAAAATGTTTATTCTGAACCATCTTATTGACAGCTCACAGCTATCCCATTTCTGATTCCGCAATTTTTATTCTTCATCCCCGCGAAATATGGACGTGTATTTCTTTGAACAGCTGTAATTTTTATTCTTTCCGATTTCAACACCCCTTGTCTTATAATCGCGAGTCACCAGTTGCATGGTATAAATTGTAATTTAATGCAAAAGGAATATACACAACAGGCTTGTAACGGAATCCAATTTTAACTTGACTTAAGCACAGCTTCGATCTATGAAATTGAAAATTACCGAATAGAAATTAGGTATTGTGTTTCAACCCTTCCCACCTGATATTATATTAAAACGGTTAGAATAAATAAATAAATTTATTAGATGAATAATAAATAATAAATTGAATATTAGAATAAATAATATTATTAATAGAACAAATAATAAATGAATGAATAATAAATACAAAAGATCGAATCCTGCGCGTAATGCCCAAGAATGTAAAATATAAAAAGTGGACATAAGAAGTTCCCGCTGCCGATTCCAAACCTCGTCCAGCTTTTCGATCGAAATCATCGAAAGATTAACGATAAAATTCTCTTATGCTTCATACGAAACCAGACCACCAATTTTCCAGCCGCGGTGCGTAGAGAGAACCGAGAACTGGCGGCCATTAAGGCGGTGAGTTACGTCCATCTTGTCGGCGACGCCGTTCCTTATCCCATAGCGAAGGATTTCGATTATCTGTACAATGATTTAAAATATTCCCCGATAACGTTCGCGGAGCAGAAAGTGACCATTCCCGCTCGACGACCCTCGAAGTCTGGCTGACTCTTCGCTTTTACCCCTCTTGGAAACAAAGCGAAAACTTGATATACTCGTTTATACCGCCATTTTCGTCCATGGTAGACGCTTACGAGGGAGAGGCAGAGGGTCGGTTGAAGGGGATGACGGTCGGTGATGTGATCAGAGAGACAGGTACTTTAGATCTTACATATTTTTGGAGCGGACAGGGGACGAGTTGTTCTTTCAGATGGCTTATCCGCCCTCCTTGGAGTGAATTCACAAGGGCTTATCTTGAAAGCACTGCCAGCGATTTCGACGACACTATATCAGCAAGAACAGAAGATTTTATTAAACGTTGCACGTGTAGATATAACGTAGACGTGTGTTTGTATTAAATGTGTGTGTTCGATTGCTGATGATGATGAATTTTATCGGATGAAGTAATTGTATCGACACGCTCTTTTTAAATGAAACGTGAATAGTACCGTTATGAATTATATGAAGTTTTGGTAATCGATATATTTGTGGACAATTTCAATTTATTGGTAAACATACAACGGAAAGTACCGGTCGAAGCTGCTATTGATAAAATAACGTTAATATTGATAAAATAACATTAATATTGATAAAACAGGTGATTTTAAAGCAGTCTAATTAAAATAACCCTTTCGCAGTTAACACCATATTCCTTAAATCATTCCTTGTCATTCCTTAAATCACCATAGCCCTTAAATTAAGTAACAAAGACCACGAAATGAACGAAATGAATTTTACTTCTGTTTTCGAAGATAATTTAGACAGATGTTAGAGTTAAGTCAGATATTCTATTTTCTTGGGAAACTCCTTAGTAAAGATTTATTCGCAAATTGAAGAAAAACCGGTATCCTTCGAGAGATAAAGTACCAGTACACGTTTAAACCACCATACTCTGTAGAATCGAAAACGTATGCACGGATACAGTTCCGCCTGGTTCGCGTTCCAATTTAAAATTCGTGATCGTTAAGCTTGTCGCGGTTCCACGAACTCCGAAACGATCGATCAGCCGCGATACACCGACCCCGTTTGAATTCCTAACACCGAGGGGACCGTTGGTAACAATTATTTCTGACGAGATTCGACGGTTCCATCGATAACGGGTAACGGGGCATTCGGCGAGCAAACACGGTCGGTGCACACCAGATGACTAGACCAGATTACCCTGTCTTTGAATTTCAATACAAAGTTGAACGGGATATTCGTCGCGCAATTTAATAGAACGCCGAAGTACCGGGGCTCGATAGCCTCGTTTCGCGTCGCCCAGTTTCTTAAGCAAAGTTTGCTCCCTTGTACCGGTACAGTCGGCCACAGAAATCTGTGTAACGAGTTTCAAGTATTTCAGGAACAAGTACTGTTATGGATCCGTCTGTCGGTTGAAGTTAAAGGGATCGTGGAAAGATAGCTACGTTTCTTAAACGCGTCTACTAAACGTAGAACACCATAATTGTTTCGAAAATCGATCCTCTGTGTGCGTAGAAGAAATACGCAGATAGTAGAGATAAGAGATAGGTATTATTAGTATGGTGGAATAATGTATTCTATCATAACTTTATGTTTCGATGATCATATTATAATTGTTGCAATTATAATTTCAAATTTCATTAATCTTATTGTGCTCATCATAACTGCTGCATGCAAATTTTCGAAATACCATATTTTTAATTTGTTTACATTTCCCTATGAACAATTGCAATAAACGTCACCCATCCAATTTTAATCAATGAAGCGCCACGCATAATATTGTTCGAAACTTTTAAAAATTTCAAGTATAAATTTAATAGAGTATAAAGTAAAATTTTCTAGTCTTGAATGTTTAAGTTTCACCAGGTGCGTGTAAGATCTTGCGATCGACTGTACTTGGTTAGACGCTACGACGTCGTTTGTTCGAGCGTTTCGTCCTTCGAACGGCGAGCATTCCGCTCGATCGTCCCGAGATTGCCGTTCTCAGGGAATGATAGAGCTGAAACAACTCCGGGCCGAGGCCGACTGTTTTCTTCGAGCCACGGGAATGGACGAAACGGGATGCATGATTTTTTACGCGGCTCGCTTACCCGGCCCCCGGAATAATGGCACTAAAACACGGAGCGCCGCTTTCGTAATCGCTTCAATTTGATTTCCACGACGCGAGCTAAGTTTTAACAGCTCCGGTTCGCCGGCGGGCTGTTTAGATACATGCATACACGGGTTATTATGGGAAATTGCTCGGATATGAGCCATTTGGCTCGACACGAATTTCTGTTTGCACGTTTCAGGAGAACGTGGTACGTAAAGTCTTCATTCAATGAATTTTTCTTCTCACTTCGTCTTCGTGCTTCGTTTCTCCTTTAATGTACTTCGTATTTTCCCAACGTTTTATTACGCCTTTTACCTTTATCCAATTTTCCAAATTACCTGTATTTCATTAATATATTTTATACAACAGAAATATGCTTATTTCCGAGATTAAGTCACTCATTCTTCTAGTTATACATTGTTACATATCTTATTTCTCCTGAATTACACATTTAATTCACCGTATCTTTTATCTATCCATTTATTCCTTACAATTATAAAACCTATCTAGACCTGCGGCATTGAGATATAGGGTATGACAGCCAAAAGCTACATTGCTTAATTTGAAACCTTACAATCTATAATTCTTAGAACAGTAATCAATGCTCCATGATATGTTCGAAACGACGAGATCTGGAAGGGCCTCCAAATTAAAACAATAAAAGTATTGCTTAGCAAAAATACTGTATGTAATTGGTCTGCCACGCAGACTGCACAGGAAACAACCAAAGAATCTTCTATCCTAATGGCATCAAGTCTTAACAGATGTTATCCATAAGGATAATTTCTACGTGTTAATTAACCAAACCCGACAATACAATTTATCGGATGTCCTTGCTGGACAAATTGTAAACACTCTTGGAGATACCAAAAAAAAAACTTATTCCTTAACTACCTTCTTTCACGAACATACAAACATTGACAATTTCCCTCAACGTACACAGATCTCGATACATCTGTGTCGACAAGTTCCCCACGAATCCCAAGCAAATCGTTCAACCGTTCCCAACAGCAAACAAACCACATAACACACATATATGCATACAACAATAAACAAAAGTTTAAGACGAGAGGACAACGTAGAGCATAGAGCAATGTTATTATTGTAGAACACTATTTATTGATTAGCATAGAATACGAATTTTGTTTATCGTGCCATTTCTCATAAATTAATTAATTTGTTTTCGTTCACTCTTTGCTCTTCAACTTTTGTCCGCTACTGTACATACTTTGATTCGCTTCACGGCCCCGTAAATCTCTCCGTCGATCTGAACACCAACTCACGTTACCCGGTAAACAATCTCAATCTCCACCAGCTAGGCAACCGTCATGACTCGAGGCACGTCGAGTAGCTCGAGATCCCTCCGTGACAACCGTCCCCGGTTGAATGGAACAAACCTGATCGCCTTGTTCTCGCGACAGCTTCCCCGACTGGAAGGTTAAATAATTTAGCCGCGTGTAACTCCCAGAAGTGGCGAGGGGAGCTCGTGGCTGGCGTCCCGTATTGTCGCGGCCCTACTTTATGCAACCGGAAGTCCCCGGTCCCAGCGGAACCTCGCTCGCGGCGCCGCGACAACCGCGGCTTTTTACGAGCTTCCCCGTTCGCTCTTTTCCAGTCGTACCGACGATCCCAGGCTATGATAAAGATAATAACTAGACGGGGACTTTTATGGGAGGACGGTATTTCGGAATGCGCGCGGTGTTACTGCGAAATGTCAACAAGATAGATCGAAAGGATAGTCCACTGGTGTGTGTGTGTGTACGTAAAGAGGGATAAAAGGGTGGGATCGATGTTCTATGTATTCTGAGTTTGCCAATGTATTCTTTGAAACTGAAGAAATGAAAGTATAAGAAATATATGTGTAAATGTGGAGAAATTTAAAATTAAGTTAATACGGTCAGGAAAGTTGCTTAACGTATTAAATAAAAATAAAGGATGGAAATAGAGAGGGGTAAAAGGGTGAAATCGGTGTTCTATGTATTCTGAGTTTGCCAATGCATTCTTTGAAACTGGACAAATTAATAACAAATATATGTATAAATGTGGAGAAATTTAATATTAAGTTAATACGGTCAAGAAAGTTGCTTATCCCATTAAATAAAAATAAAGAATATAAATACAATAAATATGAGTGTGAACATGCAGAAATAAAATATAGTTAGGATGGTCAGTGAATTTGCTTAACCCTATAATCGCCAAGCTTTTGTCCAACCTTATTTTTTAAGTAATTTGATTAATTAAAGTATAAGCATTAAAGTATCATTTGATTATTGAACAATGAGTCCCTAAGTAGAACGTACGATTAAAAGCAGAATAAAACTTTTTCGACATCCGAAGACTCGTTATTCTATCAATTTTCATGTGAAAATTTTATCCGCGACGAGATAAATAGTTTTAATATCCTCATGCTTATGATGAATACCGTCAGCCGTAGAAATTTTCGTTCTTAATTCGACGTTGCGCGCGGAGATTCATTAAGAGATCTCATCAGCCGGCTTCATCAAAGTAAGAGGGACGCACGAAGTCTGAATTAGCGTAGTCGGTATCGGTATCAGCCCGCCTTCGGATCTCTGACGAGGCTGGTTGCAATTTCTGACGAGACGTCGTAATGAATCCGTACACGCCGTGGCGTGAGGCTCACGAAACTTCTAGCCGAGCAATCGTCGTTCAAACTCGATCACGTTAACGCCATCGTACATTAACTCTTTTCGATCGTAGTCGTTTCTGGATTCGATACCCACACGAACCAAAATTATTTTCACTAAATCGATTGTTCTCGCTTCAGACGATCTGTAAAAATTAGCTCTACTCAATTTGTGTATGTAATACTGGGTCAATAATTGATTTAAGCAAATTGAAATAATTTCAGTAAATTTGTTCAATTTAAGTAGATAAACAGCTTCTAAATTTTATGATATCATCGATTTTCAATACTGATGTGTAACATTGTAAATTTGTTTATCTTTAGTAAATGAACAAATTATAAACTTTAATTATATTATTAATCCTACATTCTAAAATTCAATTTTATCATTTTATTGCAATATTTTTATTTAATACAACAAGTAATATTCTCAGTATCATTATTATTATTATTATTATTGTTATTATTATTTCTGTTATTATTATTAATATTAATATTAATATTATTATTATTTCTATTATCATTATTAATATTATTATTATTATTGTTATTATAAAGGTTAAAATATTTTTACCTACTCTCCAATCCATCCCTCACTTTCTCTCGAAATCTAAAATTAACCACGATACCACAATTACCTACCCCGGTATTATCTCGCTGGAAAGTGACTCACGGTTGGAGGCGACACTGAAATTCACCGGAAGAAGACTGTGACCGTTCGTCGAAACGGTCCGCGTTTAGCGTCTTCGCGAACGGTTTATCGCATTCGCTCATAAAAACTTTTACCGGCCTTAATCTTGTCTATGGTACCCCGGGAAACGGCCACGGCAAGATCGATACCGCTGCTCGCACGAGATAACGCGAAATTTATTCTCGAAAAGAAGAGAAAGCGGGAGGTAGGAAAAAATCGAGTTTTCGCGAACGGGTTAGATAAGACGTTACCGGTGGACCCCTTGAATTACCATAACGACGACGATAAAGAGCGTTATTACTTTGTCACGGGGACAAATCGGGACCAGCAGAGGGGCAGGCTGCCTTTAATTGAAAGTTCCGCTGGCCGAGCGAGGTCCCGCCGTTTTCTTGGCGATTCCTCGCGGGACCTCAATTGCAACATTCGAACTGAATTCGGGACGATCGATCGGGCGAGTGATCGAGGCGTATTGGAAATAATGAGCTGAGAACGAAAGCGAGGGACAAAGGGAATATTAACCCATTATCCGCCATAATTTAGAAATACAGAAAAAAGTATTAAATTTGCAGCATAATGATATTCATACTAATCAACTGGAACTATTTTTGCCTTAATTGTTATTGTTTTTATTTAGATATAAAAATTAAAGCCCTACTTTAGTACTATTTTTTACTTTGGTATTATTTATTTAGTATTTAGATTACTAAATTAAAAATAAATTAAAAAAATAAATAATTAAATTTTGGGACATGGGCGGAATGTACTGTAATATACTGAAAAAAAACGAAATTAAAATTATATATTCGTTTTATTCAGTTTTGTAGAAACTAATACAGGAATATGGAAATATTCAAAACATCTGTCGTGCAACGGAATATCACATCTTGCACATATTCTTGTTTTTTTTTTCACAAGCTACAAATCGTCGTTGCGTATTTATTGGTTTTATTATATGATCAATGGGTTAAGAACGGCTTATTATCGTCGCAGAAATTGAAAATAACGATTCATGTGCGTGGCGCGATCCTTTTTTTTTAGGAAAAATCGTATTTCAGCATTGATAGGATTTATTGAAATCGCGTTAATGTTTCATCTTTCAATCGAATTTATTGATATTTAACATTCGAATATTTGAATTGGCCACTCTTAATATTTGGATTAATATTTTCCAATATTTCGGATGCAAACATACCAATTATTAATATTCCTCGACGTTAATTTAATACCGGTTACGTCGATGTTACCACGCCCGTAGCTTAAGTATAATTTTTACCGATATCGCTCATAATGGAAAACGAGGAAGCTGATGAAATTATTCGGGCATTACGAAAAAAAAGTAGGGGTTTAATAAAATTAATTCGACGAGAGAGAGAGAGAGAGAGAGAGAGAGTGAGAGAGAGAGCCCCTCTGCACGTTCATTTGGACGGTTTTGTCTCGCACGCTTTCTAATTGAATGCCAGCTCGACCGGTTAAGAGGCTTACGGAATGACGAGGATCGGGAAAATTATTATCTGAAGATGTAATTATTTGAAAAATGAGAAGTGTAATAGGAAGATCCCGCTGCTGGAGGAGGGGGAGGGGGGAATTGTTCCCGCGTTATGCAATCCGAGACATTCGCTTGGATCCGTGAATCGTACAGTTTATTCCATTATCCTGACGTACCACAGTATCTCATAAAATTAATCAAACGAGCAAGCTACATTTTCTTATCTACTCCAACTGTAAGGTTACCGTTTAATCATCTTTATTCCGTGACAAATATTTCTCTTGGCACTTTCCAAACTTTTTAATTAATTACGTATTTCGATCGAATTAAAACTGTAACAGACGGAAAATAGTTCGTTTAACCTGTCGAAGAATGAATTCGTTCGAGTTAGAACAGAAAGTCATCTAAAATCACAGAATCTTAATTTTGTTTCGAAATTGTCGCTTTTTAATAAAGGTTTATTAATGCAAATTTTTCACACGGTATCTTTTGCAATCGTGTCCCAATCGAAGAAAGATTAAACGTACGCTCAGCTGCCGGTGTCCCACGAAGGGATAATTTTGTGAATTACCCTACGCGCCTGTTTTCAGGCAATAAAGATGCAAGATAAAGAAAAAGCGGTAAAGGAGATAAGCTGCTCCTGAAGTATCAAACGATCGAGGAAAGCGATCGGGACAAGGGGAACGGAATACTTGAATTCTTAAGATGGCGCGATTAGCCGGTCTGCGAGAAGCTTTTGCACGAACTTGAGAGCCATTTGTATGTACGCTACCGACCAAAAGCTTGGAATTACTTTCCCGATCTTATCCATATTAAATCTCCCGCTAATTTCGTGTCTTATCAGCGCTCAACCTTTTACCTTATGCTTTTTTTCAGTAATCACCTATATTTAGCCTTTAAACGGTAAAATAGGATGGTATTATCAACCAGTGCAGCACATTTTCAATAAATTCAGCCAAAAACAAAAATGAATACGTGATCACATTCTGAAACCAAAAATTCTCTAAGCCACTACAAATCTAAATTCTGCTTCTGTTTTTTATCCTTACGTTCTTTAGCACCTATCCAACCGAATGGGGAGATCTCCTATTTTTTTCTCAACAAGGGCGCTACAATTGATTCTATTTACTTTCGTTATTAGTTAGTATTTAACTAGTATTATTCACAGTTCATCAAATGCATTTACTGCTTTTCCAAAGTACAATCTTTAATAAACTCAATAACTCTTAACACTTAGCCAACACCATGGGGAGATCTCCCATTCTTCCCTCTGTCATTGATTCTATTTACTTTTGTTATTAGCTAGTATTTAACTAGTATTATTCACAGTTCATCAAATGCATTTACTGCTTTTCCAAAGTACAATCTTTAATAAACTCAATAACTCTTAACACTTAGCCAACCGAATGGCGAAATCTCCCATTCTTTCCTCTGTCATTGATTTTATTTACTTTTGTTATTAGCTAGTCTTGAACTAGTATTATTCACAGTTCATCAAATGCATTTACTGCTTTTCCAAAGTACAATCTTTAATAAACTCAATAACTCTTAACACTTAGCCAACACCATGGGGAGATCTCCCATTCTTCCCTCTGTCATTGATTCTATTTACTTTTGTTATTAGCTAGTATTTAACTAGTATTATTCACAGTTCATCAAATGCATTTACTGCTTTTCCAAAGTACAATCTTTAATAAACTCAATAACTCTTAACACTTAGCCAACCGAATGGCGAAATCTCCCATTCTTTCCTCTGTCATTGATTCTATTTACTTTCGTTATTAGCTAGTCTTGAACTAGTATTATTCACAGTTCATCAAATGCATTTACTGCTTTTTCAAAGTACAATCTTTAATAAACTCAATAACTCTTAACACTTAGCCAACACAATGGGGAGATCTCCCATTCTTCCCTCTGTCATTGATTCTATTTACTTTTGTTATTAGCTAGTCTTGAACTAGTATTATTCACAGTTCATCAAATGCATTTACTACTTTTCCAAAGAACAATTTTTTATAAATTCTTAATACGCAACAGGCAGTGTACAGTTAGGTGTGGCACCGTGCGGTTAGCTAAATGTTAATGAGCTTCCGGTCGGTGAAGTGTTAAGCAGAATCATGGTGAAAACAGGTTAAACTTCGGTTTTCTCTGACGTCTCGGGGACCACGATAGGATATCTTAACTTAGAACGGTAGCATGGTAACGCCGAACTGTTAACCGATGGCGTATGTTTGATACGCGAGCCGGAAGTGGCCGAGCCCGCAGCAAACGCCCACAGGCAGCGACCTCAAGAGAGGTTACAAAGTAAATTCCACCGCGACACGCGACGCGGCTTAATAACTAATTATGCCCGATAACGCTGGATTATCTGGTAATTATGCGTATCGCGATGGAAAGAACAAGAAATATAGCAGGAGTCTGTATTCACCTAGCGGATCAACAACGCACGCCGGTTGTTCGCGATTACTCCTGTTGCATTCTTACGATGTAAAAAAATATATCCTGCTGTATAAGCTTGTATATAATTGCGCTCCTTTTAACTTTACTTTTGCTTTTACTTTTATTTTCGATGGAAATTGAGTTCAGAGAATGTAGCAAGTGAAACGCTGATTTCCGAACACGTGGTACTGTACAATACTTTAATTCGTACGATGTTTACAGTTCGAGGTCGATACAGAGAGTGTGTCCTTCGGACAGAAGATTTGGCGAATGACCCATTAGTATATACAAACATATGAACGACGGCGTTGATAGTAAGGTCTTACATGCTATTGTAAGATGTCACGAGTATAAACTTCGGTTTCAACAGTTTTTGATTATTTATAGAATTTATTTGTGGGTCAGGCTTACAGTAAGAGAATTAATTTATTAGAAATTGCAATGTACTTATAATCGTCCCATCGTTAATTACAAAATCGGTAAATCATCGCATATCACTCGGTGGGCACGCATCCTCCTTTTATATGCATCAGGATAGGTGGTGAGGGTTTACCAACATCGAATTGGAAATTTGGCACCTCTACATATTTTTGTATTTTTACGGTATCACTTCTTTATAAAGGGTGTTTACCCGTCAAATAAATAAATTAATAAATAATCGAAATTGGGAGTTCGCGAAAGAACCGGGCCATTACCGCGGCTATGGTTGTAAATTCCGTTTCAGCGTTTCGAGTATAGTTATCGTTTTCGAGAGGATCGAGGCATTCCAGGGCAGAATGCGAATTTGGTTTCAAGTGAGAAGCTCGTGTAACGCGAGAAGTTGCAAAGTGAAATTTGCAACAGTTTGAGAGGTTTCAGAATGTTGCGAGGGATGAGGATTAATTATAACAACAGTTCTAAAATTGAACTGTACGTTTTAGACGCTATAATATCCGCAACTGAACGACTACCAATTAATATACTAATTTAATATATTCTCTGACACTCGCTCGTTACATTCCATTAGTACTTCATTTTAACCTACACTGTATCCTGTAACCTATAGATATTTTATACCAAAATATTGCATTCTATAAAAATCTAAAGCGCTAATTTCTTTTTTTTTATTCCCATTTGTCTTCTCCTTCCTACGATTATTTTTATTCAATTGATGTTGAAAGACAATGTATATTGTCCTGTTGCGTCTTCGACGTTTGGAATTCTGACAATAATAAGGTCAATATAAACAGTTATAAACAGTTTGAAAGCTACAATTAATGAGGTCAATATAAACAGTTGAGAGCTGAAACGGGTTAACCATTTTCTAATTTGACTCTCGTGTTTCAGTTTCGTTCGAAACATCGGACATAACGCATCCGTTCTATTATAGTATTATGTTTCTTATCTTCAATCCTTAATTAAGTTACTATTTCACTGAATACGTACAAACTGTGTATTTTTTTAACCTTAAATCTACAGCACTTAGCTTTCCACAAAAATTTAAAGATACCAAGTTTCTTGCCACTTCCTACGTTTCCGTTAGTTCGTTTTCTACTCTAATCGCCCCTATTTTTCTATTTCCGCTAAAAAGACGAGCCCGTTGAATTATTCATGAAACGCGAAGCAGGTTCGAGTGGCGCAGTTTATTAAAGGGAATATCGGAACAAAGAACGGGTCCGTGAATCATACAGCAAAGCGTCGAAACTCGTTGAAAAGGGCGGGTCTCGCGGCGAGAAGCCTCAGATATATTATTGCTTCATCCCGTGTTGCAGCGGACGCGGTATTTCAACTTTGTTGGTCGTAACCGTGAAAAGAAACAAGCACAATGACCGACCTCCATTGTCTCCCGATCCACGGCTACCCCGGTACCATACACCAATTTCCAGCGATATCCCACCTGAGGCTTACGCGAAACACCAAAAAGACCCCCGGAGTTTCGACCTAGATCCACGAAAAATGTACAGGTTCGACGTTGCCTTGGAAAACACAGGGAACGAAGTCAGAACGATAAATATTAAATTGTTTTGAATATCAGTGGGCCGTACAATTTTTTGGTCAAGTTATCCGTAGTGCAAAACGTGGGTGACTATCGGACGTTTCAAATAAAAATTTTTGTATATTTTTAAAGTCATCACGCATTAAATTTGGGTGGATATACTTATCTTTAAGATATAAAAAATAGAATGTGTGACTATTATATTCGGCGACTATAGCGATGGGTGACTATACAGGTAATCTGTTATAGTCGCTTTCAGAATACGAGAAGTGCTCGGTATTAGGTGACTGTAGCCACTTTTAGAATACAGTATATGCTCGTTATCGAATAACTATAACGGTGATTGCAATATGAAGAATATTGCGATATAGAATAACAATAGTCACCTGTAGAATACCACATATGTTGAACAATTGCTTGTCGTGAATATAGCTACAGTAGCGGACAAAAATTTAAGACGAGAGGACAATTTAGAATGTAGTTTTATGGTCTTCAATCATTATCTGTACTTTCATTTTTATCATCATTATGATAGAAGACCATTTATTGATTAGCATAGGATACAAATTTTGTTTATCTTGCTATTTCTTATTAATTAATTATTTTGTTTTCTTTTACCCTTTGGTCTTAAACTTTTGTCCGCTATTGTACCTACAGAATTCAAAAATTGTCCACCAGTGAATGACTGCGACCACATTTAAGGTGCAAAATGCATATAAAAATGTATTTGTACTATGATTCTCTATGGAATACGAAAAACGTCCAACGATAAGTGACCACAGTCACGTTTAGCAACAAGAAGGTGAAACGCATAAAGGGCTCGCAATCGGCGACGTTTGTCTCGCGCGCTGTATGATTCATACGTATGCTCGTTACGTTATGAAAAAAAAAAAGAGAAGAATGAGAAAGGGGCGCGGGAGGGAGAAAAGGGATGAAACGGGAGAAAGAGGAACAAAATAAGCCATCGAGCCGCTTTATGCGCGTCTCTATGCGCGGATCACAAAAGCGGCGCGTGGAAACGAGTTCCAGAGGAGCCGTGTGCACACTCGGCGAGTTAATAATACGTTTCCGGTGTTTTTCACGGCGAAAAGTATCGCTGCCCGCGTGAAGCTTAAAAGGGATCGTCGCTCTCAATGCCTGCCGAAGAGCTTTCTTATTTGCCTCTCGGCCACGCAGATACGCGGCATTCGGTGACACGGATTTCCTCCCCGATACATGTACACGTATCCTCGCCACCCCCGTGACCGTTCTGCTTTCGACTAGCGATGGGTTTAAGCATATTGTAAATACAGTAAATACGGACAAAAATTTAAGATGAGAGGACAATGTAAAATATAGTTTTATGGTTCGCAAACATTGTATATCTATTCATTTCTTTTTCTTTTTGTCATTATAATATAACGTTATTTATTGATTAGCATAGAATACAAATTTTATTAAGATGACAGGACATTTTAAAATATAATTTTATGGTTCGCAAATATTTTATTTATTCATTTTTATTGTCATTATAGTATAACGCTATTTATTGATTAGCATGGAATACAAATTTTATTTATACTGTTATTTCTTATTAATTAATTTATTTATTTTCTTTGACCCTTTAGTCTTAAACTTTTGTCCGCTACTGTAGGTTTGAATACGGCTGGGAAGCCTCGAATGCCTTACGAGTACTTCGAAAAAATAAAATGAAATAATACGCACCGTACTCGAACCCATCGCTACTTCCAACCACCTTCCATTCTCTAGTCCTCGTTTGCCTTTCTTGCCAACCAGCGACGATTCGTTCCGACAGGGGCCGTAAAGAAATTGTTCGACGGCCCTTCGCAGGGTCTACGACAGCCATTAAAGACACTCGCCCCGTGTACCGAGGTCTCTTGGCTCGGGAAATCGCCGATTCCCCGTTTGATGGAGCCTGCGTTTGAGTTGCGGGACTTAGACACGGAGTTTCGTGGGTTGTTCCAATTTGTCGGAACGCTCGAATGTAGGTTATTTCTTTCTTTTGCATTATACAGCATCACCGTGTTCCATTTTCTATCAAAACGTACTCCGAGGTATCTGTGAGGTTTCTTCGATCGACCTTTCCGTGTATTAACCTTTTGAGTGATATGGGCGCTTATACATGTTTGTCAATTTATGTTTTCTTCACTTTATGACTTTTTTCGTGGCCACACATTTCTACGTTAACGATTTTGGGGCTGACGAAAGTTGCTCGTAGGGACCATGGACGAAAATATGTGTTTGCCAATTTTTTCGATCTTTAAGTACCTTTCTCGCAAGTATTCGAGTCCGACATGGTTTCTATATATACGAGTTCTGAACTGTCCCTTCCTATCTCTGTGTTTAATTTATCCCTTTCATCCAGGGCCTGCTGGGTAAGTCTTACCGACGAATCCACTAGCAGCCCCTGGACAAAACAGCTTTTCCTTCACTCTTTCCTTTTCCTTCGCTCTTTCCTTTTCCTTCACTTTTTCCTTCGAAACTTATACATATGTGGCGACCTTCCTACACTCGCCACTAGGAGGGAGCTAGCGAACATCTTTCTCGCAAGTGCTCGAGCCGGGTCACGGTTTCTATACATACGAGTTCTGACCTGTCCCTTCCTATCTCTGTGTCTAAAGCAGGGGCCTGCTAGGTAAGCCTTACTAATGAGTCCACTAGCAGGTGCCGGACGAAACACCCCTTCCCATTCCTTTTCCTTCTCTCTCACTCTCCACAACAGCCACACATATATAGAAACCGTGTCGGACTCGAGTACTTGCAAAAAAAAGTAATTGGTTGATTCCTCCTAGTGGCGAGGGCAGGAAGATCGTCACACAAGTACTATCCACTAAAATTTCCAAGCGATCAGAAAATTGGTACTTTCAAAAAGAGCGATCTCTACCTTTTACCCGGTGTTATACACAACAGATAAACGCTGTTACCCGTACGATTATAATACGTCAATCGTCGAGTACGACAAACTCTAAGAATCTGGAGTGTCGCAGAAAATAAAAAAAATTGCCGGGCCACCCTAAATCCTCGTACCCAGGTCCCATGAATCACTCTGTTGCTCAGCCCCGAGCACATTTATCAGCGGCGTCTGTTGCTTCGCGTTTCCATTGCCCACGCGGCGGAACGAAGCCAGACTTTTCGCGGACGCGTTTGTTACTCGAAGACAATAACACTCGGCGAAGGCAAAAGGTTAAAACTGCGTTTAATCCGTGTCGTTCACGCGTCGCCGTCCACGGCCGAACAGCCGGTTAATACAGGTGAAATGGAGCGTGGCAGCGACCGAACCACCCGCCGACCACAGAAATTATGCGACCCTTTGTTTTCAGTTATACCGGTCCGGTTGCTCGTAATAGATTCACGCTTAAACTATACGTAAGTACATCCATTTATCGCGGTTTACAGAAGCCGTATACAGACACGCGCGTCCGCGCAACAACGCTCGTCGGCTATTTGTTCCGAGCGGTCATCGTAGAGGCGGCACGTAGGTGAAACCGGCTGGAATTTTCGCGGTCCGTGGCTTTTGTTCCCATTCGTCGTGTCACCCACGGCTGTCTACTTCGTCGTGTACGAGGGGGAGAGGGCATTACTTTGGTTTCGCTTGAAGAAAGGAAATTAAACTTCTGCGTTTAACTGCATTTGCGTAACAGCTCTTAACGCTAGATTTATGGACATTTCTAATGTACATGTAATAAGAAATAGGTATGCATCATGCAGAATTTAAAACTGCAGCGATGAGATTAGGCTATATATTTGTATTATTCTATCCATGAAATTGAATAAAACAAATTGTCCGACAAAAGTCAACAAAGTCTGACCTTTAACGGACAATTCTACTTCCCGGTGTTATGAATTAGTGCTGTAGAATACGCCTGACATCTACCATCTTGTTTATTGTAGTATACGTTAAAGCTGAAATTTTCAACGAAACTGAATGACTACTAATTGAAAGAAATCAATTTATTATTGTATAGTGGCTTTTGTTCCCATTCGTCGTATCACCCACGACTCTCTACTTCGTCGTGTACGAGGGGGAGAGGGCATTACTTTGGTTTCGCTTGAAGAAAGGAAATTAAACTTCTGCGTTTAACTGCATTTGCGTTACAGCTCTTAACGCTAGATTTACGGACATTTCTAATGTACATGTAATAAGAAATAGGTATGCATCACGCAGAATTTAAAACTGCAGTGATGAGATTAGGCTATATATTTGTATTATTCTATCCATGAAATTGAATAAAAACAAATTGTCCGACAAAAGTCAACAAAGTCTGACCTTTAACGGACAATTCTACTTCCCAGTGTTATGAACTAGTGCTGTAGAACACGCGTGACATCTACCATCTTGTTTATTGTAGTATACGTTAAAGCTGAAATTTTCAACGAAACTGAATGACTACTAATTGAAAGAAATCAATTTATTATTGTATAATGGCTTTTGTTCCCATTCGTCGTATCACCCACGACTCTCTACTTCGTTGTGTACGAGGGGGAGAGGGCATTACTTTGGTTTCGCTTGAAGAAAGGAAATTAACTTCTGCGTTTAACTGCATTTGCGTAGCAGCTCTTAACGCTAGATTTACGGACATTTCTAATGTACATGTAATAAGAAATAGGTATGCATCATGCAGAATTTAAAACTGCAGTGATGAGATTAGGCTATATATTTGTATTATTCTATCCATGAAATTCTACAAAACAAATTGTCCGACAAAAGTCAATAAAGTCTGACCTCTAACGGACAATTCTACTTCCCGGTGTTATGAACTAGTGCTGTAGAACACACCTGACATCTACCATCTTGTTTATTGTAGTATACGTTAAAGCTGAAATTTTCAACGAAACTGAATGACTACTAATTGAAAGAAATCAATTTATTATTGTATAGTGGCTTTTGTTCCCATTCGTCGTATCACCCACGACTCTCTACTTCGTCGTGTACGAGGGGGAGAGGGCATTACTTTGGTTTCGCTTGAAGAAAGGAAATTAAACTTCTGCGTTTAACTGCATTTGCGTAACAGCTCTTAACGCTAGATTTACGGACATTTCTAATGTACATGTAATAAGAAATAGGTATGCATCATGCAGAATTTGAAACTGCAGAGCTGAGATTAGACTATATATTTGTATCACTCTGTCAATGGAATTCAATGAAATTGAATAAAACAAATTGTTCGTCAAAAGTCAACAAAGTCTGACCTTTAACGGACAATTCTACTTCGCGATCTTATGAATTAGTGCTGTAGAACACACCTGACATCTACCGTCTTGTTTATTGTAGTATACGTTAAAGCTGAAATTTTCAACGAAACTGAATGACTACTAATCGAATGAAATCAATTTATTATTATATACATCTGTGGCGACGTGAGAGATTTTACTAGTCCCCAAGAAGTCGACCATCGGAGTCGAAAATGTTCGATATAGTGTAAAGGGCATGCAGTTTTTCTCTCGCGCAGCGACATTTTCCCTTTGATGACACACTATCGCGACAACTCAAACCTCTCCCTTCGCCCCGGAGATGTTCCTCGCCTTTGGGAGGATATAGGACGAAGGATCGAAAAGACAGGATCCATTCGGTCGCTGTATACGATACGGCGAGGTGCGACGTGCACGTAGAATAAAGTTCCAACGTGAAACCTGGATATTCGTCTAGTTGTTTCCTTTCACCCAAACATCGAAACTTACATTTTTCGCGTTCACCGAGCTGCTATCGATGTTATGAAAGAAAAGAAAAATTTGCAATGTTAAACCATCCCTCTGATTTTGCATTTTAATGTGATACCTCGCGTGCTCACGCTTTCCGTCATAATATTCCACAAACAAAGACAGCTTTTTTGTTGTTACACAAAAAAAAAAAAGAACGAGCGTAGAAATGTCAGAGAAAGAAAATACAACTTGCAATCTCATCTTGAACAGTTTTCTCTAACTTTACCATACGATACCGTTGCTTCGCAAGTTTACGTTCCCTCCGTATGATGGTCCGCGAATAAAACGAGTATCGTCTGCGAGAAAGAATGGGGAGAAATCCGGGAAAATCTGACGGAAACGCGGGCGTAGACACGGTCGGGCAGGTCGCCGCGATTCCGTGCATCACGTCGGCGGCCCGCTCCTTATTCACGGAGTTTGGTTTTCATTCGCTTTGCAATTCAATCCGTGGAATCTCGCGAGATATATCCACGCTCGTCTGCCTCGGCGACCCTTTCAATGTTCCCTCGATCGTCGTTCCGACGCGCGACAAGGTTGCGAGTCCCCGGTATTCGGGATCGCGGCAACGTTCGGTTTATACTCGCAGCCAGAGGCGTCGAATTAATGATTCAGCGCAGCCGTCATTCGCCTCCACCCCGACGAACCTCTCTCTCTCTCTCTCTATCTACCCTCGATTCACGTAGGTATAGCACCTAGGGGTATGCTAATTCGGTGTCTTCCACGGTAATTCGAGCCTGGGAACGACGACGAGACAATTGCTTCGCGATTTGATCGGAGTACGCGAATGGTTGTCGAGAGAGGGATGGAGGAAGAGGAAGGGTGGGAGTAAGGGAGGGAGAGAGGGAGGGTGGGAGATAGAGTGAGAAAGAGAGGTGGAGAGGGAGAGAGAGAATAGGAGAGAGTGAGGGAGAAAGGGAGGGAGAGAGAGATCCAAGGGAAAATTTATGGATATACGCGGGTTCGTAGACGTTGCGACTTAGGAAGGAACAATTTTTATAATTATATCTGTAGCATCGTAGATTTAGAATGTGGGCAGTAGGGATAGGCAGTGCCCCGTGGCGCAGTCGTGCACGAACCATGTAATAGTATAGGAAATTCTATCTTACTTAATTTAATAGAGAGAGACGATAGAGCTCAAGTGTGAATATGATAAATTGAAGCGTTTGGAATATTAATGATATATATTTAAAATAGTTTAATGGTAACAACTTGAACGATTTTTCAACTGAGCAACCACGACGTTCTTACGCTCACATTTTCAGACAGATCGGCGCTAAAAGGGTTAAGAAGATAATGGGCACGGTTGTAACAAACCGAGCTCGCACAGGCAAAAAATGCAGCGCTGATAAAAAATATGACAAGAAGATACCGGGATAAACTCCCGTCGTGGCAGAGTCTCTCTCCGTTTCCCCAGTTTCCATCCACTTCGACTCAACATATTTCCCTAGACTTGCAACGCGGCAATCCTCGATAGTGTTTCCTCCCGGTCCCTTTTCAAGGAGCGACGACGCATGCACGGAACACGCGGTATATCCGCGGCCGCATTTGCTATTCTTTTGCGCGCGAATTCCGCATACAAAAGCGGAGCCCGCCGTTTTATTCATGACGTTTATGTTATCCTCTCCGGTATTTCAACGGCGACTGACGTTCGACGTGGCTGAAATCGATTCTCTGTTTGTACAAGAACGAAGGAAGGATCAAGTAACGGGAACGTAAGTACGTTCGTGAACCACGGTCGATTTGTCCCTTAATCCTTTCGTTCCGACGCGTTTGCCGCCGTTGCGAGCTCGACATTGAAACTACGTTGGAGGATTACGTTGTTTAATTGTGAAGTTTATTATGACGAATCGGAGTACAGTTTCGGGTGAAAGGAATAGGAAGATAGAAACCGTGGAGAGAGAAGTAGGGGGGGGGGGGCAGAGAAAAATGGTGAAGAGAGAAATGAAAAAGGGATGAACGTTTAGAGAGAGAAATGAAAAAGAGAAAAATAGGAGAGATGAAAATAGTAAAGAGAGAAATGGAAGGGAAGGAAATGGAAAAGAGAGGAACGGTAGAGAGAGAGAAATAGGGGACAGAGAAATGGAAAAGAGAAAAATGGGGAAGAAAGAAATGGAAAAGAGAAAAACGTTTAGCGAGAGAAATGAAAAAGAGACAAAATAGGAGACAGAGAAATGAAAAAGAGAGAAATGATAAAAGAGAGACTGCATATGTGAGAGAGAAAGAAAGAGAAAGGAAACCCATGTGTTAAGCTCAGTTACATTACGGTGTTTTTTCCTCTCTGCTTTACTAATACATGCACTTAAGGTAATATTTCACCGTGCCTCGGTATAATCCTACCGGACCGATTTCAACGATTCAATATACGTGAAATATAGACTTCAGGTATACCGCTTCGACGTATTTCAAATTACACGGTTTTCGTTTAATACACGTGTGCTCGCGAGGCACACGTTGAAACGAACGTGAAATAAAGCCCTACACGCAGGCGTACGTGCTCTCTTCGAAACGAAAGGGCGACGTACCCTCGACAGACAGCGGAGCTCTCTCGAATACGGCTCCACGGGAGCCTGAATAGGCAGACCGGCCCGAGGATGGCCTAAATTTTCCACGACGAAAACCCAGACCTAACCGTGGACCGTAGGAGCCGCGCGGACGAGCGAGAAAGAGAGCTTCCGGCCCCGAGCGACAGAAGGTCTAGGATCGGCGGTGCACCGGCCACGGAAGGAAACTGTCCTCTATACAGGGACTTTCACCAACACGTGCAACCCGGGAATGAAAGTAACCGGCGAGCCTCGGGCTACGGAACACCTATCGACGGCCCTTTTCGCCCTGGCAACGAAAAAATCCGCTCGCAAGGGAACGAAGTTGGTTTCGCGAGATAACGTAGACGGGAACCTTCGTGGATGTTCTTTAAATGGAAGGAAGTGGATGTGGATGAAACTTTAAACGATTTCGAATTAAAATACACGGTTAACGGTACTGTAACGGACAAAAGTTTAAGACCAAAGGAACGAAGAAAATTATGGTTAATAAGGAATAACGGTATAAATAAGATTTGGGTTCTATGCTAATCAATAAATACTACTGTAACGACAATCAAAATGAATGGATAAACAATATTTGTGAACCATAAAATTATGTTTTATATTTTCCTGTCGTCTTTAACTTTCGTCCGCTACTGTATAACTTTAATGTTTTAGCACAATTCATTCGATTTGTTTACCAATCCCTGTTATAGACTCGAAGAACAGGTTCGTACATTATCAAGGTGGTTTTCAGTATGGAGGTCGGATTTTCCGTGGGGAAACTTTGGGAAAAACTGGAGCACAGTTTGATCCCCCGTGAAAAAGCACGTATATACGTACGGTATCTTTGTTGGTGATGAAGTAAACCCAGTTTCGAGGCTTCCAGCGGATTTCTGAACGGCACGGTGGCCGAATTTTTCCCTTGAATCCTCTGCCAACGTTTGCATAATGTACGTGATAAATCCCGTTCGCTGGATCGCGGATTAACGAACGACCCGGTTACGTGACGCAAACATCGTGCTTGTTTGTGAATCCTTCTTCGGTGCTCGTGTTGTTGTTCGTTGATCGCTTCTTCTGAGGTTAAAATATTGCTAGTTCAAGTTAGAACGAGGTTGGCAGGTTGCGATAAATAGGTAAACAGGTTGGTGAATTATCGAATAGAGTAAGTGAACAAGCTAATGAGTAGGATAATTTAAGAAATTAGTGTGTAACGCGAATTAACAAGTTAATAATTCAATAAATTAATAAATTAATAAGTTATGTTAAATAATAAGTAAATTATTATAGCAAATTAATAGGTAGAGTAGGTTACACATCTAATCTTTTAACCTGGATAATTTGAATTATATTAATAATCTTTTAAAACAGTGTTAACAAACTTTATTTTTAAACTGAAAAATATACTGCTATCTTTAGGAAATTATCCACGAAACAAATTAGATTACTCGAATATGTAGGAAATTAAACTAGTTAAAGATATCGTTTAATCCGGACCGTTCGACGCTTGAGAGCGGGTAACCGAGGTAACTCGGTCGGTAACGTCGCTAAGTCCACAGTGATGCTCAAGCGTCGAACGGTCCGGATTAAACGATATCTTTAACTAGTTATAACTCGTAAACAAAGCCTCAAACGCAAAATCGTTACTCTTGATTTTCGTCTTAGAATGTCTCAGGGAGTTAGTCTTTCAATTTAAGCCCAGGGCTCTCCGAACACCCTGTATATAGAAACCGTGACGGAGAAAAATCGTCGATTCATCCCTTCCTAGTGACGAGGGCCGGAAGCTCGCCACAGAATTAACTCTAGAATTAACGAAACACGCATAAGCAGAGTCGTGGTACGCGGTGAAGAAATGAAGTGGCGCGGTTTCCGGACAACGCGGAATGGAAAGCCGCGCGCGTTCTATCCGGTGGAACGCGACGCACCTACTTAAATAACAACAATACAGAGGGGGAGGTCTAGTGTTTCAAAGAGTATCTACATTTCAACGAGCACCGGGGTCGCGTTAACGCGTCGAGCGTGCACGAGCAGCCGAAATTGCGGTATTAAATTTATTTTGGCCCTCGTAACTCGGACAAACCGCAACGAGGAACACGAGTGGCGTCGCAACAGCCCGACTCGTCGCGGAAAAGCGGCACGTGGGACGGGGACGGGGAGAGAAAAGCTGATTAAATTTAAATGACTCGCGACGCGGGGTCAATGGGGATCGCTCGAAAAAAAAAAAAAGGAAACGCCAACCGACACGTGGAAACGGGAAACGCAGCTACAACGCGCGGGAAAAGTAACAATCGACGGTTCGATGCTTGAAATTGAAAAAGATTGCATCGCGTTTGAACTTCGCTCGAGGCGTCGTTGATCGTTGACCGAGCTTTTCATAAAACGCGCGATTCTTGTTTATTTTACACCGGTTTACAAGTACGCTGCTCTGAAGCCATCAGATAAAAGCTGTATAAAATATTAAAGTACGGCACGCTTTGTGTTTACTTTAGACTGCAGAGTTTCGTAATTTATTGGACATTTTTTTTTTTTTTTTTTTTGAAAGCACTTCAAGGATGCTGCAGTGTCGTGTTGATGTCATGTATTTATATTGTTATATTTCCTGCCACGATATTATACATATGGTAGCTACCACACTATATTATTTTGTTTCCTGTAACATGTGTAATCAATTTTTTATTCCGAGCTCAATGCCATCTGTCGTTTGGCGACTAGAAACTACCGCTCGTTAATAGGAACACAGAATAGCAAGGAGGCCGTGAAAGGTGGAACCTGATTCCCGGTAGAAATATCACCGTCCTTGTTGCACAGTATCGCGGTTCGTGTCTGGGATATCACGCGAAGACCTCTTGATTGTTCTGTGTTCCTAGTAACGAGCGGCAGTTTCCGATCGCCAAACAACAGATGGCGTTGATCTCAGTTTCAATAACTCGGTTCAAATACGGTATGCAATAAAATAATTCGGAAGTCAAAATCAATATAACTTAAAACATTAATGAAACAGCCTACACTTAAATCTGCCAAAATTCATAAATTAAAAGTTTATCGAAATCTATCGGATATGTATCAGCATTTATCAAAATTTAGACGAATCTGATATAGCAAACTTTAGCAAAGATTGTTTTGCTATTACTACATTACCTTAACAAACATTACTGGTATCCCTAATACACCAAAATAACACCGTGTAAGTGTGAAACAGCTTGACGAATCAGAAGATGACCTTACTGGCCGCATACTTGAAAGAGTAAAGTGAAACGGAAAACGATGAACGTTGTTTAAAAGAGCCATAAACCGTTTCCGAAGTGGTTTCCGGTGTGCCTTCGCCAATATTGAATTTTCCCCGTGATTACATAATAAAGTAAACATCGTTTCAACCCCTTTAACCGACTCTATCGACCGGCTACTCGAATTAGCCGGATGCAAGTCATGTAAATTAGCCGCGACCGCAGCTCAGGAGGGAACGCGGGCCTGCTCCCAAGGCCGTAGCCGGCGACGGAATGGAATATTTGAAATATTAGCCGGTCGATCCCAGGCCCGGCCAAGTCCGGTCGAGTCTACGCGGTTAACCCCCTCCCTATGTGCCCCTTCTCGTACAGTCCGCACACGTAGCTGCCGATTGATGGGGTGGGCCGCGATGAACGCCGTTGTTCCTCCTGCGAAATCGATGAAAATGCACGAGCATCCGTCGAGTACGATCGGACGGTGATAAAACGTGCTTGAATTTAAACGGGGAAAAGCGACAGGAGGTGTAAGGAGGAGGGGCTGGTAAACCGGGAAATGTTGCGAAGGATTCTATGTGAAATTGAGAAAGGAACGATGAGCGGGGCACGAGTGAAAACCTGTTTAAGAGAATTAGTTGAAGTGATTAACGTTTAGCCAACAGAATGGGAAGATCTCCCATTTTTGTCTCGATAAAACGTTGCCATTGATTCCATTTGCTTTTGTTATTGATTGGTGTTGAACTAGTATTGTTCACAGTTTATCAAATTGAGAATTATAGAACAATTTAATGGTCAATTCAATTCAGTAAATCGTATATTTTTAAGAGTCAACAAATTCAACGGTTTTCTAAACTTTTTTGAATCTTAAGCACAATGTCCTTACAGGTGTGTCTGATCATATTTAATTATACTACATGATTCCTAACAAACCTAATCTGTATTTTTATGTGCCAAACGATTCCATACCCGTTAATAAAGTTATTATTATTATTATTATTATTATTTAAATGCATTCTCTGCTTTTCCAAAGTACAATTTTTAATCAATTCAACGCTAGCTCAATACCAACTAATAACAAAGTAAATAGAATCAATGGCAGCGTTTTGTTGAAGAAAAGATGGAAGATCTTCCCATTCGATCGGCTAAGTATTAAGATAAAATTTGTTTATGAAATTAATTTAATTGGTTTTCTTGTCGAAAATTTACATTTGAATTGAATGAGATATTGGAAATCAGTTTTAAACTTAAATCGAATGCTATAATTTAAACTTGGAATATATATATATGCGTATAGACGAAGCAAAAGTGCAAAGGGGTGAGCTCAGAGTATAAACCAACTAAACTTGAGATGTAAATAAACAAACTCTAAATAAAGGGTTCAGAACGCGAACGAAAGAGTTCGAGGCGTAAACAAACGCTAAGAATTTCAATGGTCCAAACTTATTATGCTGTTTGCGTGCCCGACCATGCAACGTCTCAATCTACTTGCCCGATCAAATATTGATCTGTTCCACTTGAGCCCGAGTCTGCAGCGCGCCGTAGGTATCGCGTTTTAAACTTGCAATAACGTTAAACACGCGCATAAAATACTTTAATCGCCCCTTATTAAGACCGTGCTCACAACTAAACATATCAAATGACAAATTATGGTTGCGTAGGCGTGGCACGTCAGCCAGGGATTTGCTAGAATTTACGTCTGCCGATACCTATTATAAATTTATGAGATACACAACGGTGGAGGAACAGAGCCGGCTTCCCTTTTGTGATTGAAGCCAATTACGGTAAGAGTGCAACGAAGAAAGCTGTTTAATCTTCAACGGACCTGAAGCTGTGCATAATTCAGAAAAATTGATAAAAGTTTCGAAAAGGGCAACAGAGCTTCGTTTCATATTAAACGAACATTACCATTTTAACGTACCGTATTGTACCGTAACGCAATACAGTATAAATTCTGTGTAATCGTTAACGAATCTAATATTAAATGCAATTTTAAGATAAATAAATAAATAGTTCGATATTACATTGTTAATACTATTTCATTGTTTATTCACTCTTAGGATGCATGCATACATTCATAAACGACGGTAATAATTATAACAGTATCGTTACCATTGGTGCACAATATTTTTAACATCCTTAATAACCCACGATACTTCTAACTAAAACAACATTACCATCCCACGCTAACCTCGTATTATGATAATAATAATAATACTTTATTAACGGATTAAAATCCTTTTAAAACGGATTACCATTATTATAAGATTTTATTTCATTTAGAGAGACAGAAAGATGGTAGGGTTAAGTTCTTAAATAAATTAAAAATAGTTAAATGGTAACGTATAAACAATTTTCCAACTTAATAACTTCAACGTTCTTGCTTCCTTCACAATCACTCTCTTCCTGCCTCGTGCTCGTATTCTCCCCGTCATATATTCTTTAGCTGCGAGAACGGTGCGTTGCTCTCGAAAAACTTCCCGACTTTATTGTAATCGCTTTGTGTAGCGAAAAGGTTTGCCCTAGATGAGGTTGATAATGTTGCAATCGGCAGTTGTTCAGGTGTTAAACTTGAAAACCCAGAGTTGATTTGTTTAGTTTAACGTATAGTCTTGTACTCTCCCTTTGCTGGTCTTCGTGTCTTCGTGCTTGACTTAGAATGCTTGTACTGTATTTGTACTGTAGGGATATTGATTTATAAAATGTTTTTGTTGTTAAAGATGGTTTATTGCTAAGAATAATCCGGTTACAGAGTAGGTCGCCCGAACACGCACGCTGCCTACGTCGCCATCTTTTCTACTACCCGTCATGTGAGGGTTACTTTATTTCTTTTACAAAATCGTCTCTCGTTCGTACAATACGGTTTCTATCTTACTAAAACTGGCTATGCCCTTTTCCTCATGTTTTTATGGGCGCATCCCCACTTTGCACTTTCCCGAAAAACAAACCCGCCGTTGGTGCGGGCCTGGAAAGTGCAAGCGGCCGTGACCGAGCCTCGCGCGTACTCGGTCCCAACCCTTATTGGGGACCTCTGGTTTATGGTGGCCCTAATGACCACTTTGGCCATCGTCACCCCTGATTATCTGGTTCCTCTTACAGTCAGTTATTTTTCTTTCATATTTGACCGTTTTCTCTAGTCGCCCCGCGACTCTCAAAATCTCGCTTCCTACAGTACTAAAAGTGACGGTTATCCCTAATCAATCACCGTTGTCTAAAGGTGTTGTAGGAAGGGAGGCCTAGTCAGCGCTTCCCTTTTACCGAGGACGCTTGGGCAGATATAGGGTCGTCATTATGTCACATTAATACGCTTCTACCTTAATTTAGAACGCGACATCGATAAAGATGTTGACTTACTCTTCGAAACTAGCGAGCAGAACTCGTCGCAACCAGACGAGGAGGCACGCTCAAAGCGAGGGCAACGTCTCGATGTACGCCGCGGAAATTCGAGCGTGCCGCCTCGTTGTCTCGAGCAGACGCGAGCAGACGGCGGCGTTCATGGCCGATCGCGCGCGAAACGAATTCTCGATACGCTAAACGGAGAGAATTTCAAGGCGGAGCGGAGAAACAGGAGTCGACAGGGCAATTTACCGAGTTCGCGACCTGGCAACGATGATGTATCGCTTTATAACAAAGAGAATTTATCAATGTCAATTTGTCGGACCGATGGTTATACTCGCGTGGCGTGTCACGCGTGCAACGGGAAAAGAAACGGCGAGGAAGAGGGAAGAAGGGAAACGTGGTCGCGTGAGGGGTACTTAACCCATTTGCATCCATAAGCGGTTATAATCCGGACATGATGATTGTCAATTATCACCAATCGCGGAATAATACACCGTTGGCAATATAATGTAAAAACATCTCGTGAGAATTTTGCGAGAAATCGGACATGGTGATTGGCAGTTATCACCAATCGCGGAATAATACACCCCCGGTAATGTAATGTGAAACATCTCGTGAGAATTTTGTGGGAAATACGAGATTTCGAGGATTAGACGAACTATCTTAATTTATTTACTGTACAGAACTATAATACTATTGTAGTAGAAGTCTTATTATTAATCATTATTTTTATTATTAGTCTTATTATTATTATTAATCATTATTTTTATTATTAGTCTTATTATTATTATTAATCATTATTTTTATTATTACTCTTATTATTATTATTATATTTAATATTTTTTAATATTAACATTATTTAATACTTTAATATCAATATTATTTAATATTTTAATCTTATATTTATTATTATTATTATTATATTTTATATTTATATTTAGTAATTATATTTAGGATTATTAGCAAATATATAAGGTGACTCTTAATTACAAATTAACAACGATACATAATCACTCTTAACTACGAATTAACAACAAACAACTCGATAAATTGTCTGTCCAATTCTCAGCTCTCGATGCAACTTTGATGACTCTCGGGTCCAACTCTGCTCTTAATCTTCTGAAGAAAACCCTGTTTGGTAAACTAAAAACACAAGGAAGCTATCGTTGACTCTCAGATGAGTAACGCTAATAGCGTATTCAGAGCTGCGATGCAAATGAGTTAATTCTTAGGGGGCGACGTTATCGTTCAATTATGTGAAGACATAACAGAGAGAGAGAGGGGAGAAGGGGGGGAGCGAGGATTAATTACGATCTCGAAGCGAACGGTTCCCGTGTCCGTTGCGTTTCTCGGGATTAAATCGTACGGTGATCTGTCGTGACTCGAGCAAATTTCTCACTCGGGCCGCGCGCGAAATTTCCCTCGCAATCCGATGTTATTACGGTGAGCTGCAGCAAAGCTACTTTGTACACAGCGGTGTGTCGTTTCCCTATGATTCGTTCTGTCTGCATGAACTGCTGCCCCGTCTAGATGAGAGCGAGAAGTGCGACTCTTTGTATCTGTGTACAGTCCCATTCAGAAATCTTGGAATTTTTGTTCTGTTCAACGAATAACGGGATGACGGTGACCAGAATTCGGAACTCAATTTTTATGTTAGCGTAAAATGGGCAAAAGATTTGCATGCGTGAGCAAAACGAAAATTGATTGATTTACAAATTTTTGGGGATTTCTTTATTTTTCAGGAAATTTTGTCTCCAAAATTATTGAATTTTTTTTATTGAAAGTTTCGATTACTTACAAATTGATAGTGCTTGCTTCCTACTTGAAATTTTCAGAAATTTTAGTCATTCAAAAATTGTGTAAACGTGGTCAAAAACTTGTGAAGGAAAAGTTTTTTTTTTTTTAATTACAATTAATTATTCACAGCTTTTTCACGAGAAGGAATGATTTTAGCTGCATAAATTATTTTTTAAAGTTCACCGAATTTTTTAACCCTCCCAGGCAAGCGTAACCAGATTGGTTGAAACTTTTGAGCGGAAGTGTACGTTGAAAATGATCACGCGTTATTCAGACAGCAGCGCGATAGCTTGAGAAAAATATTGCCGTGCTTCTTAATTCGTTTCCGCGGACGAATATATAAACGCGTCGAGGTAAGAGATTGATTAAGGTTAAATTGAGTTATTACGCTATCGGATTGTATCTGAGCCAACGTTCCGCGGGGTATATAGAGCAGAATAAAGGGGTTCAAAAGTTGAGGAAAAATAATAAAGCACACGACGAGGTGGTAGGAGAGAAAAAAGAAATCGATGCATCGTAGTTGATAACGCAAACAATTATCCAGATGAAAAACAAGGATGGCACGTGAGGGAGGATGCAATCTGGTATAAATATACTGAGAACTTAAAAAAATGCCCCTCCTGTTTCTGAAACAAAAAATTGGAGACTTCCTTCGAATCTGTATTTCTAAATGAATCATAAAAATTGAAAACTTAATTACACGGTGACTCGTAAAAGTTATTAAATACCTTCCATTATAATTTTTAATTTATTGAAACATAATTGCTAACTGTACGAATTGTATTGATTAATATGTTTGAACAAAAAATTTACAGCTACATTTGATAAGTAATTCAACCGAATCGATGAAATCTTTTATTTATTTTTGTTAAATAAAAACTTTCTTTTAGTTCTCATCAGATTTAATTGATAAACAAACTATTTTCAAATCTTTGACTTATACTACTTTCATAATCACCAGCACAGTTATAATTCACGTCTCACATTAATAAAGCATTCTTTGTCACCAGTGGAACACATTTTACTATTAAAAATCACCTAAAATAAAGATGACCACCATGTTTTACACCGAAATCTATAATCTATAAAAATAACCATAATGAAAATAAGATTAAATAGAAAACTGTTATCGAGTCTCGGCTGGCCGAACGTTGACCAGCACTACTTGCCCGTCCACTTGCTGTCCTATTCTACTTGCTCGTCCAAGTATATATGTTACTGGCAATGTAATATGTTACCGGCAAAATTTTCATCGAAAAAATAAGAAATTAAAATTAACCTACTTGTTGCAACATGGTATGTTTGAATGACATTTTGAATTACATATCATTACATTTTTCAACCAACGACATTTCCTATTTTAGCACTTTATTTTACGCATACGTTTGACGAATCCTTGGCTGCTTCCACTGGACTGAGCAATTCCAACTGATTATATAGTATATACAATGCCCAGGCATTCTATAGAATGCCGGATTTCAAACTTTGCCGGTAACATACACAAACAGCTGGCATTCCAGCCGGACCAAACATTGGCTCATTCTACTTATCTGTTCGCACTTGGTCCTATTCTACTCGACCACCGTTCCTGCTCCTCCCCGTTTGATAAGACACCGGTCAGGTTCTCCGTTTCCGCTCAAAGACACCGTGTTCCGTTCCACTTTTCCGCTCTCTTCCACTTGCACGAGACCAAAACTTACCCATGGCCACCCAACTCGAAGCCCTCTCCTCTAACTTCTATGTCAGCTGAAAACAATTGGAGCGAAAAGTTGCGACCCGAACTTTTCCAACTAGATGCTAGTCCTGTTAGTCACTCGGCTCATAAAGTGCGAAGGCTTTTATTAATTCGTTGGCATAGTGATTTAAAATCCGACTAGGTTGCCAACAACTGACAACTTTATCTCTAACAGGATAGTTCTATTAATTTTTTCATCCCCATCTTTTATTTTCTTATCGTTGGGCTAACATTATCTTGTTACTATATTATTTTATATTTATCAATTCTTTATCGTGTAAACTCGAATTATTCAACGAATTGTTCTTATTTCAAGCTGAAGAAATTGCAAGCGTTAAAACGAATTATTTGTCCCCTTAACAAGCTGAATTATTTAATTAACACGTTGGCTACAACCATCACATATGTAGTGTTACAATAATAATAATATTTATTTATCGATTATAGGAACATAATTACAATACTATGTATAAATTTTACTTAATTCAACTCTCTACACGGTATCACGTCTAATTCAACTCTACACGGTATCACGTCTAATACAACTCTACACAGTATCACGTCTAATACAACTTTACACAGTATCACGTCCAATTCAACTCTATTCGGTATAACGTCCAATTCAACTCTGCTCTTTTCGACCAGAGAAAACTGTCGCTAAGCCTTGGCCTTTCTCCCACCACGTACCTGAGAAAGATTCCTCAAGTATGACCATATTTGGGCATTTTTAGAGGGCCTCACGCGTCGCCAAGGGTTTTCCCCAAGCAGGTCCGAAATCCCGTTGTTCACACCTCACCCTCTTCCACGTTATAAAATTAATTACGATACTACACATATATGCAAAGTCCCGTTTCTTTTATGTGACATTACCGCCGAAGATGCGTGCGTGTTCTTTATCGTTTTATGATAACGTATCGCGACAAATATATTCTAAAAAGACCCACGAGTCAGTTAGGGACATATTCTGACAAAAAGAACCCTGATATAACTTGAACTATGGTGCAAGAATTTCTTCTAAGACCCTAGTGACGAACGTACTAACTGCACTCATGAATGCACAAGCATTATATCCTTTTTTTGAAAATTTCTGCAAAATAAGAGAGAAAGTAGACTTAACGACCTAAGTCCACGAACTACGCTGTACCTGTTACGTGAACACGACACTAATACTCTGCATACGATCGAATTTTCAGTCAGCCCGTTGGACGTGAAAATAATCGGGTCGAACCAGCCGTTGTCAGCGGGCAAGAGGTACGAGCTGCTCTGCACCACTTCCGGCTCCAGGCCGTCGGCCACGGTAACCTGGTGGAGGAACAGTCAGCGTTTAGTGGAGTCCAAGAAGACCGTAAGTACAGGCGCCAAGACACGTGAAACAATATGGGTCGCGCACACGCCTTCCCGGCCAGGGCTATTCCCTCGTCGAGCGTAAATCGAAGCCAGCCCTCTTAAATCAGTGAAATATCTCGCGCTCCAATATATATATGGCTGTCTTCGGGGAGACCGGCTGTTTATAGACGAGGAAATAGCCGGGCCAAGCCTCCAGTCGTTCGTGTACCGAATTTATTATTAATCAAGAGCAAGCATCTGGAGATTTTCCTCTTCTCTTATAGATTCACACTTTTCGTTCGAGAGGTGACTGTTAGTCACCAAATAATAGTTTCGCAAATTTTCAGACTTTAAGTTAAACAGTCATATATGTAAATTTTAGTATATCACTTAACTAAATTAAATGACGTTTAATATAGGCGAATCTTAGTAAATATTTCGAACTTGAACATTTTTGAAGTTAGTATCATTAGTCGACTAACAGTCACCTCTCGAGTGTAAAGGGTTAATATAAAGATGTTCAGGCTTCCGAACGTGAACATATTTTCTAACAGTCTTCTCTACAGAACATCGGTTTGTACGCTGCGAACCGTCGTAACCGTGAAGTTGTAAAAACTTCGTTTTGCATTTCAATTTAAAAGAACGTACCATCTATACGTACATCGTAACCTAATCAGAAAGTGCCTCATTGAGAAACATGGCCGTATTTTAGACTCTCTTCGTCGCTATATCAAGGTACGAAAAAAGTTGTAACGACTTAAAGCACAGCTGTATCACGTGATTGTTCTTCGCTGTAAACGACCGTAGCGAAAGGATTAAGTAGACGATAAACGGTTTAAAGAACTTCTAAACTCTTAAGAGCTTGATTAAAACTTCTTACAGCACTTTGTTCGAAGAATCGACAAAATAGAATCTAATAATAATAGGCACTTATTGAGACCGTTTCCGTATTGTTTGTCGATTCGTGCTGAAAATAGAATTAAACACACCCGGGTACTCATGAGATACCCGAATAGAAAATATTTCACGTGTACCCAGATAACAGTTTAACCCTTTCGCTTCTGCCGAAGTACCGTCACTGAACGGAAGCACACGCCAGAAATGTGCACAGTGTGCGTGGTTTTTGCATAAAACGTTTTTCGAAGTCTTAAACAACAATTGTGCTTAATAAAACAATCGTTTCTATAATTTTTTAATATGAAAAGACAGGTATTTTTAATATGAAAAGATTCAAACAAAATTATATCAGTTATTCCAATAACATTAGACCAATTACAGACTATATATTTTTAGGTAATTATATATTTACAAGATGCCGGATATATCCGGCGCGCAAAGCAAAAGGGTTAAAAATTGACAGATCGATTATCCACGATTAAAAGTAAAGACGATTTTCATCTATCACCCTCATAGCAAATGCTTTCAATTTTCTTCAATTTTCAACAAACTTGACTGGCGAACAAAGTCGAGAAGATAACCAATGGACAAATTCTCAAAATACCTACCTCCGCGAATAATTATCGCGTCAATTAAACGTGCACCACTGAACTTGGCTAATAACACGGACAAGATAAAGCGAAGCGTATCCTGGTATTTCTCGTGCCCAACGTGTGGGTTAGTTAGTAGCCCTATAAAATATTAGCTGCGATGTAAGCGTGTTAGCAGAAAATCGAAACGAAAAGTTCCCGAACTACAAGATTGCAGACGGAAGAGCAGAGGCTTCCCTTCGAGGTGGAAGAGGAACGATCTGGTTTCCTCCGACGTTACTCCTGTAGATTATACTTCCACCCTCGTCCCCCTGCCTCTCCCTGCTCCTCCTCCTCTTTTGTTTAACTTTCTTATATAAGCGGCACGGCGAAGTCCCGTGGAATGAGAGGCATCGACTTTGGAACAATATTTTCTCTGTTTCCTTACTGGCAGAGTGTCGTTTTCCTGTTCCGCCCCGCGCCGGCCTCCTCAATCTCCGCGCCTCAAATATTTATATTTTGATCGGGTTGCGCGGCGGGCAAGGTAAAAGAAAACGGCTGACGAAAATTAAAATTTATAACTCGAGGGAGAGACGGAGGATGGAGTAACGGAGGGAGAGGGAGATAAGACAAAAAGAGAAGAGAAACCGGAAGAGAAAGGGAGAAGAGGAAGAGAGAAAGAGAGAAGAGAAAGAGGGAGAAGAGAAAGAGGGAGAAGAGGAAGAGGGAGAAGAGGAAGAGGGAGAAGAGGAAGAGGGAGAATAGAAAGAGGGAGAAGAGAAAGAGAGGAAAGAGAAAAGAAAAGAAAGAAAAGAAGAGAAAGAGAGAGGAGAGAGATGGAGGACTCCTCGAAGCTGCTTTACGATCGAACGGCGGAATTAATACTTTGTTTGCCGACACCCGCGAATTCGATAACGCGACTCGAAGCTGCTCGGAGCTCAAAGATCCAGCAAAAAAAGCGGAAGGAGAATGCCACCCCTTCTGTAAGCTATAATATCCTAGTATCTCTGAGTGTCCGTGAAAATCGAAATTTAAATACACTAATATGAATTAAAATGTCCCGTTTAGTATTTCGAAGTATCGATAACATCGTTCGAAAAACAGTTCGGACAAATGAATCAGACTAATTCGGAACTTTTACCAAACCTTCAAAATTTTCTAGCTTTATTTAAAGAGTGAAAAGTCGGCGAAACTTCGAGTGCTTAGAATGCAAGATAGAGTGTTTTATTTTCACTTGAAACAACAGAACGGTCGCCTTATTTTACGGGGAACGTGGAACGAGATCTTCCTCTGAAATCGTGAAAATCTGCCCGCAGATACGTCCAAGGTTAATGATAACATGTTGGTGTATTATCAACGGGGGGCGGCGGGTAATGGGAAAAAGGTAGCGAAGAAGTTTCGCAGTTTCTCTCAAAGATAAATCACTGGATACCGGGTTCTTCGTTCGGGTACCATGCTGCTACAAATAATGAAATCAGTGGAACGGCCATCCATCAGTGACACGGTGCGCTCAACTTTTTAGTTATAGCTTCTGACGAATGACGGTTGGAATTGGAAACTTTGATTGGGGGGGTTAATGGAAGAAATATCAGAGAGCTCGGAGACAGTAACGTATTTTATGATGTATAGCTTCTTTTAATCCGTTCGCCAACGATTACCCGTCGTGTAGACAAAATAACAGAATTTCAGAACACATAAGAATTTCTTTAAACAATTCTTTGCGGTGCGTGTAATTCTAAATTTTCCGAGATTATCACGTGAAAATACAATTTACGTTGAACATTGTTCATTGACTATACAGGGTGTTCGGACAGCCCTGGGCTTAAATTGAAAGAGTAACTCCCTGAGACATTCTAAGACGAAAATCAAGAGTAACGATTTTGCGTTTGAGGCTTTGTTTACGAGTTATAACTAGTTAAAGATATCGTTTAATCCGGACCGTTCGACTCTTGAGCATCACTGTGGACTCAGTGACGTTACCGACCGAGTTGCCTCGGTTACCCGCTCTCAAGTGTCGAACGGTCCGGATTAAACGATATCTTTAACTAGTTATAACTCGTAAACAAAGCCTCAAACGCAAAATCGTTACTCTTAATTTTCGTCTTAGAATGTCTCAGGGAGTTACTCTTTCAATTTAAGCCCAGGGCTGTCCGAACACCCTGTATTATACCGTGTGAAGATGAAAAGAAAATTATTATTTTATATCATTTTAACCCTTCCCGTATGGCAGTCCAGTCCGTCGAGGTACGGTCACTGAATGGAACCTCGCGTTAGAAATATGCACAGTGCGCGTGGTTTCTGTATATACATTTTTCAAAGTCTTAAATAACAACTGTGCTGAATAAAACAATCACTGCTCTAATGTAGCAAGTATAGTTCACATTTTTGATGTGAAAAGACTTATAAAATGATTAAAATATCAAATATATAAGTGGAGCTCAAAGCGAAAGGGCTAAAAATGCACTGCATTAAAAGTCGCTAAAAATGAGCATCCCTTATTTGTTCCCCTTTACCCCGGTTCATAAATAATATTTTACGCTCTCGTCGTTTTATCTTATGTACCAATTTCGCCGTACACCAATAAAGAAGAAGAGAAAGAAGAAGAAACTCGACAGTCAAAGGGTTAATAAGTAAGAAATAAAGTGAAACGAGCATAAATCGAACAGCCGCCTCCTAACACAATAGAACCGGGTGCCGGTCAATTTCCTCAGAATTCAGCGTCGTAAAAGGTGCCGTAAAACTAAACAGATCCGCCGGAAACTGTTCGAGTGTATGGACGTTTTAGAGCAACGAAACTCTAAACTAAGCTGTTCCCGCCGGATAACTCGCTCGAGACGTGCCCTTCTAAGCCTACACGCCGCCCGTTGCACATTCACGGTGTACCCGGAAGTTTGACGCTGAGTGAACCGGAACACGGTGCGGCCAAAGATAACATTTTCAAGTGTATCATCGTACGGGAAATAAGTTTAGTACGGAGTTTCGTTCGCCTGCCCCAGACCATCCGCGCCCTTATCCGTCTTCGAGGACCCTCCAACTTCATCGAATCGTGTATTCACGTTTAACATCCCGAACAAACATTCGCGCAAATATATAACCGTCCTCTTTTCCCTCCTTGTATACGCGTCATGTATCTGGAGTTCAGTTGAAATGAAATAAAAGAACGACGAGGTCGAGTCAAACGCGTGTTTCAAGGATGTCTTGCATAGGATAGGTTGGTTAACCATACTTCAACCCTTTAATTCTTTCGAACGATGTAACTGTAAAATATAGTTTATGGTGAGAACAAGAATAGTTTATCGATGAGAACACGTAGAGAGTTCGAAAATTTATTCTATTAAATGAGAAGCACTAAAATATCGGATGAATATAAATCTAAGGCGACTGTAATAATAGTATTCGATATATTTTTACGATATACCTTCGTAAAATTGACAAATCTAAGGATTTTTATTTGTTTTATTAACCCTTTGCACTCCGAATCATTTTTCAATTTTGTTGCCAATAACTCCCTAGTATTTTAGGTGGTTTATTTGAAATTTACTTCAAAAGACAATTCCTTGAGTGGTACTTATTTTTTTCATGTTAATTATATTAAACATAGCTGTCAAGCTTTCTTGTAACTTATATTTGTTTAATTCCGTTGACTTTTTAGTCTTAAACTTTTGTCCGCTACTGTATTCAAAATGGCACTCTAAAAACGTCGAGTGGAACGCTCGCGTACACAACGGACGGGAATAAAGCAGGGAAGAGAAAAGGCTTGGAAGGTGAAACGCAGACCAGGAAGAAAGTTATCGTAACCCTGTTACAGATCTCCAGCGATGGGAACACGACCACCAGTGTCTTATCTTTCATGGCGACCAAGGCAGACGCTGGTAGACACTTGTCGTGTCGGGCTGAAAATCCAATCATGGGAACCGAGCCGATAGAGGACGGCTGGATGCTCGAGATACAGTGTAAGCGTATTAAAGACACGCTCGGCGGAGGCCGTTTCGAGCTGCAACTGCGGCCGCGACAACGGGCCTGTGTCGATCTGTTACGATTATTCGGCCACGGCCACATCGACGTATTGACGTTTTCAATTTGCAGACACGCCGGAAACACGGATACAGCTGGGCACCTCGTTGAATCCGAACGCGATACGCGAGGGCACCGACGTCTACTTCGATTGTCTGATTCACGCCGAGCCGCCGGTTTACAAGGTTGAATGGCGGCACTTGGTAAGCAGTTTTCTAATTAACTTCGATAGGGACAAGCGTTTCGCTTTGACGTTTAAACGCCGACGACCAGGAAGGTTCGGCGGCACGAAAATTCGAAGCCTTTCTATCTTTCACTGTACAGTTACATTGAAATTCATTTGTTTCAACAGTGAACTTGAAATTATTTCGAATTATCATAAATCTAACACGCGTAGTTCTTAGCTTGGTATCGTTTTCTGAAAATTTTTTTTCTTTTTCGAAATTATAACTTTCAGAAAACGATACCGATCACCACGATTTTTACTGTAATTGCTAAAATTTGTTTCCCAGAATGTTAGGAATTTTTTTTCTCACAGCTCTCAATTCGATTTCTTTGTCTCCAGTGTGTATATCTCTAATTGTCAGCAGTTTTAACGTTAAACCTCTATTTCCGATTGTTCCAAATCTCAAATTCCAACGTAACCATTCTTCTTCCGATTATCCCGCTGGTCGATAATACGCGCCGATCGAGATTTCTTCGAGTTCTCCACGTAACGGCCTCGAGTTCGGATTTCTTCGCGCATCTAGGCTCCCTCCTTTTTTTCCCATGATTACTCGTCGGGAGTGGGCGTGTCTTCTCATCTCGGAACTAATTTAAACAAAGCTTGTTTGCCGGGGATCAAAAAGTTCGGAAAGTAGCCCGTTCCGGGCGCGTACCGGATTCCGGAAACTTCCCCGCGAGTTTATACGGAATCTTCCCGTTACTGTTGCACGCGAGTCGAAAGAAGTCCGACCAGCCACTCCATTAGTAGAAAAATGAAGGCCGGAAGTTGGGCCGAAGAAACGGTATTCAAAGTTCCTTTGGGAGTGTCGATCACGGGAACGAAGCTTCTTTGTGTCGTTGCACCTTCATTCGGTGGAGAAACGCGTGCAGAAATGTTTTCCGCTAGCCATCGATGTCGAGTTTACGTTCGAAATGATTGAACTCCGATTACACGGGTAATTTTTCGTTCGAAATATAATAGTTGCCGGAAAATTTTAAGAATCGCAGAGAGAAACACAAAAGTAGCTTAGTTATATTAACATAACATAACTAACATTTTTTACTGAAATTTGCGTAGCTTCGATAGTAAAAACTGAAATAATTTTCAGTTAATTTTAACAATGGCAACTTTACCAATTTAAAATGATTAAATAGTAATATTCTAATGAGTTAAATATTACTAATTTATTCCATTTAAATAGTTTAAAATACTGTACTTTAAACGTTAATTTCAACGATGACAACTTTGATGATTTAAAGTGATTAGATAGTATCATTCTAATGACTTAAATATTACTAATTTATTGCATTTAAATAGTTTAAAATAATGTACTTCTTTAAAATACCCTCTACGTGCTAATTTAAATGTCACAAATTTAACTAGTTCAACATACCTTAAAGGGACGAAAAGAATCATGAACGAAAACTTTCGCTGTCGTTTAAAACGTGTAACCGTTACCGTTCACTTATTCTAAGGAATTCTTATAGACGCAAGCGTAAATGGGTAAAACAGATTTTCGAAGAACGCAAGAGTACATATGTAAGAGGAAGCTTCGTAATAAATTACCATACGTTATTGCGTTAATAAATGTAGCAACCATGACCCGTCAACGTCACATCGATCACCGTACCGTATGTTGCAGGGCAAAACTCTCCACCACAACATCACACAGGGTATCATAATCAGTAACCAGAGCCTGGTGCTGCAAGGCGTGGACCGTAAAAGCGCCGGCAATTACACTTGCGTCGGTTACAACACCGAGGGAGACGGAGAGAGTTCACCGTTTTATTTGAACGTAATGTGTACGTGTCACCCCCGCTAAAATAAATGATCAAGCCACGCGTTCCGCGGGGTAATCCCGTGTTCCCGCGCGAGCGGACAATTACACGCGGAACGTCGCTTGCCGACAAATTAAGACGTTTCTATTAGCAGTAAAACACGTCGTCGGAGATAAGAACAGAATGGATCGTGGCCAGCAGTGTCTGGCTTTAATTGCCAAACAAACTGGCGGACTTAAAAATCTATTAACACTTCACCGACCGCTCGTGGCTCAACTTATTCCATATGCATTCTCGACCGGCTCATTTTGGCGCGGATGTGTCGTTAATGAATTGATTATCGTTAATGAAGTGATTCTTTTTTCGCGTAATTAAGAATTTGATATTTCTGTACGGTATACATAACGATATTGCTCGTAAAAGCCACCTTCGTGCAAGGAAACATCGCAAAATTCACAGTTTAACCATGTAAAAACGGATTAACAGGCTCTCGGTTGGTAAAGTGTTAAAAATCAGCTGGTACTTCAGAATTATCAATGTCTCTGCAATTTTTGAACGGGACAATCAATTGAATTCTTACAGATTGAACATGCAGGAGACCGGTTAGTAGAACGGATTCAGTTAAAACGAATCAGAGTGTTTCATTGCTCGTTAACAGATTGTGCACAGCGCTCTGTTCGCCAAAAAACTGAATACAGTGCATACAAGCACCTTTTTCAATTTACAATAGATTACTGTTCAAACTCCCCAGTAGCACTGACATATACAATAATATATAAATAAAAAAGAAGTAAACAAATAGTCGCGTCACGAAGGGTTAACTAATTTCTTCCTAGCGCTAACTCCACAGCGCAAATATCAATTTTTCTACGGAACAAGGAAAAAGAGCAAAACCCATCGATATTTCTTTATCGACTATATATAACAATCACCTGTTCCCCTTGTCCACTAATCCCCTTATCATAAATCCCAATAAAGAATCAATTTTTCCCCGGGAAGGAAATAAAGAAACAATTCGATCGAACTCCCCCGAGCGAACATAGAGCGTGAAATTGAAAGAAGCCGAATCGTGAATTCCAGTCGCGCCTACCTGCAAAGCGAATCAGACGAAGGTGCACGGGGTGGCGAAACAAGAAAAGGCAAACATATCCTGCCAAGTGGACGCGAACCCGTCTGAGGTCCAGTTCCGTTGGACCTTCAACAATTCCGCCGAGAGTATCGACGTGGCCGCCGGTCATATCGCCAGGGCTGGCACATCCTCGATCGTTTCGTACACACCCATGACGGAATTGGATTACGGCACGTTGCTCTGCTGGGCCACCAATCGAATTGGACATCAACAAGTGCCCTGCGTCTATCACATCATACCGGCCGGTGAGGTATCTTTATGTGGTAATCCCATCATGGAAATTCCTGTCCCGACCGTGAAACCTGATATTCGGACAATGTAACGCGCACGATTCCGTTATTCCGTTCATTTACGTGCACTGGCTCTCGCGAAATTGATCGAATACTTTTCTTTGTCGCATATTTTTTGTTCGTTTTTTTTTCCTTTTTTTTTTCGTTGTTTAATTCGAAAACGGTAGCTGACGCTGAATCGTGATAGTAATTGAAACGTTCAGAGGGTACAAAGAGGAATTGATCGAATATTAAAGTTACAGTTATACTTCAACAAAATCCCGTAGTTTAATTGTTCGATCAGTTTCGTGTATTACCTTGTAACCGTGTTTCCGCTGAGATTTCGAACAAATTAACAGAATTTCTTTCCGTTTTAATACCGTAGTGCATCGAACGCTTAAGGTTTCCACGTGATCACGAATTTTCGGTGATTGGTCGATAGACGATTATTTAAGAAATTTTAGTGAACGATAATTACTGAAAAATATTTCGCACGCGATTTTCATGATCGACGCGTTTGCCTATCACAAATTTGAGCTATTCGACGGGGAGAATCGGTTAACCTGTCCGATAATTTATTTTCTTTCTTCTTATTTTATTATTCTTCTTTTCTTAAGCGGTTTCTAACTTAACTCAGACGTAACCCGAGGCAAACTGAAATAAACTTCTTTTTTAACGAAAAGATATATCTGGCTAAGAAATGACCCAATTAACAGGCATACTCAGAATATAGTAACAACTATTTACCATATTTCTTGAGATGTAACTCGCGATACGTACGTATACTAGACGCTTTAAAGTTCAAGTAACAGCGAAATAATAAGCAATCATTATAATGCATAATGCTTGACAGTTTGCGTACGAGCGATAGGCAAATATTAACGAGAGCAGAGTATCGCCAAAGTCCATTACCGATGAAACACCGTGATATAGTAGACCGGAGACTATAGCGGATCCCATGACACGTGAATAACGCGTCAAGTTGCTTAACTCGTAAGCACCGGCTGTGTCGAGGGGACGCGTTGAGAAATGCAAATTGCTTAAAATATTACGCTCGGATTAGCCTGTGCCGTTCTACTCGGCCGACCAGACACGGTCCCGTTCCGCTTGCCCGATACGACACTGTCTTGAACTACTTGTCCGATCAGATAACGCGCGCCGGTCTATCCGTCTGGCCAGATAGCGTCCGATTCCACTTATCGGGCCAGTGGCACGCTTGACTGATAAGTGCCATAAATTCTCCGTTTAAGTGTCCCCGCCGCGATCTTTCGACGGATCATTAATATCAACGCGGTATCTCTAAGCTTTATCGAAGTTGCTTCCCACGAACACGTGCTTTCCGATTTAACGTCAAAAAAAAAAAGAGATCGAAAAATTGAGTGCAAAAATCTATCGTATCCAGTTTTGGCCATTTTCGTGTGACTATAACTTAAATTATCTCTATGCGAATTAACACTATTCCTACTATTGGGAATGGGATTTTATATTGCTAAATGAAATGAACTGTTATTTGTGAAATAATACTTAGACAATTTATTAATACTTTTATATAGCACGAGGAAGGGCAATTTTGACCGCACCTAGCAAGTTTTGTGACAAAACTAGCAGAACGCAGTGGTCGAAATTCTTACAACCCCGTCCGGGTCCTTCAGCCCCTTTTGTTTTGTTTCTCGATGTTTTCGAACTTTCTAAAATGCCAGATGTGGCTTAGCTTCTTGGAAGAAGCCTTTGAGAAAGTACGTTAAGAGAAAGCTGGTTTATGATTAATTTTTGCTTCGTAGTATTTCTGTATTCAATTTCCAACACCTACCACGACCGGTCAAATGACCGTTTTTAAAATTATGATTAGAATTTCATATATGCAACATAATTGAATGGCCTTTAAATTTTAGACTTTTCCTCAAATATACGTGTAACACATTTTTCAATATTCACTTCTTTTTTCATTGTTTACTTTTCGAGAAAAATTTGTAGTCTGTCTCACGTGGGAATGTCGCGGTAGGAATAGGTATACGTGAATTGTCGATAGGAATAGCGTTAATAAAACGATAGATTTTATACAGATTAACCCTTAGCCCCCCATTGGCTCCACTACGAATACATTCTGTATTTAATATGATTACAATTCAAATGCTCTATTATTAAATTATTTTCTAACCTATTTTTATAGCTAAAGATATGGAAAAATGTTAGGTTGAGAATGCAAAGCTGAACGATGATAAAAACGTATTTTCTACGAAGAAATCAAAATTGTCTGAAAAAGGGACTGTTGCGTATGAAAAAAACAAAACGCACGGAGCTCTAAGGGTTAATATCGATAGATTCAAATTTCGTGATATCAGTGTAACATAGATGTGTTCGTGAGTTGTAGAAAGAAAGTTGGATCGGTAGCTTACGCGGAACTTTCTTTTTCCCTACGCCCCCGGAAAAAAAGGTCGTCGTACTCGCACTCATCGAAGCCTTCGGTCTGTGAGTCGAAAAAACGAGCGACGGAAAGGTGGTGAGGAGTGGCAAAAATGAAACGTCCACGGTCAATGGTAAATACCACCGGAGGAAAAAGAAAACACTCTGTTTGCTGACGTTTCAAAAGCGACAGTCCCAGCGTGCAGAATCGAGAAGTTTGCGGATGAAAACGGAAGTTCGTTAACAGGCTCGCATGTGTGTCCGTGTGCACGGACGACTGTTTTCGACTGTGACGAACACAGCCATCGATCTACCGAAGCGATCCAATTGTTGCGTAACAAAAAAAAAAAAAAGAAAAAACGACCATTCGAACTTCGAGCCAAAAATAAAAAAAAAAAAAGAAAGAAAAAAGGGAGCAGGGAAAAAGGGGCGAACGCGGTGTAAAAAGCTTCGCAGCTTCATTAACCATAAATCTAACCGAACAACCGAAGCATTTGTCAGCTCGACGTACTTCGCGAAAATTAAAGCACCGCAAATGTTTATCCGAGTATCTTTCACGCGTCGATAGAAGGGCGCTCGCCATTTTTCATCCGACAGCAGAATTAATTTTAACGTTCAAAGGAATTGCTTTTTTACGAAAAGAGCGCAGACGTGCTGGCGAAAGGTAGCCGAGCGTAACATTTCGAGAAATGTAAAGCGAAAAGGACCAAACAGAAAATCGTGCCACGTGATTACGGCAAACGGTAGTTTTTTTGCTGAAAACAGCGAATAACTTTCTCCTGGTCTCCCTTTGACGCCATCTTTGTTGTTCGTTTTTCCAACCCTCTCATCCCTTTCCTTTTGCTCGCTGTTTATCCTTCACGAGGCATTAAAACAATGCTAAACGTTCGTGTTAGTAGAAACGAACCGAGAGATCGTTTCATAAGCAGCATTCTTTTTTTAATTGATCGTGAATTTTTTGGAATTTTTCGTTACCCCTTTCTGTATCAATTTTCAAAATACAGCATTGCTAAATCACGCGATACGCCCTGGAATACTTATATCTACACACCTTTTTTCTTGTAATTATAATATTACATGATTAAACTGAACCATAAGTAGTCCAATTGAGTAGTAAAATTAAAATCAAAAATATTATTACTTTCCCGGCAAGTAACTAGCCTTAATGGAAACTGTTAAAATAATAATACGGGAAATACAAAACCCCGCCCTACGTTAACAGCATTAAGAATTGTTATAGTATCGCATTAAAAGCGAAAAAATTCAATGCAGAATGCTTCAAAATAGTAGAAACACCGTCCACTCTTAACCTTTTAGGTACGGCTGAATTGTGCGCGAGGCGTATTCCCTGGACGGCGGAGTTTGATGCAAATTACGCATATTGGAATGAAATATTTGACGATTAAATTATAATTTTCTTCAAAATATATTACGCATACTTTAACTTTTACAATTCCCTATTTAATAATTAATAATACAATTGAGTATGTTATATAAAGAGACGATATCCGCGAAAGCCACCATAGTGGCGCGTCGATCCTAAAAGGTTAATATTCCAAGAACTAACGAACAAAACATTGATACTTATTTTATGTTATTTATAAAAAAATGGTATTGCTTATGGAACGACCTGACGTTTAATGTCCAAACAAAATACTTGTAATCGTGTAACGCTTTATACCCTCGAACAAATCCGCGGACCAGTCTTTGAAAGAAAAAAAATAAACTACTCCTCGCTTCACACTCGACAATAATATCATCGTTTCTGCGGAAAAAAAGAAGAGAGATGCCCCTGCGAGACGATATTTCTCTGTTTACGCGAAACTTACCGAACAATGTTCTCGCGACGCTGCCTTCTCGAGGAAACGTGTTTATACTGCCGGCAAATTTTAAAGGGAACGCTGAAAACAGAGAACGATGGGGCGGGTAGCGGCTGTAAATAAGTTTAAAGGGAGCTCTCTCCTCACGTTTGTGTTTACCGTTCCACGGTAAAGGAAACGCGTTTCTGTTAAATGTATAGTCGCAGACGAAACATAAAGTGCTGTACTCTTTGTTAATCCAATAATTTCCCAACGAAATTATTCCCTGCCGTGGCCATCGCTGCGCGAACCTATACTCCGCCCCCCCCTCTCTGGCTTTCCTTTTATTTTCTCCTTTTTACAGCATTTTTAATTGCCCTCCATTAAAGTACCCCGGTATCCGTCCATTGCTTCGCTCCATTTGCCGATATTAAGCGTCTTTAATGCACCAGCTTTCTATTATGTCAATGGACCAGGCCAAAGTGAATTTCGCCCTGCATTCTTTCGCCTCTAGGGCGAACGTAGGCATAAAAAGGATTCTAGGAATAATACAGGAACAGTATCTGCTGCGGTTCTTACCTCGTTCTCGACCCACGCGTGTTTTCTTTTTACTATTCGTTTTTCTTTTTATTGTTCGTTAAGAGTCGTTCATATTCAAATTTCATTCGGATTACAATTAGTTAAGCAATATACTCAAATTTACTCATGCGACTGTTTAACCCGTTGGGTTTGAAAATTTGCGAAATTATCATTTGGTGACCGAGAGTCGCCTTTCGAGCGCAACGGGTTAACCCTTTCGTTACTACCCTATGTATCAGGTGCTGACTATAGTAAATTGTATTTTTATTTATAATAATAGAAAAACTTGTAAATATGTAAATAACTTCTCAAATAACTAAACATCGACGTGCAATGTGCACACTTCGTAACGCGGTGCCGCATTCGGTGAAGTCACTCCAGCGGAGCGGACTACCGTAACGAAAGGGTTAAAGAAAGAGACGCAACAAGCTCCGCGCCGCGATCACTTTCGCTCGTAGTCGTTGGTCAGTACGAAGACCAAGATTAGACGCGATAACATCGTATGAGTGCATGAAGATAACGAACTCCGTAAAAAACGCGCGCAATTGGTTAAAGTGGTTTGTCGCGTTACCGGCGTCCGGCTGCTTCAGGTCGGCCAGATATGGTCCACAATTGCACCACCTCGAACACGTCGACGAACTCGTTCTCGGTGCGGTGCACGGAGGGGTTCAACGGCGGGCTGCAGCAGTCCTTTCTTCTCGAAGTGAGGGAGAGCAACAGCCAGGAATTGCGCGCTAATCTGACATCGCCGGTGCCGCGTTTCAGCGTCACCCACCTGGAGGCAGGCGCCCTTTACCAGGCCTGCATTTACGCGTACAACGACAAAGGGCGCAGCGAGGCGATGGTGGTGCAGGCCGGCACCCTGAGGTTGCCCGAGAAACAGTTGACCTCCGAAACAGGTATGTTAAAGACAGATGTTTAGGTAAAAAGGACTAGTGGCCATTCGGGAGGTACTGGGATAAGTGCTATGGGGTCTATTCCACATGGGGTGACTTTCCCCACTCAGGACAAAGGTTCTGTTTTTTAGGCTGTCGCAACGTCAGGTTGCTTGCCATCCGTAGACTTTCCCACGCATACTATAAACCAGTGATAACTGATATAGTATAAAGTGATAGTGATAGTGATATGATATAAAAAAATTTAATTTATAAATTGGACTTTGTTATTTTCAACAAAGGAGCATTTTCTTAAATATACTTTTTATTAGCAATTCTTTTGATATGCATAAGTACAGGTGAATCTAGAGGTATAAAGAAGTATGTGTATTTTTCCAATCAGAAAAAATTCAATATACAGTTGCAGTTTAATCGATGAAATATTTGATTCGATCGACAAGCACTTATAGAAATTCTAGCATACTCATCATCCCTTCATACCCTCTAACGCTTCTATTTTCCAACTAATTATTATTTATTATTGTATCAACCTACCCTTCAAAAGAGTATCTAACTCGCATCCTAACCCAAATCTAATCTGAACCAAACCTAACCCAAATCTTCTCTTCGAGCATAAAATGAATAAAATAATAAACAATTATGATTTTATGAACGATGAGTATACATATAAAAAAAATAGTGTTTCCTGTTCGAATTGCAGAAAGGCCAAGGCAGAACATCAGACTGATGCCGATGCTGAGCGTGATGATCGGCGTGGTGACCGCGCTGATCATCGTCGCGGTGATAGTGATGGTCGTGCTCAGAATTCAGCACACGCAGGTAGACGAGCAGAGCAAGTCTCAAATGGAGGATCACGGCAAACAAACGAAACCGGCCCCCATCCAAAGGGAGCTAAGATTCCGCGAGGGAAGCAGTCTGCTCACGGATGAAAAACATCCCAGCAGCCCGTTCAGGAAGCTCGAGAGCAGCGGTGACATAAGCGAAAACGATGAGAAGAATCCGGACATCATACCTCAGCAAATCACCGGTTCGTGCGCCTCTTCTCTGCCAGAGAGATTCAATCGGAAGAACTCTTTTTTTTTTCATTAGCTGACTATGACCGGATCACTAAAAGATACAGTAGCACGCAAAAGTTTGAAAGATCGCCGACCAAGAAAATTATTTTATAGTTAAAGAATAGCTATGTTTCAAAGTAAATTTTGAAGATCAATCGAATAATTCTTGAAGTAAAGTAAATTTTGAAGGTCGATCGCATAATTCTTGAAATAAAATAAATTTTGAAGATCAATCGAATAATTCTTGAAGTAAAGTAAATTTTGAAGATCGATCGCTTACTGTTTAATATGTAATACTCAGAATCAAAGATGACCAACACAGTATTCAAAAATATTGCTTAAAAATTCATATGCAAAGTCGCTAATAGAGATTATTTAAGGATTCCGTGAGGTATAGCATACCTAACTTTAGATCACCCTTCTAAATTTATACGTTTTAACGAAAATTGACTGTTATCCCGTTAAGAAGCTCGTCGAAGTTCCAATTGTTAGTTCCACGATGTCACCGTGTTAATATAAAAAAGGCAAGAAATTCGAAAATTTTGTTTATGCACAGGCGACGAGCCGTCCGAGTACCTGAGGAAGAGGCGACTCGTGTCGACGATCGAAACGTCGCCGTCGAGAAGTTTGCTGGAACACTCGACGGTCACTTCCGTCAGCGGTCACGGCAGTTACGTCGGCTATTGCACGATTCGCAACGGCATGCCGTTGCACGAGTTCTCGAATCTGACGACGAAACATAAAAGCGTGAGTTCAATTTGCACTAACGCCGTTCCCCGATTATCCGCCATTACGCGTCCACCGCCGCTCTAACTAGTCCATCCTAAAACTAACTTTCTCCGGGCCATTTTAACTCTTTCATTGCTCCCAGCAACTATCTATGGTCGTTTACACTACGAACGTTCCGACATACGTGCAGCCAGTGTACATCCACGCTCGAAAGTCCTGGGACAGTTGTTAAGTTCGCTCCAAATTTGGTGAACGTTGGAATACATAAGGAACAGAAGCTGAACATACTGAAATTCGTGAAATAACCCTTCTTCAATTCAATAATTATTATTTAATTTCCCTAATTATTATTTGCAACATTAATTACTGTAACCATTATCTGCAATTGTAATTATTGTAACAGTATTATTTACAATAATAATTAACAATATAAATATTGCTATTTACAATATTAAACGTTGAAGTGTAATCACATACAATTGCTAAAATATTACTATTTACGAACGAGCAATTAAAGTGCTATAAATTTAAAGACCGAATTTCATCAAAAAACAGTTTCGCCATCCATCCCCTCTCCCCAATCCCTCTCCATCATGAAAACCAAGCGGACGTCCCAGGACTTTTGAGTCCGACCGTATCGAAAATTCCCTTCAATTCGGAATAAATGACGCCGACATCGTGAAACGATCGTCGTCCCGTCGGTTCCTTAACAGCGCTCCCAGGGCGCATCGATCATCGTTTACCAGCCATAAACTTTAGTTTCAGCCGATAGTGGGCGACGACTATCAAAGCGGCGTTTGCACTCTGCCGAGGCAACACTGGCCGAGCCAGAGCGTTCAATCAATGTCGATGACGATGAGCCCGCCGATGCTGTACACCAGCCTGGGTGTCGTCAGCAGGACCTGCCCGAGCGGCACCCTGCTGGCCAAGGACGTGGAGGCGAGGATCCCCGGCCAGTGTTGCATACAGTCGCAGAAGGACGGGAAGATGAGCACGCCGATCGTGATGGCCAAACGGGAGAGCTCCGTGTGACACTTTTGTCGGTCGCAGACCAGCCACGTGTGAACGGGCTTCCGGTTCGACGTGCTGTCTCTGGTGACACGAATCCGGTGTTGGCTGGCTGCTACACCTGTTGGGTGCACGCGCGACAACGTCGAGACACTCCTGGAACGTATACGAACGTGAAGGTTGAACAGGGATCGTCGTTTCGGTACGGTTTCCTCGGTAGCGGCGAGAATCGAAGGGTTCGACTGGTGTTAGCTCGGTCGAGATCGGAGGGGACAAGTCTTTTGGTGTGTTCAGGGTGGTTGCTCTTCTTCGCTTCGCTGGGTGGTTTCGCTTTAATTCCGTTAGGATTGGACGCGCACGGGTCAAGCTTCAGCGGTCTAGCGCTCTTGTGTTTGCCGTTCACGCATGGCGGCGAAATGCTTTTGCACCCTCTGTTACTTTACTTAACCACTGTCACAGCGTTGGAGTGTACACTTTATTTATTTTTGGATACACCATTTGTTCAAACGTATTTCCTATCCGATTCTATACTTGATATATAATATTTATTACGCTTGCGAACGTAGAAGCGTTTAGTTTCACTTTTTGTTAGCTTGACTGGCAAAAGATTGCATTCGTCTAATTTAAAAAGAATCGTTTCCTCGAGCGAAGAAGATTTGATAAAGGGGATGAAGCGGTATCGGGCGACCGTGAGAATATCGAAAGAATTGCTACCTCTTCTAACAGGGTGTTCGAGAGATTGCCGTTTCGATGGACAGAGATCGAAAGTGGATCACAGTAATTTTCCTCGGCATCTAAGAACGGGTAATCGAAAGAGAAGCACACGGTCGCCTTCTTTATCGATCGTTTTACGTCAAGCACACCCTGCGTAAGCACGCCCCTCGACCAAAATCGTCGTCGTTCGTGTTCAGAGATGTCCGACGATCGCGTGAACGGAACCGATGCGAGCCGTATAGTAAAAGCTGATACGCACTATAATAATAATAATAATAATAATAATAATAATAAATAAAGCCACACTAAAGTCGAGGAAACGAGACCGGTTTATTTCGAACGAATTTATTTCCTCCCCCGGCGATAGCATCGCGTTTACGTCCCTCTGTTCGATCAAGTGCCCTTTTTACATTGAACGGACGATTCTCGAGCCACCGTGTACGTGTGCGCGTGTGTGCGTATGTATGCACGCATACGAGAAAGAGAAGAAAGAAAGGAAACGCGGTTGGAGGTGATCGTGCGTTGTAAAAGGCGTGCGCGTGCAACCGGTAACGAATTATTCATATAGGGAAATACACACTTATACATGTATCGTACAGTCGGTCACAAAAGTTTACGTACGCTTCCTAAATCCTTTAATTTTTTTTCTTTTTTTTTTAAAGAACGAACGTTTTAGACTTTCACGGGGATTCATTGATTTGTAAGTAGAAGTTGGATAGATTTTGGAAACACAACGATGCTTTGTTAAATTTGTTCAGTAGAAAATGTAGATTAATGGCAAATACAGAATCACAGAAACTACTCTACCACGAATATATTAAGATAAAATTGCTGTAACATTTGATTGCTTCTATGACGGTATATCTACGATAAATGTATATAGATTTTTGAAGCGACGTGTTTTTGATTTTTTCGCATACATTTTCTTGCAAGCAAACTTTTCTCGTAAGAAATTTCGTCATCTTCGTCACTATCTCTGTAACTTTAACTGACAAATAAATGCCCGTGCGAAAGCGTCTAAACCGCGTATATTTTCTTTCAAACGTTTAATATCGGATACCGGCGGTTACGCGAACTTTCGCGACTGGCTGTACACACGGTCTCGCACGAACAGGCGTGCTGTACATATACACCTTGGATACTTGGAGGATATTTTATACAGATTGCTATAGTATAAAATGAAAGAAACAAAAAAAAACGAAGGAGACGAGAGACAAAGTGCGAAAAAAAGAGAAAGAGAGAGGAGGCAAAGGGTGAATAAGAAAGGAGGAAGAGAAGAGATTTATTCCCACTTTTATTATGGTAAAAAAACAAAAAACAAAAATGAGAAGAAGATATATACACTGTACAATTCGTCTAGTCGATGTAAGTATAAATAATGTATATGCGTATTAAGCGAAATCGATCGAGGCAGCCAGAATAACGTACACTGAGGATGTCCTACGACGAGAAGACGAGGTGAAAGAAAACGGAAGAAGAATGTTAAGGGAAAATAAAAAAAATAAAAAGAAACAGTCAATGGGAACAAGAATTTCGTGTGTCTGTATGCGTGCTCGACGTGGGGGGGATGGGGAAAGGGAGGAAACAAGGACACTGAAGACATATCGTACAGCGTTTTCCAACATCGAGAGAAAAAAGAAACGGGAAATCGAAATTAACGACGGGACGGGTTAGATGCGAGACGAATCGATACGCGAAAGGGAGAAAAGTGAATGATGAGAGAACGAACACGAAGAGATCCCCCGTTGCTTTCGTCAGTATGCAGTATTCTGGATTTTATTGTAAGATTACCGTATCTGTATAATGTATAAAGTAACGATTTTCCTTCCGAGTAGGCTGAGAATGGAGCGGAAAGGGGAAACGAGGAAGAGGCGATTCTTTGTCTTGCTGTTGACCAAAAGAATACATTGTCGCCCGCTTAGATGCTCTAAAAAATCGAAGATTTTTCTCAGATTTTTCGAGTCGAGCATAACGCTTGATTAAAGATCGTAAAACATTTGCTACGGCCTGCATCCAGGAAGTTCAAAATACTCGGTTGGTCTCTGTAAAAATCGAAAAATTCGGCACAAGGACTTCTCTTAATTTCTCTTTCTTCGCTTCACTTGATTTTTTTAACAATCTACCGATTCCCTTTTGTAAACTTCGATGCAGAACCGCCTGGCTGCGGGTCGTACCGCGATCAAAACGAAATGATTGAAGAGCAAAGGAAAGCGTTTCACGAGCAAAACGACGCTTATCGCTGTTAAAAACTCGTGAAAATGAAAAGAGGTGAAGACGAGTGTGTGTGTGTGTGTGTGTGTGTGTAGCCTCGTTGATTGTTAAATCTAAAAGCGACAAAGGAGAGAAGAAGATAGAGAGAGTGGAAAAAAAGGAGAGCTTTCTGCTTCGTTCTGTAAAATATCTTCACCTTTCCCTGAATTAAACGATAAACGCATCTGTGCGCGTGTGCGTGTTCAACCCTTTGAGCGCTATGAACGTATATATGGGTTCAATACAAAATTATTAATTATCACAATTAATAATTATTATTATCAATTTAAAAGATACAATTTATATCTATAATACTTATATCTAATAATACTATTTTTTACATTATTCATGTTATTATTATTAATATTTTTTTTTATTTTTATGATTATTATTTTTTTTATTTTTTATGATTATTATTTTTTTTATTTTTTATGATTATTCTTTTTTTTATTTTTTTATTATTCTTTTTTATTTTTATTATTATTATTTTTTTATTTTTATTATTATTATTTTTTTATTATTATTATTATTGAAACAAATGGTTCTGCTAAAGATTTTGCAGTCACTGCTCAAATCATTTCAGCTACAACCAACAATATTTTGCAATAAAATTTCAATTAGCGCAGTATGCGTTTCGACGTAAAAAGTAGGCAACCCAGCGTGTGCTTTGTCGTAAAACGTGGGCGGTCCACAACACACGCTTAACTAAGCGCTCAAAGGGTTAAAGGAGATGCTGAACAGAAAGGAGAAGGGAAACAGAGAAGAAGAATGGATAAGAAAACAACATCCGGGTACTTAATAGATAACTCGATGTAATAATACGGTTACGGGAAATGGCGGACCGTGACAGTTTTTCTTCACGAGCCGCTCGTGTTGTGTACATATTATCGAGAATTAGACGTTCTTTCGAGTTCTCTAGATGAATGTGTTCTTTCGATCGCTAGTCGTTAAGTTTTATCCTCGGAAGACACGGTGGTGTCCGATTGTGTAACACTTAAACAGAAGATTATTGAAAAAAAGAAACGGGGAGGGGGGGGGGTAGAAGAAACGGTGTCGCGCCAGCAGAGGAAACGCGCGAGTCTCGTTATTTATTATTGCCATTGATGGAATTGATGTCGGCGCATAGCCAGTGTACTAAGGGGAAACTTTACTAATCGTTACGAAACGCCTATTTCTTCTTGTATTACACGTTTCACGCTGAAAGGCTGAGAAAATGAGTAACTGAAAAAAAAGAAGCAACAACTAACAACAACATCATCATCATCATGTTCATCATTAATCACGACACGATAGAGACGCGCTAGTATCGTTTCAACGAGGTCTGAAAGCTCGATTTTTAACCCTTTCGCTACGCATCAACTGTAAATCACTGTACGATCATTGGAATTCGATGTACATAATTATTTATCATAAACGGTTATAGTAGCGGACAAAAGTAATGTGTAATATATTTTTGTGTGTTTTCACTTCATTAATTAAACACTTTTCTTATTGCTTCATAATAACTGTTGAATTGATTCTGTGCTAAATCACCGATCCGAGCTCGCGTTCTGAACCTAACATTAAAACAAATAATAAGAAGAGGATACAGTAGTAAACAAAAGTTGTAAAAATGTAAAACATAATTTTATGGTTCGCAAACATTGTTTATCCGTTCATTTTTATTGTCATTATGGTAGAACACTAATTATTGATTAGCATAGAATAAAAATGTTATTTATACTGTTATCTCTGATTAATTAATTTATTTATTTTCTTCAACCCTTTGGCCCTCAACTTTTGTCCGCTACTGTACGTATTGTATGTATCATCGATAATGAATCGATTAATGACAGAAATTGTCGTATCCAACGCAACGATGCATCTACGATTACATTCATATTTGTACGCATTTTATTCTATCGTATTGTATGTTACAACACTGAAAATTGAATCGTATCTTTCGCAAATAAACCTACAAATTTTTCAATCACGCCATTCACCATCGACGACTCGTTTACTGTCCGCTATAACCGTCATTTGTCCACAGCGACAGTGTTTTCCTGTCGCAGCGAAAGGGTTAAACTCCGGGTGCCCCGCCTAGCATCGCGATAAATCTTCAAACGCAAACTGCCAACAACAAATTTTTCGATAATTTATTGAAGTACAATCTATTCTTCCGGTGACGTCAACGAAACGGTCTAAGCCGAACGGTATCGGTGTCGAACTGAAATACAATAACGATTTCGTACGTTACGTTTCGTAGTTCAAAGGGCAAGCGTCCTGCCTCGATCCCAGCCAACTCAAAACGACGAACCTCCCGATTAGAATCTTCTACTTGGTCATCCTGCGCGACATGCGTCCGATGTTCATCAGGTTGACGATATTTGTATGTTGCTCTTTGTCTAGCCCGGTGCAGCTCAGGAAATCATGTGGTGGCGGCCAGATGCTGTCTGCAAAAACAAATCGCCATCCGTTCGGTGAACGTTTCACTGTGAATGTTTAACGGCATTCCTTGATCTTAAACACTTGGCCAACCGAATGGGGATGTGGCTGTTGTGGAAGAGAGAAGGAAAAGGAATGAGAAGGGGTGTGTTTCGTCCGGGACCTGCTAGTGGACTCGTCATTAAGGCTTACCTAACAGGCCCCTGTCTTAGACACAGGGATACGAAGGGACAGATCAGAACTTGTATATATAGGAAGTGAGACGGACTCGAGCACTTGCGAGAAATGTGGTCGCTAAATCCCTCCAAGTGACGAGGGTAGGAAAGTCGCCACAGGGAGATCTCTCATTTTTTCCTCTACAATGCGCTGCCATTGATTCTATTTACTTTTGTTATTAGTTGGTCTTGAGCTAGCGTTGAATTTATTAAAAATTGTACTTTGGAAAAGCAGAGAATGCATTTAAATAATAATAATAGTAATAATAATAATAATAACTTTATTAATGGGCATGGAACCCTTTGGTACAGAAAAATATAGATTAGTTTTGTTAGCAATCGTGTAGTATAATTAGATATTATCAGACACAACTGTAAGGACATTGTGCTTAAGGTTCATGAAAATTTAGAAAATCGCTGAATTTTTTGACTGTTAAGAATATACTAATTAGTGAATTAAATTGGCCATAAAGTATTCTACAATTCTCAGTTTGATGAACTGTGAACAATACTAATTCAAGACTAACTAACAACAAAAGTAAATAGAATCAATGGCAGTGTTTTGTCGAGGAAAAAATGGGAGATCTCTCCATTCGGTTGGCTAAGTGTTAAGCGAAGCTAATGCTTCTTGTGCAGAATCATTCGGTCAGTACACGAAACATCTTGTGGTCCTTGTACGTGCGTACGCGCGTATGTGTGTGTGTGTGTGTGTGTGTGTGTATGTAAATTGTATGAATTATCATGGACATCGCGGAAAAATTAAATCCTTCGAAGCGACCGTGCGAAAGTTTGAAACGTTATCTTCGGTTGTTAATTTGTTAAGCTGTTCGTGAACGACGTGTTAGGTATGCAAATTAATTCGGTACCTTTTTTGAGCAGAACCCACTTTCCTAACTTTTGAATTTTTCTTGACTGAAACAAACGTTGCGATAAACATTGGTGGATAACATCCGGTTGCAACGCAAGCCCTTGTTTAGCTTTTTCAAACGTTTTCCAAAAGTTTTCTTAAAATTTCTTGCCTGTCCTGAACGTGCTTGTCCGATAGATTAAAATCTACATTTTGGAATCTTTACAATCACTCTTTGCACGTTTTATACGTCACAATGCCATTACCAAAAGCGGAATAAACCATTTCTTTAGTTTCAGAAGCATTTTTCAGAGCAAAAAGATTGCAGTGCCTCAAATATTTCTCGTCGAATGCCAAATTCTTTATTGTTATTAGATGAAATTACGTCAAATTGTCGTTGATTATTTTAATGTTCCTTAGAGTATAATGTTGCCACTTTCAAATCGTCATAGGGCAGAAAAGGTATTTTAATTTGAATGCAAGTTACAAAGCGTTAAATGCAGAGGCATCGAATTAATTTGCACACCTAATACTATTGCTTCCAGTTCGTAGGGATCGAAATGTTACGCGAAACGAACTAACTTCGCAAACTAATATTTGGCGTCGTTGTAAAACACGGTTCTCTTGTTGATTTGCACTTACAGTTAGCTGTACAGAATGAGAAACGGTTCGATTCGTAGCGGAATTCCAAAGAGGGTAATATTTCGGACAAAGATCGAGATAGTCGACGAAAATTTGACGGGTCGAGCACGTCATCTTCTTTTTCGTTCTTTTGTTTTTTTTTTTTTTTTAAATCGAATTCTGGAAGTTTAAACGCACTCGAGGCAATCTAAACGTCCGGGTACATCTGTACACGACGTCCCTTCGATTTGAATGCACCTCTGTACACGATGAGCTTTCAATTTCGGTGCATCTGTACGCGGCGTGCTTTCGATTTGAGTGCACCCGTACACGATGAACTTTCGACACGTATGCTCCCTGTACACGATAAGCTTTCAATTCGAATGCATCTGGTACAAGGTGTACCTCGCAAACGGAGAACACGTGCACTTAGTAAATTTCTGACTGTACATATGCAACCAGCTTGCCGATTCTCAAGGCCCGTTCCCTTTCAGACACTAAATTCGGTGTACAAAAGTTGTCCACCCGGAATCCCTGTACAAATTATCGCGTTTCTTCTGTACTACGAATCATATCCCGTCTTAAATAGATAAGAAATGTATTAGTGCTCTAAGGGATGCTGTTATTACACGTTAAATGTTACTTTGTATCTGTTACGCGCGACGGTGTAACCCGTTCGAAATCGTTGAATTCGTATTGTTTGTATCGATCAGTACGTTTGATTGCGTTCAGAGGATATTCGTTGAAGTTCGCGCGACGACCACAAAAGTATCCGATAATACCGACCAGCGTTTGCACACCAATTTGCTTCGTTACTATGTATCTTACAGTAGCCAGGGATAAGAGCCAAACAAATCTTTTTAGACTAATAAGAGTAAGTGCATGGAAGCACCGTTTCAGCCGTATACCGCCTGTACATCGTTAACACGATCGAGTCTGACCAGCTGCTTACGCGAAAGGAAACCAAAGAAGAAACAGAAAATACAGGAAAGGATAACGAAACCATTTGAATGAAGTTTGTATATGTAATTAGTTTAGCGATATCCGACACAAATTTCATGTACCCCATAAAAAGAGACGTTTTTTTGATATTGTAAATACTCTGAAATAAATAATCGTTTTTATTCAATCGACTATCCTTTTTGCTCTGCTCCATTTAGGAGGATAGAATTAAATGAAAATCTGCTTAAAAAATATCCTACTAGTTTCACACCACCGTGGTGTGTTCGTAGTGAGAACCTTTGAGAAGATCTAGGAATTAAAACGGTGAAAGAAGAAATTGAAATCTTCTCGAAAAGATACAGGGCTCGACTGGACAAATATCCAAATGAGTTGGCAAAAAACCTATTTAAAACGAACGTATCTAGAAGACTGCACAAGACGCGCCAAAAATGACTTAACGTCGTGACAACAGTGTAGCCTTCCCACACTTAGATACGATCCATTGGAAGATCATCTTCATGCTAGATTGACCAAACCGATAAAATAATTTACCCAATGTTCCTTTGAAACAAATTGTAAATTCACTAAGAGATAAATTAAAAATAAAAAAAAAAAACAGTTTCTTTCCTGAAACTCGTTATCAGAGTAATTATATATCAACTCTATCTTTTTTCTAAATTGAGATATACAGGTTGAGCCTCTCAACTTGATCATCTTAAATTACTTGTTTGAAATAACAGCTGCATGGTACCTTAAAATATGTTAAAATATTACAATATCATATGCTTTGAAACCGTGCAAACAATTTTTTCTGTAACGACAAAAGAAGTGTACAGTGTTATTACCTGAATAGAGATTGATAAACGGAACTGTAGAATATATTTGTAGATAATCGTCAACGGTGAGCAGAACGGGGCTCGTTACGTTCAATAAATATTCCAACAACGTGCTTTCGGGGTAAAGCGATGCGATCTTCTCAGTCACATTTCGTATAACTTCCTTCATTGGAACTGACTTTAAAAGAAATATTTTTGTACTAATTTATGTTAATAATTTTGCGATAATTTTCGTTCAACACCGAGTAATTTACACTAGGTTTACCGTCAATTTGACGGGTTTCGGATTTCATGAGCAAAATTTGCAAAAACAATTAATATTATCCCTAGCAATTTTTGCTAACTTTTATCGATGGATCGATACAAATATACCCAAACCTATTTCCCTCTCACTTCTGCAATTTCAAATTCTGTTCGATGTATACCTTATTCCTTGATATATGTATATTGGATGTACAAGAAATGACCGTAAAACTAGTGTTAATAATGAATTTAACCCTTGTATCCGTATGATTAATTAATCGACAAAAGAACACTTACATGATCCCGAGTGGTGTTCGAGATGTAATCGCACAACGAGTACACCTTAGTGAAACAAGTGGACAAATGCTGTTGAATGTCCTCCAATTCTTTCGATCTTATCTTTTGCAATAAAGAAGGCGGTATCGTGAACACGTGGAACCATCCAGTGAAAAATCGCTGCAAATTGTAATTAAACAAATTTGCTACCTTTCCTGCTTTTTGCTTAACGCGCATCTCACCTGATGGACATGGTGATAAGTTGGGAGAAAGACCGATCGTAACACCTCACAATCCGCGGTTTTCTGTTCCAAAGCTTTGAAATGTCTATAAATTATATCTTCCGGCGCCTATGATAAACAAAAATCAATGTTACATCATAGCAATGTCACAATTTTTTAATCTTTAAATTTAAGAGTTTCTAAATTTTTAATTTTGTAAATATTTTAATTAAAGAATTTTCAAAACACTTACATATGTACAATTTAAAAATTGAAAACCCCCACTTACTCACCTCTAACACATGGATAAAGTATTGTGGATAAACAAGGAATAATCCAGAAATAGAAATGTTGGTATAATCTGATTGTAAACCTTTTATTACAGATTCCATTTTCTGAAAAGTGTATTTTTTGTACATTGATAGTAAATATATTGTGTATGTAATTTATTTGAAAAGCTTCCAGATTAAATATTTCGGTTTTTCCTAAAATCTTTATTCTATAATTTCATACTAACTCCATTTTCGTACCTGTTGCATGCATTGATTTGTACCGGTGTAGTTTCCGATATAAATAACCCGCGTTATGTATATGCTCTGTAAGCAACACACCAGATTTGAACAAACAGATTTTAGATGGCGCTTCAGTACAAATTACGAGTTTCAAATAACAAAAATGTCAAATTTAATTTTTCACAAAATTGGTACAAAAATACACGATAAATTGTTATAGAGAAATCTGAATAAATAAGTTAAATAAATGGTTGATAATTAAATTCATTTGAATCTTTACCCTGCCAGCAGCGCGAAGGTTTCTTCTAATTATATCCAATATGCTCTTACGAACGGGCTCCACCGTACGTTTTATGTTTGTTTTGGACATTATTCACTCGACCTTGTATGCAAAATAGATCAGAATTATATAACGTTACGAATTTTCCGATCACTGATATCTATTAAACGATGCCTTTGATCACATATAAATCCTAATGCAACGAAAGAATAATCAAACGTTTCTGTTAATTGACGTATATTCGTAGTTACTACGTTAATCATATAAGTACAAATGCGATATAATTTCTTAATAACTATTAATTTAATTAAAAGGCTTTACTCAAACAATTTGATAAATAATAATACCTTTTATATCTAACTATTATAACAAATATTTTTTATATATAACATAACAATGCATTAATACTAATTCCTAAATTTTAGTTTCTGATTTGATTCGTGTTATATCTCACTGAGAATAGTGAAAAGCTTTTTTTTACTATGCATATATGCGTTTTATTTTCATTAAATACAAAACAGAATAAAAAATAAATACGTAAAATTACAATCTAATAAAATCAGTCAAAATAGCAAGTAAATACGTCAATTCTGTATATATTTACAGAACACTAAGAAGTGCTACCACAGATTCTTATACATATATAATTAATCATTATATGCTGCTTATTGTGACAATGGCTGCAATTCGAAAAATTTCTATTTTCAAATGCATCAACATATCTTACATTACATAAATTAATTTCTTCAATTTATCAATTATAAAATTATAGACTATTCACTTTCGTATGTTTTAATATCACCAAAAATGATTAAATTCAAGAGCTTAATAGTAGTGTTACTTTTTTGCCTTTGCACACTCAAAAATAGGAGGAGGAGGGGGGGTTGGTTCACTAGGATTTCCCAGCCATACCGATTTACTAAAACGACCTTTTATAACAGGTGCCTGCCATTTATTGCTGCACATAACTGTAACTGTAGGCTTCTCTGCAGTGACTGTTGCTATAGTTACTGCTCTGAAAGTGAAATGAAATCCATTTAGAGAGGGATAACTGCACCATTAGATATTAATATGCAACAAATTTCAGTGTATTACAAAAACCAACATAATACCTAACAAAAATAATAATACAGAATATATCCTAAAAAATCCATTCTATTGTATAAAAAGTAAAAATAAACTTCGCTATTAATTAATTTATTTTTTGCGTAAGATATTCAATGCTTTTAGGTAGGTAATAATAAAAAACTTTATCATAATATACACACAACATTTATTATTTAAAAAAAATACGTTACAGATTAAATAAAATATATACTTTTCGTAAAATATTTTTCAAAGTGTGTATCCAAATATGTATACATAATAACTCAATATTTACAATAATTTTAGCGCCGAACAAAAATACATATGTGATACGTGCAATTAATATGCCTAAAATTTATCATTTAATTAATTTTACTATATTACAAAATATGAAATATTTTTAATCAATAATCTCTTCAACGACATATCCTTTGCTAATTCCAAATACTAAAAATTCCTATTTTATGAATAATAGTATGTTGAAAATGGAAAAACAATAAATTCATTATTCTATGAAAATTATTAAATGATTTTACATTAAGGTAATATTTATTATAGAAGTTACTAATAGAGTAGACAGTTTATTCCTATTTTATTTAACAAAACAGATGTAAATTATTAAATTATTAAATCAATAGGATAACTTGCAATGCTACGAAATTATATATAATATAAATCGATCTAATACTACCAATATAAAGAATATATAATTTCATTTAAAAACAAGAATAATTAATGCTTTTATCGTATAAATTTATATCTAGATTTACCGTACAAATCCCGTATTTTTGGCATAAAATATGCACAACTACATGAAATAATAAACAGTATGAAATGACTATATAAAATTGGAAGTTAAAAAATAAATTGTTCTTTCTAATGCCAAGGTACTTGATTTGGATGACTGATGGAACCCAATTTGTAGTACCTTGTTGTTGAAGGTGTTTGTTGCATTCCTGTTGTATGATTAGGTGGTGTAGCTGCTGTAGGAGTTTCAGCACTTTGAGCAGAAGTACCATCACCTTTCAAAACAGCAACACATTTCCAATTATCGATATAATTATCTTTCCATAATCGAACGCAACCATCATCTCCTGAACTTGCTAAAATAGTTCCCATTATGTTCCAGCATACTCGCCACACAGTAAAATCATGGTCAACAAACTTGGCTGCTGTAGTGATCTTAAAACGTGATGAACCACTCTGTGCACTATCCCTAAATTAATAAGATTTCTATGCAGTTTCTGCTTTGTACAATGTCTACAGAAGTTTCTAAATTTTTACTTACAGCAATGTAATTATTTGTACATCTTTTGATGCAATAGCCAATGTGTGAAAACTTCTACCTAGATTTGGAGCAAATGCAATATCATGAACAGGGTCTGTAATACTACTTAATGTTTCTGTTTTGGCCCATCTTCTACTACTATCAGAGTACTCATATATAAAAACTTTTCCTCCAGATGATGTATTTGTATCATCACTTCCAACTGCTATCATTGGAGGATGTAGCCTAATATGAAATAATTGATAAAACATTTAATAACTAAATGTATAATGCAGATATATAACATTAAACAGAAATTATTGTACCTTGAAAGAGATGGGTTCCATGAAAGACAGCTACACTGAAGTTTACAACTAATGTCATGTTGTAGAGTCCATTGACTTAAATTCATAACATCGGGTGCTTCATATATTCTAATTACTCCATCCTCACTACAAGTGGCTAATAGAAGTCCCAATGTTTTAGGTGCAAACTTTACATCTGTGACTGATTTTCTTGAATCTACTAAATTAGTTCTTCTAACCCAATGTCTCATGCCACGTTCTCCTGGTCCTGATCCTTCTCCAACTATACATAATACATAACTACTAAATAATTAATTATATAAACAAAAATTAAAAATCAATAACAGTTTTACCTATTTCTTCCCACACAGCAGCTGTTCTATCAAAAGAGCACGTTGCAAGTACTTGACCAAATTCTGGATGTGCCCATGTTATTTTCCACACAGATCCACTGTGTGCTTTCCAAGATGCAGACAAATGCCAATTTCCATGTTCATCTTCATCCCAAACCTATATAAATTTTATAATCTTCAAATACCGTCACAACAATAATTTTTTAATACAAACATAAACATCAATTATAAAGTTCTTACTTTTACAAACTGATCACTAGAACATGTTGCCATTCGTTGTCCATAAAAATCGTAAGCGATATCGTGAATCAAGTCCTTATGTTCGGCATTAATACTATGTGCTTCAAACATCTTTATTGTTTTAATATTATAGAATAAAATAATCTGAACCGATGATTATATGGGTATCAATATACGTAAAGGTTAGAAGATAAAGTTAAAAACTTTTCTATATAATTAACCAAATATCAAAATATCGGAAAACTAAATTTTTGTAGCTTAACATCACAGTTAAAAATCAAAAATGAAATACTTCAGTTAAAACTACTTATCTCTTTCAGTATTTGCTTCTGTATTTTTGTATTGTTAGAAAAGAAGGGAAAACACTGTACAATGTAGCTAATTTTACTAACATTCTTTACGATCACTTTAATTACAGAAATAAAATATTTATTGGAAGTATTTAAACGAGTTTATTAAAATTAAATTACTGGAAAAATCTTATTTCTTAAACACTGTTTTCAGTATATTATTTGAATATGTTTCAACAAATCAGTACAAAATGCATTGTCACTAGATATAGCGGGTCAAAAATATTATCTTTTGATGTGTGTAGTATTAATGTTGTTACGTATTTTTAATCATTTATTACACATATATTTACTACCATAATAAAATATAATATTCTTAATTTATTCTGTTTTAGTTAAAATTATAATAATTGTAATACATTCAACAAATTATATTGCTAGTTATCTTTTGCTTTCACTATTTATATTACTAATTTAAAATATATGTAAAATAAAATACAGTCCTATTTTCTTATACATGTATTTTTAAACATACTAAAGTATGTTAAATCTCATGTACATTCCCATTATCTTATAACTGTATTTTATACTATATATTCCAATTTCCGGTAGCTTGTATGAACGGTTGAAGATTGTTTCCATTGTATTGCGGATTTTCATTGAATTGTAGTGTGAAACGTGTCAGATCACGTATTTCATTTAAACATATTAAAGTATATATTGTACAGTAATCTTTTAAGGTAATTGTAATTACTTAAATTTTTTAATATTATTTCTATTTCATTTTAAATATATTTCTCTTTAAAATGAAGATACAAAAAAGATAGATAAGTTAATCTTGTAATATTGCAGATGATCACAGACGTGCAGTTGGCTGTATTTTGCAACATTCTTGGAGCGACATTGTTTTGTTTAGTATTTCTTTTTCACTATATAAATGCAAATTACTCTAAATGAAAGAATAATATTATACTAAACATAACCTCAGCTGATGTCATCAAGAATTGACACATGTACAGATGGAGTTGCACATCTACATTTTGCATTTAATATTGAATATGATTACTTAAAATAAATGATTTGACATTCGTATATTTTATATTAAATATGTAATTTTTATTTACTTCATTTCCTTCTTAAATAAATAATTTATAAAATATATATTGATTATGAAATAAGCATTAGTTAAAAAACGATTAATAACATTTACAAAAATAATTTATTTAATTTTAAATATATTATTTTTAAAGAGTATTTTCATTTATTCATGTGAAATAAAATATAAACTAGTTATAAGTAAAATTAATTCCTATCTTCAGACCATTTTAAAGCACTGAAGTTGGTCACTAGTAACTCATAACTATACGTATGTACGTAGTCAATATATATATATATATCACGTATTTTGCATATGTAGCTGCGTATAGGAAATTCACAATATAGTTTTGGATATCTTACGTGTAAATTTAGGAAAGTTAATCAACAATGACCGACGACTCCAATGGAGAATCGACATTTGAATTCGTCGAAAGAAAGACGGATGAATCTTCCATGTCTGGAGAAATCGTGAAAACAGGTAGGAATGGAAGGCAAAACATAAACACTTGTGCATCTGTCAAATTCATTTCGCAATTAAAACTTTACATTCGCTGTAATTGTCTATCTCGATTTTTATTTTACCACCAAGAAATTTAAAAATAAATTCAATTCTTTCAAAATATAAAAACTTAAAAACTATAATGTAAAAAGAATTTGTATATTAATGTTGTATAATACAGAAATATTATTAAAAACATTCCAACTTAAGTCTTTTATTGAAGCAAGAAATAAATAAATTATTAATTAAAGTATTAATTTTTAAAAATAAATTTTTCACTGCAATATATCACATAAATGACAATGGCAATTTAATTTTCAGATTCTTTTAGCAGTTTATCTTCATCTACTTCTTTATTAATGCCACTAGGCGTATCAACATCTACTGGAAACTTGTTATCAAATGTAGCACCACCTAGTGCATTACCTAGCTTTATTTCAAATCCTGGAACATTGTTATCAGAAAGGCTTAACAATATAGAATCATTTATACAAAAAAAACCTCATGAACCTACTAAATCAATGTTAAATACTGTTGTTCAATCTAAATTATTACAGCAAGAAACACAGCAAGTAAATACAACTCCAGTTATTACTCCACCCATTCAAAATGTACAAACTACTGTGCCATCAGAAAGTATAGTTCAAGATTCAGGAATGGTTGGAGGTGGTCTATTGTCATGGGTTAAAGAAACAGTAGTAAATAGTAATGTTTTAAGCAAAGTTGCAGAAAAAGCAAAAAATAGTGTTAACACTATGATTACAACATTAGATCCTCAGATGCGTGAGTTCATTTGTAAGTAAGAATCCTACTAATCCTGACATGCAAGTATAAGTGATTTAGATTTCTCCTATTTTGTAAATTTCATTGATATTCTGTTATGTAAATTCATTGTTCAAATGTGTGTGACTATGTATATGATTATATTATTGCATCATATCTGAAGGGAATATATACATGTAGTGTGTTATTTTTGGATGAACTGCAACCCAAACTTACCTCAATGAACTGTGCTGTACAGTGTGTTAACTGTCATTTATATTTTTTTCATTCATTTGGTTCATTATTCAATAATTTAGACTATACATTTGCACATATGTGATAGTAACATATGTATCACATATAAAATACAACAGTTTTATTAATTACAAATATACATAATAATTATAAAAGGTTGTTGTTTAAGTAACTTTACAAATAAAAGTTTTTATCAACAATATCATAATGTACAACATTGTGAAGGAGTGATTGTTTTCAAAAACAATAAATATGTTCAGGATCGCTATGTTGTAACAAAACATATTGCTATAGAAATCACAATTTGAGGAACATATAGGTTCTGTACTATTTATGTATGAATGAAAATAGTAACATAGTGACTATGCAATATGTTAGTTAATGTACAAACATATATCCAAGCTTTGTGGAAAATATATATTTCAGATTCTGGTGGTGATATGGAGATCATAGTTGCATCAGACAAAGATGTTAAAATAAGTTCTGTACGTCAAGCTTTTCAAACTGTTTTTGGAAAAGCAACAGTAACGTGAGTATTAAGGTGTAATTTATTCTAAATTGTAAATAAAGTTTATCGAATTTTTTCATTATAATAATTACATTCAATTGATTATTGTATAGTGGAATATCAGTAGAAACTTCAGCTATAGCTGTTCAACCAGTAGGTTTTGCAGCTGGTGTAAAAGGAGCAGAAGAGAGAATTAATTCTGCACGAAATATTCCAACTCTTCCAAAAGATATACCTATAATTGCAGTGGAAAATTTTTTGTTAGAAGTTGGTGAAGATAAGTGGTATGATTTAGGGGTGATACTTCTTAATGATCCTAAACGAAATGTAAATTTACAAACATTCACTCAAATGACTCCAGTACCAAGTCAAATAGTAGCAATAGCACAAGAGGCTACACCTGAAGATTATCCTCTTAAATGGTCTGGATTATCAGTTACTGTTGGTAGTTTAATGGCAAACAGTTTACAGGTTGGTTTCAAATGAAATAATCACAATTTTATAATCGAATGTACAAAAAAAAAATTTTCAAAGGTTCCTCATAATGAATGGCATCACGCACTTACTGGAGTTTCCAGAAGAGACATTATACTTTTAGCAGTTCAATCACTAGCTGGAATCTATAAAAATACCATTAACCCTATCTAAATCTTTATATAGAAAACATCTATGCAATTTATAAATGATAATTACGTTTTTGTAAATACAACTGTGTTAATTATTGTATGGTATATTTAAATTAACTATCAACATTTATTTTTTAGACTGTTACTTTCACTATATATCTAACATTTTATCACATTATTGAAATAGAGTTTGTTTCAATTGTGATATATTTACTAAATTAATATTTATAAATTAAGAAAATATATTTTAATTATATGTGGCAATATGTACAAAAAAAAATAATGGAATTAAGACAAATATATTGAAAAATAAGTTTGGTATACTGAATGTGATTATTTTATCACATTAATTATGAAAAGTATTAATGCAATATACTTTATTAAAATAAAGTAATTGTATGTAATTTTCTTTTATTTGTCTTAATCCCATCAAATTTCAATATAGATGGATATTTTCAACAAAGGTAATAAAGACACTTTATTTCGTAATTTAATCTTTAATTTTTTGTTGCATTTGATCAGTATGATTACATTGCTGTTGTAAATTTTTCCTTGCTAATAACTTCGAAATTCGTCCAATCATTTGAAAACATCAACAGAAAAATAACAGACTAATTGTAGTAAAAAAGCATTGTAAAAAATTACAATATTTTGTTTCTTCTTTCACGAAATCGGCAATAAGTTGCCACCACAGTAAAAGTAACAATTGAGTCTTTATCTGATGCTGATATGCTAAAAACAAAGCCACTAGAGATCTTGATAATGTGGCATACTTAATTAAATAAATGTATAAAATATTTTTCCTTGCGCTAACATACGTACTTTCCGTTATAATTACAATTTATTATCCTTTTTCCATATTTATAATTATGTATTTCTCACAGTTCTTTGCGCAAAACAAAGTTCATAATAAACCGATGTAGGATGTATACGGTTCGAGCGATATTAATTGAATTACAATATTTAAATAGATATTTAAATATGGTGCACGAATCTATTGGTTACAATTTGTCAAGGTATGAATTCAAGTCTGGGAGACCTTCCTTTAATCCCTTCCTTTTACGTGTTTCCTGCAAAAATATAAACAATTACAGTTAATTATAGCTAAACAATATACACAATGTATAAGAAAACATAAAGCGATGAAAATAATATAAAATGATATGTTTGTATGTTTCCCTATTCAGACAAACCAGAATATATTACTGGAATGTCAAAACAAAAAACAGTTTCTTTTCCACGAAGTTAAAAATGGTAACGTATTTTATATTTATCCATTACCATCAGTTACAACCGTGGGTACATATATTTCAGAAATAAAAGTTACCTGCACAACTTGATAGGGTCTAGTGTTAGGTTCCATTGGGTCGCCGGGCAAAATTTGCCAATGATCAAATACACATTGTGGGAAAGCTTGTCCTCCGGTGTTGGAACGCAAATCGGCAGTAAAACCAAAGGACTCATTGACTGGAAGATATGCCTTAACTACAAACATAGGTGTACCAGCTACTTGCTGTTCTTCAAATACGTGACCTCTTCTTCGATTAAGCACACCATAAATACCACCGACAGCTGTTTCAGGGCACTGTAAAAATAATTTTATTTCATTAATATACAAAAAATTAATGGGCTGGCTGTAAATTCATTAACAAATCAAAAATTAAATTTACCTGAATTTCACACAAATAAACTGGTTCCATAAGTCGAGGAGAGGCAGTGAGGAGACAAGCATAAAGGCAACGTCTTGTGGTAGGGATAATTTGACCACCACCTCTGTGAATAGCATCAGCGTGTAACGTTACATCATGAATATTGAAACGTACACCTCTTAAATTTTCTTCCGAAAGAACACCCTGTAAGATAAACACGATTATGAATAAAAAAAATCTTTTAAAATATTTTTTCCAATATTATACCTCTTTTGTGGCCCACTGGAATCCAGCTACAACAGAATCTTTAGCTTCGTTAAGATATTGTACTCCCTTTGTACAATCTACAAGGATATTAGGTCCAGTTCCATCAGGTCCAAAACACCAGATTTTTCTAGCTTCAGTTACATCATAGTCATATTTTTCATTCAAATAACGAGCACGTACTTTAAAGTCATCTCTTGGATTTACATCACCCTATAAAGTAATAAATTAAATAGAAAAAGGAATGAAAATATTTATAAATTTTTTAGTAACTGAAACATACGCTGTCGATATCTTCTGCAAGGCCATCGGGCATGGGGCACGCCATCATGAACAAACGATTATGTTTGTTAGGTGATTTTGAAAGACACATTTGATTCGATTGTTCTGAAATTGTTTCTCTGTAAGAAACAACGGGATCCGATTTCTTGATAGGTACACAAGCATGATCTTCTTCTAAATCTTTCAAACAGATTTCAAGATGGAGTTCTCCAGCACCAGCTATAATGTGTTCTCCAGATTCTTCGATAATACACTGTACCATAGGATCCGATTTCGCTAAACGTTTGAGACCTAAATACGAACCACTTTGTTAAAAAAGTATCGATGTTTTTGTTAGGCATAATTTAAGTAGTGATAATTTTCAGATTTTTAACTAAAATCACGGTTTATCATAACCCAATGCTCTAAATATATTTTCATCCTTAATTAACTAAATTACAATAAATAAATAAATAAATGAGTATACATACCTTCAACTAATTTAGGTAAATCAGCTGGATTTTTAGGTTCTACAGCCACACGAACAACAGGTGAAACAGAGAACTTCATAACTTTCATGTTGTGTGCTTCTTTATACGTGGTAATAGTACCAGTTTTCACTAAGAACTGATCGACACCAACAAGTCCACAAATATTACCTATATTAAATAATACAATTTAAAACTATATTGTATAAAATTCAACGTTTCAATACAATCAACTTAAAAAAATCAGTTGGCCGTTCTAGCGTCGTTCAAAAAATATCAGAACAGGTCTGTGTGAACAATCATCAATGTATTATTTAACAGAATATATTTGAAACATAATACAGATTTACTAACCAGAAGGCACGTCTTCAATCGCTTCAACATAACGACCCATCATCAAAATTGTACGCTGGATAGCTTTCTCATAAAGATCTTCTTTTTTGCCTGGTTGAAAGTTAGGACCCATGATACGTGCTTTCATTCCAGTGCTTACTTTTCCAGAAAACACACGACCAAAGGCGTAGAAACGACCTTTATCAGAGGTCGGTACCATTTTCGAAACGTACATCATGAGTGGTCCATTTGGATCGCAGTTCTGTAAAACGTTTCAGTTAAACATAAATTTGTCAACTTTAAATATACAAAATTGAATCATATATTAATCAGTTAATTTCTATCTATCAAGTATATTTCAGTACAGGTCTGTAAATATACTCATCATATGTAATATTCTTTTATTTTTTAAGTATCGTGTATCCATATACATGTATATACCTTAATACCAATTGCAGCTTCGTCGTCAAGTGGACCTTCGTATAACATTTCCATACGATATTTTTGGGCAGTAACAGGAGATGGTAAATGAATAGCAATCATCTGAAGTAAAGCTTCTCCAGCTGGCAACCATGTTCTCATAACAACCTAAAGGGTGAAAAGATACTGATATACGATCACATACCACCAAATAGTTAAACATTTACAATTAAGATTTGTCAGATTAAGTTCACAAAATCCATCAAAAGCATTCAGAAGAGGTGTCAGAAATAAATTTAGAACAATCATCATAATTATTTTTAAGCTGCTAAGAAATTAAATTGTTAATACAAAAAAAACCTTACCTTAAGAAGAGCTTTACCATCTTTATCTTTATCTTCTGGTTTCAGAACAATTCCTAATTTTTGTAGCAGGGTGTTTGCTTCTTCTTTTTTATAATTCATAATACTATCAAATATCTATCAATTTTATTTATGTTAGTATTGGTCAAGAGAAATTAATGATTGATGAATGAAAAAATAACTGATCACAAACATACCTTATAAATTGGATCTAAGACATACATGCAGAAAGATCTTTTGTTATCAGTTTCTTTTTGTTTACTCCATTTTTTAGTTTTAGGGTTAAAGAATGATTCTCCCCATAATCTGTTCATAAGCTTCACAACATCAATTTTGAATTTCTCAGCATACATTTCAGAGAATTGTTTCAAAGTAAATGCCCAACCATGAAGACCAGAACCAAAACCAACAGATCCTTTGCTTGGATCTACCTATTTACAACAAATATAAAATCAGTATTGAAATAATACTATGGATAAAGTTTAAAAAAATTATTTTCTTACTCGAACTTCACCCATGGGACCATCATCATCCGAGTATGTTGCAATAATAACGTTCACGTTTTCAACAATACGTTGGAAAGTTTGATAGAGATCTTCACTATCAAGTTGAAGTTCCAACAGTGCTCTATCCATTTTATTCATGAACAACACTGGTTTAATACGTTCAGCAATAGCTTGACGAAGTACAGTTTCCGTTTGCACACAGACACCTTAAAAATCATAGAAAATATTATACTTTTGATAATTATAGCTAAAAAAAGAAAGATAAAATTGTATCATGAAATTGTAGCAATTGTGTCGTAGCATATTAGCCTCGGACATAAGGATAGAGGTCCACTAACAGCGTTTAAACACAACTACTTTCGTTTAATCTTCTTCCATTAATGCACCATCAACACTGTCCATGTGCACCACCCAGTTAAACTAGTTGATACACTACAGAGTAATGCTTTTTGTGCTGGAAGATACTCCAATCCAACAAACATTTTCATTTAAAATACATACCAGATACACAGTCAACAACCACAAGAGCTCCATCAGTTACACGGAGTGCAGCAGTTACTTCACTGGAGAAATCAACATGGCCAGGTGAATCAATAAGATTAATTAAGAAACCTTTTTCATCTTTGTCGCGCTGATCAGGATTTGTAATAAAAACTAAATCTTTCTCATCAAGAGCAAAGAACATAGAAATAGCCCTATAAAGAAAATATTAAGTATTACTTTTGAAAAGATAAATAAAATTGACAATTAATAACAGCATTTAAATCAACTTACGTAGATTTAATAGTGATACAACGTTCTTGCTCATCTTTGCGGGTGTCAGTAAATCTGGTTTCACCAGCTTTAGCGCCAGCAATAATACCAGCCTTAGACACAAGGGAGTCGGTCAGAGTTGACTTTCCATGATCAACATGTGCAATGACAGACATATTTCTGATGTTTTTCTTTTTGTCCATCATGGCACGTATCTCGTCCACCGTGAAGTTCACCTGCAACAAATGAAAATTTTGTTACTGTAAAATATATACTTTATAAAAATAAATATTAATTTTAATCTTAATATTACAAAATACTTGATAATTTTGTAATACTAAATGTATTATTTTTTACTACCTTCTCAATATAGAAATATGGAATCAAAAAATTTTTAAATAATTTTGTTTTACATAAAGGAAAGATGATCTTTAATACTGACCATATTAAAATCAAAACTTCATAAATCTTGATAAATATAATCAATGTATATGTTATTATTTATAACAAAGCAGAGCATATCCCCCTGTGGACACTTATTTGCACAACAATTTTTTTATTTTAAAGTAACTCTTGACCTTAGTGTCATAACTTCTTCGCTTTCTATATACATTGTGAGAAGTATTTGACGCGTTTCTCTGTACAATGATGACCTAGGATCGTTTTCGTAAGGTTTCCAATTCATCAGAAACCATCGAGAACTGCTCCTGAAGACTCACGATGTTCCGAGAGCATGCTGATTCGTATCAAGAGCCTTACGGAACTCCATGACACGTTGCTTCTTGAACAATAGGCGAAACATATTTGAACTTCAAACATATACAACTTTGAACCTTTGTGACGGAAAATTTTCAGGAATATTTCGCCAGAATTTTTGTAGAGCCTTCAGAGATCATTGCCCCGGCATATCCATCGCGAGCCTCAAAATTTGTCTTCAAAGTGAGTTGCGCAATCCCAAGCAATCCGCCAGTTTTCAATTTTTCCGAACCCAGGTGACACTCGGTCTTCAAAAATATTCATACCTCTGCACTCCACACGTCGTACAGATTTACATATTCGTAATACTTTAAAATAATTATACGTACCATTTTGGATGTTGGCCGATTTCCGTTGGCTTGGTCAGTAATATACGTGCACCAACAATGGCGGACTCCCTGGGAAAGAACAGGAGTTTCGTGAAAGGGACTGAGGTATCATATGCGATAGAGGGCACTCGTTGTCACATCTATTTCATGTCGAGCCCAGGGCCAATTGGAATTTTGTAATCCCTACCATGTGGCTTAATCTGCGCACGCAACTTACAACCCATCGTATATGAGTTTTAAATGAAATCCATTAATCTGTAGTGGTAGATGTTCTGGCAAATACAGTGTATGATGCTGCCATCTCAACCATTTGAATTAAGATTTAAATAAAATATGTAATAAATTCAATCTTTTTGTTTCATTATTTTCATTTGTAGGAAAGCATTAAAGTAAAATAATTACGCTTAAAAACATCTGAAGAAAGGAGAGGGAAGGGGAAACAAGAAAGAAGAATAAAAGAAAAGGAATACAGTTCAAAGGTTACAAAAAGAATATCATTGAGATATGAATAGATTTCTCTCTAAATATTATTCTGTTATTTTCTCTTAAATTATGTATTCATACAAAATACTGCGTTGATTCAACAATGAAAATTATATAATCTGTCTATTATGCTAGACGTAGACAAGTTTACAAAAAACGTACATAAGTAATTACGTACACACTAAAAAAATAGAAATGATTGTGCGTTTTGTTATAAAATAGTTAGTGTTAGGAACGCTAATGTCGGTGCAGTTTACATCACATTTGTATGCTATATACATATTGTGAAAATGTATCATTTTTATAACTAAACAATAATACTCTTATGATCACTTTTCAAGTTTTATCTAAATTTTCGTGTTAATTTTCTAAACTTGAAAATCATATATAAAATGCATTCCGTATACGAAAAAAATCTAAATAATGTGCATCTGTGTTCTCTATGATGTACTGAATCATTACTATTTTTCGAACAATACAAAACACTGTTATATGCAGCTCAACATAATTAGATCATATACTTACAACATTATCGCTTAATAAAATATCAAAATCTTTTTTTTTTACTTAAATATTAATAAAATCATTATTGAAATATAGTTGTAATTGTAACTCTTCTAATTATTCTGCGCTGCATAAATTTAACGACTCCCCTTACAGCTTCGTTCGTGGACGCTTACGCGGTCAGGATTAAAAGTCCTTCCGCATCGTTTACAGGGTACCAATTGACTTAAGTGCGATTTCCAGCTGACCTCAGCCATTGCAGTTACGTCAATTACCATATTTCCCGTTTCTGGGTCACCTGCGTACAAATTACCTTCATAAATATTTCGATCTTTAATTAACAAAGAACTTCGCATTCGTTAAAAAACAATCGTTAATAAGTGGTTGCACTTCCATGTATACTTAAACAGACTATAATTTTTTGTTATCAGGTATACCTTAAGCTTTCACTTTGTCCAGCGCACTAAAGATTATTTGCAGTATATTTGATAAAGCTCGGTTTCACGACTTCCAGTTTGCAAGCATACCTCTCGTTAATCGATATAATTACACTGACCTCAAGTTCATTGGTAAAACACTGGGCCACGCAACAGATATTTAACTTACTCGCGCAATGATGACCATTGACGATTCAAGACTAATAAAGAGATTGCTATGTGATTTACATGAATTGCAAGTAAAGAAGGGAAAACCGTGTACCTGCGCTCTGAACAAAAGTGTTCAGGCAGATCGATCACCGAGGTTGTTCAACTCGTGACACTAATTAGAACTATCTATTGGCGTATTACTAGGCGAAAGCACAGTTTTGTCATTCGTCAGAGCTGCTTTGTTGAGAAATCAAATAGAACCTACAAGGGCATGCACAAAAATTGACTCACACGTGTAGATAGTATCAGGTTTCTCCGGCTTTTTCCTTCTCTGACCCGGTGGCAATTTCTCGTTCTCCACGTGCCACTTTTTCAAACAATGTGGCTCGTGAATTGCTATACTAGTGGACCCGAAATCTCTGCCACATATGTAGCACGTGACCGTCTTCTTTTGTGCGTTGTCCTAAAATCATTTTTCTCCAAATATCTAAATTGATTGACAACACTGAGGGGTGGAACGACATACTTTTATTCGTAACGATCGATATCGACAGTTTTTACACATAATTTAATTTGTACAATAAATTATCTCGAGCACAATAAAAACGATTACATTCGAACGTAAATAGTATCAATAAAGATTTATTTGCACACACCCTATACAAATTGAATAATGTAAGCATGCTTTCTAATACGACTCACCCCCGTTGGACTGCTCAAATTTTCTTGCATAAATGCCGTTTCTGATCTCTGATAGCCATTCGAATCTCTCCTTCGAGAATTCGTCAACTGCTTTGCTGCTTCTGCTTGCATCCGTCTGATGCATTGAGGCTCGTGTATTTTTATGCTTTTCGAGCCGAAATTTCTACCACAACTTTGACAAGCGATCATAGATGGACCAACTCGTAACGTGCTGGGTGATTTTTCAGGAAAAGATCTCTCTGTCTTCTCTGGTTCGAGATTCTTCAGGTCAAAGTATATTAAAGTAAATAAACAATGTTCTACTAGAGGGAAGAGTCATAAAATTAAGAAAGCATTTTCACCTTGGCAACAGCTTTACAACCCTTTTGATGTACCAACAACCGTTCCGGCAGGAATGTTCTTTTGCATTTCGAGCAAGGGACAAATTGTGCCTGAAATCAAGGTGTCAATCGGTATAAATTTTCCAGAAACAAAGTGTATTGTTGAAGTTTTAAATTTAACGAGTCGCAATGCGGTTCTTAGTTTTTAGATCAAACAAGTCGTTGGTCTTAAACAGGTAGCCTGTGATTAAATGTAGAGCAGCACCTTGAACACGATAGGGCTTGGACATTACACAGTGCGTGACATGCTCCCTGTGTGGAACCAGAGACTTTACACACAGATTCCGCTGTATGCATAGGTATTTGCATTACCATGCATACTTAAGAAACGTGCAAAAGCGAGCTTTAACGAGTCACTCTACCATTACGCAGATGGTGATCAATTTCATCGGCAGAATATTTCTGCATAAAGGCATTCGTTTGTTTTAAATTAACTGAAAATTTGCAGCTGTACATACACACTGGTTAAAATGCACAATGCTTAATACTAGGTTTACGGAATCCATTAATTTTACGAGTTTTGGACTTCATGAGTAAAATTTGCAAAAATAATTACTATTATTCCTAGCAATTTTTGCCGAGTTTTATTAATAGAACGATACAAATACACCCAAATCTATTTTCCGCTCAGTTTTGCAAGCTCTCAGATGGCTCAATTCTAATGTCTTCTTCTAATTAATGAATATTAGAAATAGATGTACAAGAAATATCCGTAAATCTAGTGATAAACCTTTATACAATTTATGACTTGGACGTGGAACAAAAGCTATTTTTGGGTTTAGGATTTTACTTTACAATTTGCATGTTGTTAAAAGATTGGTTTATGACTTGACTGGGAAAACTGGGAAAGTGCTGTTTGTAACTTCGAGTCTTTAGAATTTAGACGTGTCATAAAGGAGGAATTTCCGAAGGATCATTCCGACATGCATTTGTAACGGTAAAGATACCGCAGGTCAGCACCCGGAGGAATTTCTCGTTGCCAGCCGCCACCACCCTCGCAAGCAGCACACCCCTCTTCAACGAGCGTACTTAAGGGCTCGAGGAAGAGTGTTTAACCAAACTCAGGCTCGCTGATTGGTATTCTTCCGAATTTAGAAAAGCCAATCAGCGAGTTTTCACAAAATGTAAGAGGTGGTTGACGGTCAGTGGCAACGAGTTCAGAGAGAAAATAGTTTCTTAGAGTTCACAAGAGGACGTTTAAGAGGCAAGACATAAATCGTTCTCCAGAGTGCTTTCTCTACAAAACACCAAGTGTGCATACTAAAAAAATAAACAAACCACAAATATAGGTAATTTAAACAATGGTAAATAAATAAATTAAAAGTGTAAACTAAAATGTACACAAACATACACTTTGGTATTAATATACCAGTTAAATTTTAAATTCTTGAGAAGTATACCTTTCTAGCACATATAATAAATATATTAGCCCTGTAAATTAGATTGACAATTGTACATGTTTCTAATTTGAAAGTGATTGTAAATTATAAAGATATTAGAAATATAGCGATATCGTGTACATTCAAGTTCATTATGCATTATCCCTAACCGAATTCATCCATGACTTATAACAATTAGGTATATTACATCATCGTTTGGTAAAGATACTCGTCAGCTGCGACAAACATAGTAGAATGACTCATTCGTGTTAATCAAAACATGTTCGTCTGTAAAGACAAATACGGAACTATTTAGCGATTCAGATTATTCTGTCCGGATCTTCTTGATGGATCGATTACGTAAAATAAAATTCATTTAGAAGCACGAAAAAGCTGTTCTAGTTCCGTCAGTCGATGGCTATAACTCCAATTTGCATGCTCGACGAGACGTTTAGACCACAGCAACAATACCTGGCTTTCTTCCCATGCTGCTGCATTCCATTCTGAATGATTGATCGCTACGTCGGGTCTCTGAGGTGTAGGCCGTCGTTGGTTCACGGGCAAGGAGTTATTTTCCCGTTCCCATTTCTGCCATCATTAACATTCATTAATTATACTATTACATTGAATTACAGCTTCATACATCATAGGCGAAAGATAAATGTTAATCGTTTCCTGAAAGAAAACTCGTGAATCTATCATACGAGTTTCTGAGAATTATTTTTTTATTAACCTGTAGCTGTAACTACTACGTAACTATTATTCTTGGAAGCATGCACGGATATGCATTATATCGGAACGTGTAAAGTTTCAAGTGTCTAATTCTATATTAACAACGATTTGTTCGTGAGGTGCAATAAATATTAAGAATAGAAGAGAACTCGAATTGTAGAATGGCTGACAATGAGGTAACGTAACGAGTTAGATATCTAGATATCTACACACGAAACGTAATTAATGTTCTCTAGTAGATAGTCCATAGATGGACACGGACTTGGTTGAGGTCGTGTACAGTTGTATTGAACCATAAACTACCGCTTACGTGTAAATCACACGACACTAATCGCCTCGTACAGGTATTCATCTATAGCGAACGAGTGGAAGGTGTCAGTTCGCGTGTACGTGTGAACGTTCTGATATTAACTTGATAGATACAACCGCATATGTATGTATATATAGATGCATATCGATCTTACAAAGGGCCTTGACGTATTACGTGCTTTCTGAGGGATTCAATAATATTCATGCATTGTATCCCACGTCATCGGGGGTATGAATAATAAATACAGTTCAAGTTCAATGTGAAATTAGAGCGTGTAATGTCTTTCGTGAGTATCAGGTTACAGCAAAAGTAATGCCAGTTGAATAGGAGACAGAGATAACATTTTTCTTCGGATTCAGTTAGATTGCGCAAGTTACTTAGATAATAAAAATATTATTTACACAAAACAGATTATAGCCATCACAGATATTTACTATTTGGCATTTGATTTTTCTGACTTTTTCATCTGCACAATAAAAAGAAATATTAATGATGTATCTTAGGATCAACTTACTTGCATACACCTAGGCTCGTGAATAGGAAAGCTGGCAGTGCCGAATTCGCGGCCGCATATGTAACAAGTTATAGTTTTTGGCCCCTTCTTGATTAGTTCCGACAAAGGTCTGGGTGATCGATTAGACCGTTCGTAAGGACTGCTTAATTTCGACTCCTGAATCACGACATCGTCAACTTTGTTCTTGTTCTTGTCGCTACGAAAATTCAGGGCGACAGGTTTCTGAACAGTCTTCGGGATCGTAGCCTTTGTTTTGAAATTTGTTGTGCTGTCCTTCGCTTTCTGCTGACTGCCTTTAGGATGGCTATGAAATCGTTCCGGTTGGTCCGGCCTTCCGCAGCTCTTGCATGGCTCCGGAGCACTCTTCGCAGACGAAGCTGTGAACACCTCTAGATCATTCTGTATGGTGGGTCTCGAACTCTTCTTCTTCAACGTGGACAGGGAGATAATCTTATGACTGGCCGTTCCATTTCTAATTAATACATAATTATCGTTAGCCACAAATTTTACTTGAACCTGTTTTTATAACGAAAGGTTTTCATGCAGATATTCTTCAAGTTCTCCTTTCTTTTTTTCCATCAAAATCCTGCACTTGTAAACCTCCCAAAAAGGAAATGATCACGAACCTATTATTATTGTCGTCCAGTTTCTTATTATCCGAATTTTTCTTCACAGGAGCCGCATCCTGACCGCCTACGCTCACGTGCTTCTGCATCTTAGATGACACGTCGATGTGACCGTACCTCGGGTCGAGAATTTGTTCGAAGCTACGTCGCTTGTGGCGTACAGAGAAGGAACCGTTGCACCACGTCGCCTCCCTGTTCGATGTTGGGCTATATTGTTGTTGTCGTTGTCGTTCTGTCACGTTGTGCCGGTACCTTGACGACGAAGGGAACGACGATGTTCCCCCACTAATTGCTTTCGAGAGACGAAACCGTGTCATTGAGTCGACTAGCAATTCCTTGCTGAGAAGAGACATATCCAACTTGTCGACAAGATCTGGATTCAGCACGCTAGGTTTCTCGAGATTCGCAGTCTTCGGCCTCTCTGGCTCATTGTACAGGGCAACACCACGTTTCATCTTCGGTGGCCAGGTGCTCGTATCCGGTGTCTTCGATTTTCCTCGCTGCTTTCCTCTTTCTAAACGATTTTCAAAGGAATTAAATTCTTGTACAGGGAGAAAGAGTGATTAAAAATGAAGTTTTATATCCTTAAGTGATTAATAATTCATGTATGAGCATCGATGGTAATCCTTTCAGCTTAATAACATAAAACTTGCATTCGAAATTAGAAAGAAGGAATGAACTACATAATGGATTGTTTGGTCGAAGATCGATGACGGTCGTTTCTTAGGCTTAGTTTACGAAAAATGGCTACGTTTTATGGTGAATAATATAAACGTCAAAATAATGAGTAATAAACTGCAAATATTCAAGGTAAATTCCGTCTTAAAAAGTAATTTAATTATATTTCACTCCTCCCAAGGTAATTTATTTGAAAATAACTGCCGTCTGTATTTATTCTTGTTTCTCATTTTTATAGCTTAATCTGCATAAAAGGAGTAAAAAGTCATTAGATATTTCAGCGTATATAATTCCTTGCTTTTAATCAGCTCATTACTTTTTTTTAATGCGATTCCGTTAAGTGATTTATTTTAAATTCAACTTAATGCGCAAAAATACGATATTATATTGTATTTTACAAAATGTTCGTTTTGTTATGCACATAGTAATATTAAAAAGAATGTAAGTTACATTTTAATCTAGATCTCTTTTTCTATTTTTAATAAAGTCAATAATCATTACTTACGTTCCAACATATCCAAATCATCCTTGATCACCAAAAAAGTTTTTTCGGATAAAAACTCCGTCGGGCTCTTTTTCCATTTCATGATTTTTACAATACACGTAGTTGCAATGATTTATCACTTTGAATTTTGAAACAACGCGATATATATTTCAGAATATGTACTTTATGCTTTTTCGATATCACTAGCATAAAAAGTGATTTTATATTTTAAACCGATATTTAAAATTTCATAATAAATTTTTTTACATATTCGTCGCGTTTCAAAGTGAATAAAAGATGTCGTTGATTATAATAAAACACGTTTGAATTTCATTATTCTTTCAACTGATTATTTGTAAGAATACTTAACTCTCTGACATTTATGCTTATCGTAACTGTAAATAAATTTTAGTTCAATTTTTAAATTGTTCTTTCTTACTATCAACTCACTGAATTTAGCTTCCACTATAATATTCATGATGTTAATCAAACTATTTCACTATTTCTTCCGGTCCCCATAACAAAAGTTAATTATAATTCCAATGCTATATTAGTGACAAATACCAACTTAATCACACTATTTTAAGCATAGATAGGATATTAATACTTCTTTTGAGATTGTGACTAATAGATGTATGAATGTGATAATTATCGTAGATATAATATTACACCCTCAAAAAGATTACGAATTTCCAAAACAGAACATACGTACGTTATCTTCTTTTATGAACATCATACAATAGATGTAAGGGAAACATAAATACATATATTGACCGTCATATAGAGATCATTGGAACAGTTTCTATCTTGCTCTTCTCACTCGACAAACTTCATTGTATCGATTTGAATTGTGCGCGACTTTTGTGGAAGAAATGCGATTTTAAACGCGTAGCCCTTTGTGAGCAAAACAGCCGGTGCACTGAGCTTCAGTTTACCTTGCCATTGGTTACATATAACTTCTACCATTCTCATTGTGGTCGACTGTGTGAGAATACAGGTGGCTACGAAAATCGATTCAACGACCACTATTAAACTACCGTGCTACAATTTGTTTGTGTAAGTTCTCGTGAAAGTTTGTTAATACATTGATATTTTAAACGTAGTAGTATGTTAAGAATTATTACGCAAAAAATTACAATTGTCACCTATTTTTATTTTTTATTAATATGTTAATAAATTTATTACATTTTTCATTTACTTTTGGTGTACTTTACATTTACACAATTTCAACATTATTAAATTTATGTAACTTATGCAGATGGTGAAGAGAAACTTTGAGTATTACTTTACATAAGAGTCCTAATTTCGCAACAATATTTTGTTTAAAAATATGCGGGTACGTTTCACATAGAAAGTAAAATATTTGTACACTTGCACAGAAAATTGTGCAAATTTATTCATATACATCATTATAAATATTTTGTTTCAGTTAATATAGTTTTATAAAAATTAAATATTTTCTATTTACAATATCAATGTATGATACATATAATGTACCAATACATTATCGACGATATCGATAACGTTTGAAATGAAACCATAATTGGAAAATGTTATTATGAAATTGACATCTAAATCCGCGTTTATATGAATATTCCCATTCTCTGTTGACGATTTTAAATGCAATGTCTTCGTAAGGTGGACCAGCATGGAACCGTAAAATAGCAAAATCTTTATTATCTGCGCAGGGTGTCTGAAAATTATAACGCTTTAGTTAATTAATCTTTTAAGCTATAGATAACAAAATTAATTTAAATAATATATCTTACCAAAAAGTATTCTGGAGTCGTATTTTTATCTATTAAATCTGGGTAGAATATATTAAATTTATAACCTTGTACGATTTTTGGTGGCGGATTATCCATGTCATAATGTGTTTGATTGTACTTATTCCACTCAAAACCAGTATGAACACGATTAAAGTATCTTGGCTTTCTAGGCCTGTATTTGTCAGACCACAAATAAATTTGTGCTTCTAAAGATGACTCGACACTGAATTGTGCCTCATCAGAACTCATATTTTTACGTGCTTCTCTATGCATCGCTTGTTCTTCCGCAGTCATAACGTTTTGAATTTTCCGACCTGTACTAAGTACTTGATTTCTGGCATATTCTAATCTCTGATTGTCATCCTCTTCCAAAGTAACTAATGTTCCTGGTTCAAGTTGAGAATATGGTATATACTTTGGAGAATAACCACCTGATTCATATTCACAGAAAAATTCGGACAAAAGATCATCAGCTGCGTTATTACCGTCTTGATCATCACTGCAAGTGTACAAAAAATAGCCGTATACATTTGTGTTTTACATAGACATGTGTGATAGAAAGAATACGTACTCTGACTGACTTTCTTCACTCTTCTCTGCAACTATGCTAGTGGTTGGTTCTTCTTGTTTTTCCGACTGTTCTCCAGCTACTTGAGAACTGTCGGTTTCATTTTCTGTTCTAGCTACTCCTTGTTCAGCAATTAAAACCTCCAATTTTTTACGCAAATTTTCTTGATGTCGATCTCTTAACCGTGCTCTCGCCATATGCGCTGAGGAGAATAAATGACTAGTAAAAATATATAAGTTAATGTGATTCAAAATAGATACAGATAATCTTTAATGTTTACCTTTCAGTTGGGATAACAGACTTTCCCAATATCCTATATCAACGCCTTCAGGTTTTCCTGTAATTTTTGCTTCAATTTGTAATTGCAAAGCTTCTAATTGAGTTGCTGTTTTTCCCTTAAAAATAGCAGTAACATCTTTAGCTACTGATTCATGTATTCCCTCTCTTCTACCAACAGCTGAAAGAATATAGCTATTAATATTTTCTTACAAACTATTAATAAATCTGTATTCATGTTAAATATAAAAAAAATACAAACCAACTTCATATTCTGATCTTTCTAACTTTCTTAATTTATGCAATTCATCTTCAACAATTACTGTAATGTCATTCCAATAATCCAAATTTTTACCACGTTCTAATTCCTTGTAAACTTTAATATCTTCAATAAGATCCTCTAAATCCTTTACATGTAATCCACGCAAATAAGTATAAGGTTCGTGCATTTCTACAGCATCAACTTCTTCTTCAGCACTAATGTACTTAGCAAGAAGATCAATTGGTTTTGCACGACCATCTTGTATTCTAATGCGCGATCTTAACCTTGCCTGTTCTAAATGAAACTGATCTTCTTGTCTTGCCCACTGTTCTAACTGAGCTGCTTCTTTTCCTCTTTGTAACATTGTCATTTCTTCTTCTCTTTGTTGTCTCTCTAATTCTCTCTCTTGTCTCCTTTTCTTGACTTTCTCTAATTCTCTTTTATTTTCTTCTTGTTTATATCTATTTCTAATTTCTAATTCTTCCCTACTTACACCAAGCAAACCCTCTTTCTCAAGTTTCTTAGACCACACAAATGTGGAAAGTAAATTTCCATCACCAAATGGATTATCTGTATTTGTGTAATGTAAATAATCATTATCCCATCCCATTCTTTCTTTCCGTTTACGTTCTTTAGCTTCTTTCTTTTTTAAACGACGTAACCTTTTTTCTTCTGGTGTTTCTGTAGCTTTCATTAATTCTTTCTGACGTTTTCTTTCCTCAATTTGCTTCTGACGTTGTTTTTGAAGCTTCTCTAAAAGTTTTGTAGAATCTGATGAAGAATTAGATAAGGTTGAACTGCTAGATTCAGTTGAACTTGATGATGATGAAGATGGTAACCTAAAGCAGATGAAAACAAGGAAATATTAATTCATAACCTCAAAAATGATTGAAAATATACACTTACCTTTTTCTACTTTTATGTTTCGAAGGTTTTTTACGAGATTCACGTAATTCGGAAGAATCTCGATGTCCGGATTTTTTATACTTTTCATTAGAGCTTTTAGATCGTTTATGTCTTAATTTTGATCTTTTAGAATGATTATCATAATCACTATTGCTATCCATACGTGAAATTCTATCTTTATATTTATGCCGATCTCTATTTTCTTTTTTCAATCTCTCATAATCTTTCCTGTGAGAATATTTCTCCATTTTCGTTAGCTATGTAATTATTATGTTCCTTCATAAAAATATTTGTGCTGTTTTTACAAATCTAACACTTAACCTCCCAAAAAATAAATTTCCGACACAGCAACGTTACTGAACGCCATTATAAAATTTATGACAGCTGATTCCGGTTTACTACGTGCAAATTTCCGTTTGCATTTAATAAAACAATACAATACAATGAATATAAAGTATCTTTATAGCTTTATAAAAATATAAAAAATTGAGAAAAATATCTTGATGATTATTTCATACTTTTCTGATAAACTTTTTTTTAATTAATTATCAATGACTAGTGAGTACTTTTCTTCGACTCATCTTAATGTTACATCCGTTGAACTTTCAAATTTGTGAGCATACGCTGTAGAAGTAAGGTTTTCGAAAATATACGACTGGTTTTAAAGTGTTTTGTGGTGAACTGTCTCGGAAATTTGTGTCAGTTTTAAGTACATCAAAATGTCGCATAAAATGTATTATTCAGACAAATACTATGATGATAAATATGAATATAGGTTGGTATGAATAACAGTATGTAATGTCTCATTTAGATTTTAGTTTTGGTCAATTGTGCCATTTTGAATCATTTTAATAAATATACAAGTATCATTCTTTAAACATATATTGATGTTGATAATTTCTGAATAATTCTAATCGGAAGTATTTTTGTAATCAAGAATCTATTTCAATATATTTTATGTGCGTAATTCGGCAGCTTCTTTGTTCAATTTTTGGACGCAGATGTAACGTACCATTTAAATGGCTGTCGGGCATGTTCTTTTGTTTGGTTTAGTAGTTTATTCATTCCTAAATGGTACTGAAATTGTAAATGAAAGATGTGGAGAAAAAAGAAATATTAAATAATGTGAACATAATTACCGAATTTCATGATCTTTCTAAATGAAATATGCAAATTTTTAGTTATTGATACATTTTTTAATATGTATATTTCGAATGTGATAACAATTATTTTTTACATTTATTAAAAATGATTGAATTATTGCATCTTGTTTTATCATTTCATAAACTACACATAAATACAAAATTTTAAGCTAAACGAGAAAATATATATTTATATGATATATCTACAATAAATATGTGTAAATTATATATTTCATATATGTTTTTTGTATCAGGCATGTGGTATTACCTAAAGAAATGGTTAAATTGGTTCCAACTACTCACCTTCTCTCTGAACAAGAATGGAGAGCTATTGGAGTTCAACAAAGTCACGGATGGGTTCATTACATGGTTCATAAACCAGGTACGTAAAATTATTTTTAGATTCTTTCTACGCCATTTAAATCTTATTATTATTCTTGATTTTTACCTTTAAATTATACTTGAGAGATTTATATTTAGAAAATTGTTTTAACCAATCAACATTTATGTTTCAGAACCACATATTTTGCTATTTAAAAGGAAAATAACATCTCCTCCACCAGAAAATTAACTATATTGACACTACTGTACCAATTTGTAAATAATGCTTCAGATCATTGTTAATATCCATAAAACAGCTCAACTATAAGGACAAACTACTTATTGGCTTCTCAATATTGAATATGATATTCAAATAATTCACATAGATTTACATTTAAAAATTTATTAATTCTAAAAGCAAACTAACAGTTTATATCTTCTAAATTCATTACAACAGTTATTCATTGTTTTCTCCAACAAATCATTCCAAAAGGTCAAAAATATTCTGTATATATGTCTGTAAAGTTCCTTAGTTCTTAATTACAGTTTAAATAATACTTATACTTTGGATTTACCATGACAGCTTGGTATTTCATTTATTGTAACTAAAGACATCTGAGTATTCTGATCTTTTTCTGAAAATCATAGTTCTGAGCCAGAATTATCTATTCTGTTAAGAATACATTGAATAAGGAAAATTGTCATAACTTTGTGATTAAAGTGCCTTGCACATATGTGCTAATTAGTAAGGTATAATTTAGTATTACATATTTAGAATAATCATTCCTTTTGTTTAACAAGAATGATATAACAGAAAGGTGTGTCATTAAGAGTTAAGTAATTGCATAGATATTAATTTGAGACTTCATTAGTATAAAGTTCTATGTTTATTATGTGTCTTGTTCACAATTTATATTTTATATGAATCAAAATTACATAATGCATTTATTTTACATATAATTTTATTCGGAATCAACTCTCTAATTATATTTCTCCAGCTTATTTTATCAGTATTTTTGAAAAGTAATTTCTGTGTCTTAGTATTAAATAATATTTCATTTATTTTTAATGAATGTACTGTCCGTTTTTCAATAAATATTTGTAACTAATTTCATAGTTTTTATTTTCATTAAGAAAGTTCGACATGCATTTTATAATCACATAAATGCTGAATGTAAATGAAACTACGCTGATACGAGATGCTTCTTTATTTGTACTCGTAGGCGACAAAAAGTGAAACAAATTCAGCTGAATACATGAGAAAGGAGGGGCAGAATAATTAAAACAATCACGTGACTGACCTCAATCCAATTATACAAACATAGTCCTAGCGGTCAAGTAATTCTCACACTAATTTTGTGTAAATTGTACATTAATTAAATCATCGTTTATGGACTGACCGTATATTGCGTGCTAAGTTTGTTTCACTTTTATTACATAATTTCGTTACCATTTGTATCTTGTAACAAGGAAATGAACTATTAAAGAAAATTGTTAAAACTAGAAGTTAATTTGCATATTGTGCACAACCGAATAAAATATCAAAGTATTATAATTAAATTAAATTGAGCTATATTTTTTATACTAATAGAAATGTATTTATTTTTAATATGTACTTTCTTCGTTAACTATATAAAGATTGAATCTCGATCTGTTGCGTCAAATCAAAAGGGGAGGTTTCTTGAACTCACCTGTTTGTTATGTTTTTGTTCGAGAAACATTTTTTAAAAACGAGTAGTTTAAGTGTAATTGTAATTTCATACACTAAAATAAAAGTAATACAATAATATTCTTGATAATCATTCAAATAGTTATTTCTCTCTATCATTGATATTGCTGACCTCTATTATTATGTTTGCACCGGCTCTACAATCATTGTCGAAATAAGCAGACAAAAATTATAAAATATTCATTATAATTCTTAAAATAAGACTCCGCTCATTTCTTATATATCCGCCGTTAACTTTGAATCTATTAAAGACAGTTCACCATCGCTATTTTACTACTTTTTGTTTTAACAAGATACATAAAAAGTTCGGGAGTTCTTAGAAGTCACCTTATCTACATATGTAACCATTCATTCGTAACGTTACTTTTTTTTCTTTATCTATCTCTACTAGAACAACTTTTAATATTAATTTTAAAAACATAAGCGGCAACGAACGATTTGTATTTATTATTCGTAAATATATTATTATGTTTTATCTACTGTATTTGTCGAGCTACTTTCCTCCCTGTTTAATCTTTTTTAGAATTAATTAGTGTTACAACGAGGACCAAAAATAACCAATATTTCGTAAGAACTGTGACTGAACATATCACACTTGTGCCAATTACCGAATCGTCTGCCTTATATGGTGTAACCATTCATTCAAGTTTCGAATGCGTGTGTTGTTCAGAGTACACGCGGTTTCGTAAACCGCGTGTATATTGGTGCGCGCGCAAGCACGCGTTGATCGTAGGTTCTCCGGGTACATGTGCAAAGGTACATAAGGAAAACGGTGAGGAGGGAGCACATGTAGCCAGAGTTGGGTGAAAGGGGGCAAATGAATGGCGGGGCATACAGAGAGAAATAGAATATTGAAGGATAAATGTAATGGAGTGGGAAACAGATAGGTGATCTCTGACGCACACATGTTGCATCTACATGATGCGAAGGGCTCTGTTCTCATGGGGCTAGTAGTCGGCCACTCCACGAAAACAGAGCGCTCAGACAGTACGGCAATCGTGTTCGCGGAAAGAACGACATTTCGCGTATTCTACATTGAAACGTGTTCAGCATCCGAATTTAAACATTAGCAGGCGCGCAACGTGATTCTGTCGCGCGAGAATCGCATTGTTGCGCGCACTGTTTGTTCCATCAACGACCACTAGGTATCGTGAATAGATCCGATTCATCGGGTAAGTGGATTTTCTAACAAATACGTAAAGATTATTTTTCCGTAAAAACTCGAACAACAACAGTTGCAATTAGAACTTATTACAGTAAATATTAAAGCTACTAGGTGGCATCATAATCTTTGAAGAAGTACAATGCGATAATTTGTTCGATAGAAGCATAAAAAGTAAACGTTTACACAAGTATGACAGGAATTAAAGGGTAAATAAAGTCGCGTCTGCTCGCTCTCATCTTTGTCCTGACAGTAATTGTAATTCTTAATAAATTTGTTGTTTCTATTATTACATATCGTCAAATGTATCTATTGTGATGGTGAGAAGAGTTACCAACAATTTCAAACAGTGCATCTTTCTCATCTGTATAGTCCACATGCATAAAGGGGGAATTCAAACTGTACCGCGCAGAAGTATGGCTGAGCAAACTCTTTGTCTCAGATAATACATATAATAATAAGAACAATATAAAAAATGTATATCTTTAAAGAAACACTAAGAAATGAAAAAAGGTCGATTTTGTTCATTATTATATTGGTATAATAATGAATCTTTGAAACTAAGATTTCCTCTACACATCATTATTTAAAAAAAAACGTATGTCATAATGTTATCTAAGCATGATGTATTCTTATCTACTTTACTTACTCATTGATACGTGCCTTGCATATTAAATCCATAGCTATCGCGATTTTTTGCTCGCTCAATGAATAATGAAACGAGAAAATTTCAAATTTCTAAAATGCCGCGCGTCCCTCGTCGAGTAGTTTCTTTCATAGCGATGAGTCCAAACAAAAACAACACGTGTGTGATTTCTATCCTATACTTTCATTTGCTCTGGCGCAGAGTCTTATAAATCGAATCGTTCGATCCGCGATACTTAATAACAATGTCAGCACAAGATCGATTTCGATCGTATCTCGTTCTCCTTTTCTTCTCTTCTCTTTTCCCTTTCATTCACGTGGAACCAGTGTAAAAGCTTTTTGTCTGCGCGGGAGCAAAACAATGGTAAGTTTTTCTACGGCATACAATTTTGTTTGCGGATGGGACGTAAAGGCAGATTTCCAGGACAGTTTGAACCGGTTAATACCAGTTTCTGCGAGATATACATGAATGTGTGTATGTATACATAGCACGGACGAGAAATTACTGATTTAATTTATATTTTTATTCGTTAAGTGATTTCATCGATTAAACAAGAACAAATTGAACATTTGTTTTGCACAGATAATGTAAAGGTGCCCGTTTTAAGGAAAAAAAGAAAAATTGTATTACATGATACCGGTTTCTAGAGTACCAGTACATGTAATACCGGATGTTGTTCGAATTGGAGAATAAATATGAACTCCACAATGGTATACTTTTAGGATTAATTGGTGCTGTCAGACGCTGAGCAAACGCATAGTAAGGGGTGCTTAAACTGACAATTAACATTTATGAATATTTCATCTCGTTTATGTTATATAATAGATTACATTATGTGTCGTTTAGAATAGTCAGCATACAGGATCAGTGAGTCTCCTAACGTACCGTGATGATTGTTTTTCTTGCACACTTTCGCAATTACACGAACACGAGTACACGTTTTGCAGCTACATTCCACTGATACTAGATTTTTCAGGATTTGCGATCAAAGACACGTTGTGAATATCAAACAATATCGTTTTAAAGCATTGTTCAAGATATCTTAATGATGATCCAAGCTTTTAACAGATTATAAAAAAAAAATATCACACGAAAAGTTTCAAATGTTGAACAAAACTTCCTAATAAAAATTTTAATTGAAAAAATTAGGGGACTCGTTACTCCCTAATGAAATTAACGACTTACGGCTGGCAAAAATGATGGAAAACATAAATACATTAATTGGACCGCGGAACAGTAGCACGCGCAAGATAAACAGTGCAATTATGGTAGTAGAGTAACAGGGGCACTGACTACCGATGTTTAGACGTTTTTTAACGAGAATCAATCAAATCATTTACCTGTATTAATAATCGCACACTCATCACTATGGACCTCGATGTTTGGAACGATTTATTTGGAACAGTTCTTATAGTTTATCTACAATTTCGCTTCCACATGTCATTCTTATCACGGTCCTCCAAAGCAACATGTGTAAATATTTCAATACGTTCACGATTGTAAGAACATTATGTTTTGACGAGCTGACATAAAAAGATAATACAATAATTAGGATGCTGACTTAACGTAATTTAATGTTTTACGTGTTATTCTGGAAACATTTTATTATCATATCGGCAGAGAAGTTTATGCGACGTATTTCTCAGAACTATTATTGTTCATTTCGGTCGATCGAGACGAGCTAAAAAATTGATTGCTTTTTTTCCTGTTCCAGGATAAAGCGATAACAACATGGCATATCCGAAAAAATGGAGAAGTTGCCTTTCAGAAAATATGCTGACACTGCTCACTGTAATTGCAGTTGTAGTCGGCGTTATTCTCGGTTTCATCTTAAGGAATGCAAAAGATGAACCGTGGACGAAGCGCGAAGTCATGTACATTCAATTCCCAGGAGATATTTTCCTTAGGATGCTAAAGGCCCTCATATTACCTTTGATCGTGGCTAGTATCGTTAGCGCGATTGGCGGTCTGGATCTTAACTTATCTGGTAATTAAAAAACAGGCAGTCATATTCCTCAGAAGAGAAGAGTCTTCCAGATAACCAATTATTTATGACGAATGAATCGCGTGGGTGTATAAAACTTGTTTACGTGAGAATACTTGGTTTGGCAAAGCACAAATTACCGGTATTTTCTGGTCTGATTTAGCTTGATAAAAGAGAGAGAGAGAGAGAGGGAGAGAAAAAGGGAGAGAGAGAGAAACGCGAACAATTCCGATAAGAGATGTTCATAATCTATCTTTTAGAATTATTAACTCGTAAGTAGTAATGACTTCGACGAGATTAGGAAGAATCAGAAATACCCTATCTTTTGAATAAGAATTCTTCCATTTGAACTCCACTTTCCTTAATTCTAAAGATTAAAAAATTGATTTTTTCAGTTTACGATCAAAACTTCAAAATGCCCACGCTTTGCGCGATATTATTGCATTCCGATATGTTACATAGGATTAAAAGAAGAAAAATTAAACGATAAAAATTTTTAAGTTTATTTACCTTGCAGGAAAAATTGGTATAAGATCAATCTATTATTATGCATCAACCACAATATCTGCCGTAGTTCTTGGCATAATTTTAGTCTTGATTATTAGACCTGGAGAATTCAGTGCACGTGGTTTAGTAGCAAAAGACAATGTAAAAACACCAAGAGATGTTACAACCACAGATACATTATTAGATTTAATCAGGTACGGTAACAAATAAGCTTCTTTTTTTTCGAAGGATCTCATTCTATTTTGAAATTTTGGTCTTTAGGAATGTGTTCCCACCAAATCTAGTACAAGCTTGCATTGCTCAGGTATATTAAATTTATTATGAAAAATATTTTTAAATAACTGAATTATATTTAAATAACTTTCATTAGAAAATATTTTGTTTTAGTACCGCACGATATTAACAGAGCCTCAAAATAAAACAGGAGGTAAATATTCAAACCTACCGCAATTAGATTATCCCTCTAAGTTTATTATTATAATAATTAATGATTTCTTTTTCAGTAAAAAGCATTAATGATTGGGACATATCTCACGAATATGGGGATGGTACAAATACTTTAGGTTTAGTTGTATTTGGAATTGTATTCGGAATAGCTCTCAGTAAAATGGGTGAACAAGGGAAACCACTTTTAACATTTTTCGACACTTTATCTGAAGCAACAATGCTTATTACTAGATGGGTTATATGGTAAAAAGTTATGCAACATATTTATTTAATTAATTATTATGGAAAATATATTGAAGAAAATTTCATTTTTCCACAGGACATCTCCGATTGGTGTACTTTTTCTTGTTACTTCAAAGCTCTTAGAAATTGAAGATATTGGTGCTATTGTTGGTCAACTAGGTTTATATTTCATCACAGTATTACTAGGTTTGATTATTCATGGTTGTGGATCTCTTTCCATTATATTCTTTATTTGTACCAGAGAATTGCCATTTAAATTGATAGCCAAGATGGGTCAAGTAATAGCTACCGCATTTGGTACTTCATCGAGGTAAATAATGCGATTTTTGTGGAACTTACAGAAAATATTTCAATATATTTGATCGTTATGAAAAACTTATTTTTGTAAATATAGCACGGCTACACTGCCAGTAACGATACAATGTTTAGATAATATAGGCGTAGATCCAAGAATTACGAGATTTGTTGTTCCAATTGGTGCTACCATTAATATGGATGGCACTGCATTGTATGAAGCTGTTGCTGCAATTTTTATAGCTCAAGTTAGACAAGTTGAATTGTCTCTCGGCAATGTTATTGGTGTTAGGTATTTATTATACTGAATAATTCACTAAAAATAATACTTAAATATTAATGTTCGTTAACGAAATAACGTGTTTCACATAGCATAACGGCAACTGCAGCAAGTATAGGAGCTGCTGGTATTCCACAAGCTGGTCTTGTTACAATGGTTATGGTATTGGATACTGTAGGTTTGCCTGCTGAAGATGTAACACTTATTATTGCAGTAGATTGGCTCTTGTAAGTATATTATTTTTGTAATTTTCATTAATCAAATCAAAATGATTTTATATTTTCTATGTTATAAATGTTTGTCGAATTATTTTATAGGGATCGTTTCCGAACAACGATAAACGTTATATGCGATGCCCTCGGAGCTTACGTTGTTGAACATATGAGCAAGAAAGAGCTTGAAGCAAGTACAAATCTTCCAGAAGAAACAATTGAATTAGCCAGAGTGAGGAAAACGGAAGCATAATTGTTTAGTTTTCATGTTATAACTTTGCCATAAGATAAGAACACAATTTTACCGCGTTTGTAATTTTTTATAGACTTTATAGTCAATAATTTGTACTAATGTATACCCATGCTGACTCAAATGTTACTTTGTATGGTAATCTATACATACCTATGTAATTACTAAATACCATATTTAGCATGATACTTATTTAAATACTTAAAAAAAAAAGTGATTGAGCTCTAATGTACTTTAACAAATTTAACCTTGACTTCATTTATATGCCTAAATATATTAAATGTATTGTTTTTCTTTTTATTTGTAAAGATATTTTATTGCAATCACTTTTCTGTTTAAAACTGAAAATATTACAGAATATATGTGTAATGTTAAAGCATCCTATTATACATACACATTTGCTGAATGTAACAATTATAAAAATTATATCTAATACTGTTTCTTTATATTTCATTTCTGTACATATATAGTATTTATTAACAGATTTTATTAATATAATCTTAAGAAATAATTTCATGTAATCATACTTAAAAATGTACTTTTAAAATTTTTTTGTAATAAAAATTCATATGTATTTCAACTTATGAATTCCTTGAAAAGTATTTAATTATATTTTTAAGAATATAAAATGTGCTTTTTTATTTAAAAAAACATATATCGTGAGAACTGTGATTCATATTTACATTTCCTAAGTAATCTTTTGTACAACTATGTTTAAAAGAACTTAACACCTTGATTATCATCAAATAAAATTAATTCTGCCTTCTTGTTTGCTTCCAGCGTTCTAAGTGCTCTGATCAATACTTCTGTGTCAAGTCCATAAAATTCTAAAAATATAAATCACTTGATTTAAGTAACATTATCCTATTTGATATTTTTTAAATACAAATTATTTTTATAGAAGTACACACCTTGACCTACTGTGTCTTCTCCTTGTGTTAATTCAAATAAAGTACACACAGAACCAAGAAATCCATTCTCTTGTGCCCAATTATAAATAATTTCACCCCATTCTTCCAGAGTATGCCAATAAACTAGCCATCTCTGCCTTGTTTTATCTAATGGAGCAGCATTTCCTGATTTTGCTAACTCTTCTAATACTAATAAAACAGCTTCTGATGGTAATTTCCCTATTAAATATATTAAGGAACAAATTTACCGTTCTATTTAAACATTTTAATTATAGAAAGGATACGATTAATTGCAGTATTATTAAACAATGGGCTTGAATGTACTTCTCTTATATCTACAACGGATTGTTTTGTAATACTGTAATATTCTAGTATTAAACTTTTCCATGCTGCTAACTGTTTAGCTCTAGTATCTGAATGAGGCTGAAGACTGAAAACATAATTATAAAATATATACAGAAGAATACTAATAACACATATTCTGTTTTCTTTGAATATCTTTTATTATAAAAAATAAAATAAAATCATAATTTAAAATCAATGTAACCTATTGACACTTACGTGAAAAAAGGAGGAAAACTGTATTGCCAAGGCCATTCAATTTCTGCCATTATTATTAAACCATTAAATAAGATATGGATTATACGATGAAATATATAATTATATTTTTGGGATGCTTCTAGAAGTTCTGAAAATAAAAGTATTTATAAGCATAACGTGTGTATTATGTGCAAAGTCCGACAAAGTGTAGATGCACTACTTTATCACTCTGTAACTATTGTTTACTGAAAGTAAAAACTAAGTCGCAAAACATTAATTACTTACAGAAAGAATTGAATAAACATAAAATTAAATATAATTTAAAGAAGTAAAGGATAATTAATAAGAGAATCAGTAAATTTTAATACAATTTTTAAATGTATTTTTTATAATTTTTCTTTAAAAGTAATTCAAATAAAACAATTTTATATTATTTATTAAATACAAAATTTATACAAACGGTGTAAATATATATCAAATTGATTGTAAAATACAGTATAGTATAAATTTAACCTATAAATGTAGTCAGTTATAAAAATTATTATACAATTATCAAGCCATTCATAATTTTTGAATGGTAATTATTATAGTACTTTTAAATGCTCATAAATGATTACATATTGGTTTTGATAATATATTGCTTCAGTTTCAAAATCTCTGTATGGTCTTAAACTAGAAAATGGATTCTGTGTAAAATATGTACATTTTACATGGTTTTTCAAAATTTCATCAAGCCTGAGTTGTTCCTTTTTTACTTCTGTTAAAGTATAAGATGTTAATATAAATGGACAATTTTGTTCAGCTATGATTTGTAATGATTCTCTCCATGTATCATTTTTAGAGTTAAAATCTTCACATTCATGTATTCCTGCATTATATCCAATGATATAATTTGATTTTATATATAAATTACTGTTTGCATAAGTTTCATAAAGCATACCATACATCTGAATAAAAAGTTGTTTATTATTATATTGACAATTTTTACATAGGTCCACTGGTATAGAACCTGAAGATAATTCAGGTCCTATTAAAATAATTCTTATTGTTGTTATATTTGGTATCCAATGCAATAAAATTTCCCAAAGTTCTATACCATCAATATCTATAATATTAGCTGCAATAACATGAACAATGATACTATTATCCTTTAAGAGATATCCTAATTTTTGTATTGCATAAAGAAATGTTAAAGGTCGTGTAAGATATTCAGTGTTAATTATTGCTTCTTCTTGTACTGATATTTCTGAATCTTTTGGTGGCTTAATATGATAATCTATAAAATCCTTTATACACTGTGGTAAATTAACATGATTTATATGATCTGGTATTTTTATTTCTGGTACTTTTCTTGTATGCATTATTGAGATAAGATCTAAATTAAAACATAATTTCATTAAATTACAAAATTTCTTATGCATTGTATCATCTTTATGTTTTATGCAAAAACTGGTGTTTGGACAATTAGAACAATCTTGAAGAAAATTTATATCTTGATTGTGACAGACAACACATGATCTACGAAATTTGAACATTTGTTCTTCATAGTGTTCTAATTTTCTATTAAGCTTTATTGCTACTAATAACATAAAATTCATTTTCATTTGAGCCCAGTTTTCTATATTAACATATTCATTATTTAAAAAGCTTGATATTTTATTATCTTTTAAAACACTGCATATTGCATTACACAAATCTTTATGTTGTAACCAATGTGTTCTTTGATGTTCTTTAGAACAATAAGCGATCATAGTACAATTACCACATCTCTTTAAAGTGATCCCATTGCCAAATTTTTTACAAACGTGGCAAACATTTGCATAGAAAAAGTAATTATGTTTGAACACCATGTTAAATTTTTATATAAAAATGTGCAAATATAAATAATAAGTTCGCATGTATGTAATATAAAATTGTTTACATTTTTATTTTTTTCGTGCAGTGTGACGATATATATTAGTAAATGACATTTTAAAAAGTTGCTCAGATATTTTAATTATGTATATCACGTTTTTAATTGTAGATATACTATTTATGTGCATCCAGATTGAGAATGTTTAAATTGTTTAAATTGTTTAAAAGACATTCTACATTATAAATATTTGTAAATGAATAGAATAATTTCACTGATGGTTTGTACACTACACTTACTTCAATAAAAATAATGTTTTTTGTAAACAACAATCGAGTTGATCTGAATACTACATAAACATTCTCTCGCTATACAACTAGTGTTGCCATCTGCAGCATGCAATTCATACTGAGTGCAATTAAACAGTTACCATTTTCTTTTAAATGCTTGATAGACAAAAAGCTTGAGATGTAATTTAATGAAATGTATATTCATTAAATTAGTTATACAAGCAAATATATTACAGTATTGTTACATTTATAATATAAGGTATACTTTAATAAAGTTAAATGTCTCCGATAATTCTAACCTTAAAGTTGTATTGTACGGTAATAAATGTCACAAACGATGTTTAATAATTTTTGAAATTTGTATGAAAAGTGCTTACGACATTGTAAATTGTAATGCAGTTTATCAACAGCTTTATTGAATTAATGAAATATTTAATTGTCTTTAATATTCATTAAAGTGGAGTTATCATAAACGTGAATAATGTCTTGATTATTCTTAAACATTCGGCACAATTACTACTGTGACGGATTGTTTTCATTTATTTTTGCATGATATTGAATACGTTTTATAGTTCATTAAATTGTTTATTTATACAGGAGAAAATATGATTACTTTAAGAGGAAAGTTGAAAAAGGACAATGATATAGCAAACTCAAAAACTAGAGATTATAATAAACGCGTTTCTGTCCGTGATAAACTGTTAATCAAAGAGGTATAGTGATATAGGAATCTATTAAATTATTTTGAAGTTTCCAAAATAATGACTTGCAGTTTTATTAAAAGTGTTTTATTTATTTAGGTTCAAGAAATGGAACAAACTTTACCTGGTACATGTCAAGTGAAATTTCATGACCCTCATTGTCTACATGAATTTAATCTCATAATTGTTCCTGATGAAGGATATTGGACTGGAGGTCGATTTCATTTTCAAATCTATATACCAGAAGATTATAATATGGCTGTAGGTATATTATTTATATAATCATTTATATAATATTAAAAAAATTTATTTTTAGCCACCAAAAGTTAAGTGCTTAACAAAGTTATGGCATCCTAATATAAGTGAAGATGGTAACGTATGTCTTTCAATCTTAAGACAAAGTAGTATAGATGAGATGGGCTGGGCACCAACTCGTAAACTTAAAGATGTTGTGTGGGGTTTGAATTCTCTTTTCACTGTAAGCTTTAAAAAATTGTACATTGTAAATGTTTTTAAAATTGGATTAATTAATTATACGTCTTTCAGGATCTATTAAATTTTGATGATCCCTTAAACAGGGAAGCAGCTGACCTATTTATAAGAGATAAGGAATGCTTTAGAACTAAGGTCAAAGATTATGTTATGCAGTATGCAAAGGGATGATTCAGATTAGTGAAAATACTATAATGATATAACTGTAAATGTATAAAATTAGCTTATAATTTTGGTGAAAACTTCAACTTCGATTAAAACGTATTTTTTTAATTTGATATCAATGAATTTGTATTCAATATGTATTTGCTACTAGTCTTCTCATTCTAGGGAGATTGCATTTGTTATCTTCTGTTTTGTTAATCACGTGCGACTTTGAGAGTTATGATATTACATTGTTGTTAAATTTATGTGAAACTAATGGTACAGGGAATGAGGACAAAGGGCATGTGAAGTGTACAATATACTTATCCATTTTATAGAGCATTGTAACGATGGCATCATAATTTGTAAATAAAGTCGATATTTAATAATAAAATTTTGTTCAATTATTTAATATTTATTGGTGATTTTATTAGAATATAATCATCGTTTTTGTACAATTTCAAAGGGATTGATTTGTACCTTGATTCGTTAAAACGTGATGTATCTTACGTTACATTCAAATACCTATCCACCGATTCTTTCTTTTTTACTCATAAATCTTTGGAGTAACGTATGAGCAGCCGGTAATATTTCATTAAAATAATTAAAAGTAACAAATAAATAATAACAAAAAAAAGAGCAAGGAAAGAAGGTTCTTATGTTTCGATACTTCTTTTTTAGTTACTCTTCCTTGTTCTTTATGACACTGACTAGATACGTGTTTGAAATTTTACAATCACGTAAAGAAAATTGGAAAATCGTTGCTTAATGATAGCTTATTTGTTAGAACGTGGTGAGCAGTTCTTCCTGTATGCTAGTCGATCTAATAAGTTTTTGCGTGGAACCTAACAGGCTTTCACTTGCCAGACTTTGGTTTTGAGATGCTATTTTCGTCTTCTCTTCGTGATACTCTTCATTATATTCTTTCAGTCTGTTGCCTAAGAAAACGGCCCTCTCGCGTTTCTTAATCATAAAGTCCGACGGTTGTAGCCACCTGTGTTCGTGGCACTCTTCTACCAGTGGTCTTTTACTGAAATAAAAATAGGAACATATAGAAATCTAGCCATGCATAGTCAAAGATGAAGCAAAGAACCATACAAACCTAGGTGCCCGTTTAAAGACCAACATAAGGAACCTAGTAGCCTCCTGAGTCAACTCCTTGAACAGATATTCGAATCTGTATCTTACAAACAAAATGTTCTGTCTGGTCTCGTCGGGATCCTTGCCACGGAACGGTGAAATACCAGACAGAAGGACATACATCAACACACCGACCATCCAAACGTCTGTCTGAGGATGAGCCAGTTCTTCGTTATACACTTCCGGTGCTCTATACTCTGGATGGCCAGCCTTCGGTACTAACGCGCCCAATTTACTAACGAGCCGGGCGGAACCCATGTCAACCAATTTGACTTGGACAGATCTGACGGTGGACATCACTATGTTATCCGGCTGTATGTCGAGATGACTGTAACCCCGCCAATGAAGGTATTGGAGACCGTCTAGAATCTGTGTAATGGCTACGGCTACGCAATTTTCCGTGTACTCGTGTTTGCTCGAGAAGTACGTTAGAATGTCGGCTCCTTGAAGTTTCTCCAGGACAAACACCGCGATTGGAGAACCCTGTGCCTTATACGCTGCCTCCAGCGTCGCTATCCTCTCGTGTCTCAACGAACGGAGAGCCTCGAATTCCCTGTTCACCTGTTTTTCCGTTTCCGTATTCAGCTCCAGTATCTTGGCGACTATTACACGGTCTGTACTTTTATCGACACCTTTCACCACGACGGAGAACTGGCCTCTGGAGATTTCGGAGATGAAGCTGTACTTGCCCGAGAAATTCGTGTCCGTGGACCATTCGAGGGGGTGCTCCTCGATCGAGTAATCCATATGAGGCTTGTCTTCGTCAGGCACTATCTCCTGACCTGCTTCGGTCAGCTCTTGAAGGTGCCTCATCGCTCGGGTGATCTGAACTTTCGGACAGCCGGGGAGCCTGGTTTTGATCAGCTTCGACGTGATACCCATCTCGCTCCAACCGATGCGATTTCGTGCCGCCAGACGGAAGTTGTAGGTCGTGTCCGGTTTCAGGTCTCTGATCAGGTAGAATTCGTGGTCGATGTTCGAGGCAATCTCTATCCAATCGACCGAATCAACTTCTGCGTATTGGAGACTATAGCACAACACCGGGGAGTTGCCATCCAGCTTAGGCTGTTTCCATCGCAGAAGTATTTCCGTGTCTGACACGTCGGAAAGCTGAAACGCAAATTTTTTTTTAGACATCGACGAATTGATCGTTACTTGTCATAACTATGAATCCATGCTATTATCACTTAATTTAACATTAGAAAAAGGGAGACAAATCTTTGATATTTTTGTTGTTTATAAAGTGCTCAATGGTTTTATAAACCCTCCTAAAATCTTAGAAAAATTCACAATTAATATTCCAACTTTTCACTTAAAACGATACAACTTTTTTCATATACAGCCACATAAAACCAATTTTGCATACCACTCAGGTATCAATAGAATGATCATTAATGTTAACAACATCTATCCTATCCTCAATCTATTCCAATCTCTTCATTCTATAAAATAGCTACTACACTGTTCTTCTCTGTAAAATTTTATCTTTATACACTTCTTTTCCATTTGTATACATATTTCTGCTTTCTCTGTTACCATTTATTATATTTTCATACCTCACTGTAATAATTTCTTTGCAATTTTCTAATGAGTTAATTCCGTGAAAAGAAAAAAAATAAATAAAAAAAAGTAACTTCACGTACCTCGGGAGAATCAGGAGCGCTAGGAACGAAAGCTTCTACCAATCTCGTTCTGACCACAGTCTGCCCCAAAGAGTTTCTCGCGACAACCTTGTAGCTACCCACATCGTGTTCCTTTGTCGGATTGAAGCTCAGTATAGATCTTCCATCTTTGTCTTCGGTGATCGTTATTCTATTGTTCTCTTGAATCATCAAGTCGTTCTTATACCATTGGATCAACGGTTTAGGGCTTCCTACGGCCAAACACGCCACTTGAGCAGGTTTCCCTTCTTCGATGGGTTTGATTTGTGGTTTTTCCCGGAAGAACGGCAAATGGCCCTCCTTCTTGGATTCTAACATCGCCTCCGCCTCCGCGTAACTATCCAATCGAGTTCCCAATTCGTGTTTCAAGCGTCTTACAGTGAAGACGTCCGGTGAACCGTATCTGCTGATCCTTGCTCGTCTCTCGTCATCGATCTCTTCGTCCATGATGTCTGTGAAGCGGCGACGTTCTCTTATGATAGGCGTCTGTAACAAAAGATTATAAGGTAAAAGTTCGAACGTGCACCCTTAGACAATTGATCTTGAAATATCCAGTTACCCTCCAATCGAAGTTCTCTTCGGTGATGGATCGAGAGAATCCAGGACTACGGTTACACGCCACTTTCATGTATTCACGCAGGCGTACAGGAAAATCTGTATCTCGAAGTTGAAGAAGATAGGTGTCCGGGCCATTTTGATAGCTAGAAAATTGTATAGCTTTAATTGTACAAGAATTTGCAACCTTTATGCGTGGATACTTACTGGCTTTCGCTCTTGATGATTCCAATTTCTGTGTCAATCGGTTCTCTCGTTGGTGTTTCCCAGGATTTAATCACAGGTTTCTTCGATGGAGTATACGGTCTATCGTCAGTGGGTTCAGGAGTGTACTTGTGGCCAGGTGGATAGACCATTTTAGATGGATGTTCGAAAGCCGTGTTCAACTTACGTCTGCGGAACCAGGTGCGGCAGGATGCGTTGTTGTACCAATCGCTAAAAGATATTCATATTTTCGTAATAAACGGAAAAAGTGTGAAAAATTAGTAATGATAGATTAACGAACTACCAACCGGTAGAGTTTATAATAATTCTTCAAATTCTCCGACGGAATCTTGTACAAATCGCTCGAAGATCTATCGGCGTAGGCTAACCAAGGATGTGCAAGAGCAGCTGTGACGTCCATTCTTTTCTCGATGTTATAAATTAACAGAGAACTAATGAAATCTTTCGCATCGTCAGAGATATTCTTCCAACGATCATCGAACTCCCACTTCCCTTCTCTGATCTTCAACATAGTCTCCATGTCGTTTCTACCCCTGAAGGGCGAAATTCCAGAGAGCAGGATGTACGTAATGATACCGACAGCCCACATGTCCGTTCCGAAGGACACTCCCTCGTTATTGGTGATCTCAGGCGCCACGTATTCGGGCATACCGTACAGTAAGGTCATCAGTTTCGAGTGCAAGATCCTTCTAGCGAGGCCGAAGTCGCAGATTTTCAGGTCGTCGCCTCCTGTGTGCGAGATCAACAAATCTCCGAGCTGCAAAAAGATGGTTTATATTTTTGTAAATGGTCCACGTTAAATGAAAGCACTCTGCATACGAGTATGCAGGTACCATTTAAACAAAGACTAACCGTTAGACCAAGGTGAGCGTAATGATTAGAGTGCATATATTCTAATCCCCACAGTAACTGTCTGATGTAACCGGCGATCTCTGCCTCGGTATAGAAAGCTTGTTTCGTCAAAGTGTCCACCAACTCACCGCCAGCAGCTCTGTTCGTTGGTTAAGAAATATATATAAATTCACGATGCTACTCGTAAAATGAATATTCCTGAAAAAAAGGAGGAAAAACCGATAAGTCAGTGTTCCTGTCAAAGGATACAATTCCATGACCAGCGTGACAGATGTGTCGTTCTCGTAAGCATCGTGCAGCCGTAACAATTTCCTGTGATTCAAGTTGTTCATTATGTCAATTTCGTTGTACATGTACGGCCTGAGCTCTCCCTTTCCGTGCATGACCTTGGCCGCGTAATTTCTTCCGGTGCTTCTCTCCACAGCGTGATACGTGACACCTTGAGTACCACGACCGAGCTCGTCGCCCAGGTCGTAGAAATCGCCGTACGGTCTGTCGTGACGTGGCCTAATCTCCGGCTTCTTCTTGTACGTCCTGTATCCGTATTCGTGCTCGTTCTCTTCCACGTGTAGCATCACCGAACAGGAAATAGATCCGGCCACGTTCCTCGCGCTGACAGAGTACAGGCCCTCGTCTTTCGCGATGGTGTCGCTAATGACCAGAAGGGTTGTGTCCGGTTCGTTGAATTCGATCTGGAAAAATTATATATTTAAAAATTTGTGTTATTGAAACTTCGAGATAGTAAGTGCAAAGTAAAGCTGAGATTATCCAATTATCCGGATATTTTTAACTATCCCGTTACTATGCAAAATACTCCAATACTCGAGTTATACGAATAATTAACTAATTTGGACCGACGATATATACAGTGGCGGACAAAAATTTAAGACCAAAGAGTCAAAGAAATTAAACTAACTAATTTGTAAGGAATAGCATGATAAATAAAATTTGCATTCTGTGTTAATCAATAAATAGTGTTCTACCATAATAACAATAAGAATGAATGTTCAGACAATGTTTGCAGACCATAAAACTATGTCTTATATTGTCCTCTCGTCTTAAACTTATGTCCGCTACTGTACCTAAGTAAGTCAGTCGATTGAACGTTGAAAGGACGACGAAAAGTATAAATAACAACGAACCCTTATTCTCGAGGAGGTAGTAAGCGGTTTCCAGTCCTTGTACCATTTGATCTCTGGATAAGGTACACCAGTGACCCGAGCCATCAGTTTCCCGGTTCGCCTCACCATGACGATGCTCTCTTCTGGCCTTTGAATAAACGTCGGATACTCTGCAATTTGCAAACGAACTCTTTGCCTAGCTTCGCCGTGTTCATTAGTAGCGACAGCCTCGTACATCCCCTCGTCCCTTTCCAGCATCCTGTTAATAAACAATGTAGCTTGCCCGTTCCTCGTGTAACTCTGATCGTATCTACCACCGGACTCTATCAGCTGGTCGTTGAAGTAGTACGCCATCTTCGGCTTTGGATAACCATAAACGAACCAGAACAGGTTGCAATTGTGATTCTTCACGCCATACTGAGTGTCGTATTCTTGACGAAGGAACCTAGGTGCCTGGGCGTAGTTGTCGTGTGGCGGTCTTTCGATGTCGAAGTCCTTGGGGAAATAGGGGCTGGTCTCGGGACGGAAGTCGATGCCTGGAGGTAGATAGGGGAAGAACTTCGGAGGATCCGGCTCTAACTTCGCGCGATACGTCTGTGCGAACGGCGACGGATCGCTGATTCCGTATTTATTCTCCACACGGATGCGGAACTTGTAGTCCCTGAAGGGCTCCAGGTTGCGGATGTCGCAGACGCAGCTACGGATGCCTGTGCGAGCTGTGAACCAATCGCCATCCGGGAGCTCGCACATCTCTACTTGATAAGTCACTGGAATTCGGGGTCCTATGGGGATGGACGGTTTCCAGGACAGCGTCAGATGGCGATCCATCATTCTGCTGATGATTGGACGGTCAGCCAAAGGTAATGGGATGCCAGATTTCTGATACTTGTCGAAGTCTGCGTACTGGTCCGCTAGAGGTTTCTTTGCGCGTGGTTCGAATGCTGTTGAGGTTACGAATAATATAATAAAACATATCGATACTAAGAGTTAATTTGTTTTAGGAAGATTTCAATTCCGAATTTATGGAGCTTACATTCGTAAATCATTTCCGCGCTGCAAGAATCTTCGCCGTGAGGGTTTACTATCCTTAACGTATATTTTCCTGCGTCCAGTTCATCGATATTGACTATTGTAAGACGCAACAAGCTGCCTTCCTGGTCCATTCTAATTCTATCAGTCTGCCATATTCTGTCACCGTTACGGTACCATTCGAAGTCGGGTTCTGGGATGCCGGTAACGCAAGCTGTAAATTTAGCAGGCATTCCTTTGTAGACTTCACAGTCACCGATTCTCTTCAAGAACGACGGTGGCTCGGCCTTTTGTATCTTTCCTCTGAAATTAAAGAACGTGTACGATCAACAATTGTTCATGTACCTAACAAACGATACGATCTCGAAGTAAAGAGTCAGCTTACATCTTGTCGACCACCGCTAAATTAGCAACGCATTCAGCCTCGCCGCCCTTGTTCACTGCCTTGCACTTGTACGTTCCAGAGTCGTCGTAGGTGCAATCCTTCACGTACAAACAACAAACATCTCCATCACGCTTGATCTTATATTTATCGTCGTCTTGCACAATCGGTTTGTCGTTGAGGTACCAGGTGATATCCGGTTGTGGAACACCGGTGACGCGAGCCAGGAATTTGGCGTCGAAAGTGGGCACCTGTTGGACGTCCGTGAATTTCTGCATAAAGTTCGGTGCCTGAAAGATCTTCTTAACGTTAGCTGTCGATTTTGTAGTGTCTTCGCCGAGCGGATTCGACACGCGACACTCGTACACTCCTGCATCCGTGGGTTCGCAAGGGTTGATCTCTAGCTCTGTCTTCTTTCCATCGCAAGTCACAGTGAGGCGATCGGATGGTTTCAGAGGGGTACCATCCTTGGACCAATTAACATCCGGGATGGGATTACCGGTGAAGGAGGCGGATAGACTCAATGGCTGACCCTCCTCGACGTAAACGTCACGCATTGGGTTCACGAAAACAGGTTTCTCCTCTGGGAGGTCAGGCTGTTGCTTGCCGACGACGCTGACGGTGCCTTTGCACGACGAAGTGCCTTCCGTGTTGCCTGCTATCACTTGGTACTCCCCTTCGTCCTCTGGTGTCACATTGTCGATGACCAGTGCTTGAGTTCCATCCGGTAGACCGACGACCTTTATACGTTTTCCGTCGGGGATGATCTGCGAGCATAAAGAAAACTCTTAAGCAACAGTATTCTTAGGTTTTCAAAACTTTCTAGAATTATTTCTGAACAAACCTCTTCGCCGTTCTTGAACCACTGAAGTTGCGGCTGCGGTTTTCCTAAAACTTTGACCTCCAACTTTGCTGGGAAGCCTTCCATAACGGACAATGGTTGTAGAGTGGCCACAAATTCCGGCCGTTTTTCTTTCTCCTCAACCTCGACTTTGGCGGAGCTGCTGGTTTCGCCAAGAGAGTTGGAGACAGTCATCGAGTACGTGCCAGCATCTTCCGGACGGACGTAATCGATTCGCAGACCGATTATACCGTTCGGTTCGTTCATGAAGTATATTTCTTTGGAGTGGCGTAGCGGGATGCCGTCCCTGAACCACTGTACTTGGGGATTTGGGAAAGCGAGCACTTGAGCTTCTAACTTTAATGGCTGTCCTACAACGACCTTGGTGTCCTCCAATGGTTTCGTGAAGGATGGTCTTCTTCTTTGAGCTGAAATTATATATATATATTTTTTTAAATAAACTTAATCGTACGACTTCTGAACCACCTTTAAATGATTTTGATTGAAAATAACACTCACGTTTAACTGCTACGGCGCACAACGAGGTGTGATCACCAGTGGAATTGGAAATCACGAGTTTATAAGCTCCGCAATCTGTCGGTTTCACGCAATCGATGGTCAGTTTAGTGGTGCCGTCCGGAAGTGTCTCGATCTTCACGTGTTCATCTGGGACAATCTTTTCTCCGTCCTTATACCAGGCTATTTCTGGTAAGGGGCTGCCATCCGTCTTCGCTTTGAGCACTAGACAGTCACCCTCGTCCACTTCCGTAGATTTGGGTAGACTACTGCTGAAGGAAGGCGTGATCATCTGGATCTTCACGTCGCAAGCGGTCTGTGCGCTTCCGGCAACATTGGTAGCTTGACATTTAAACTGTCCAACATCTTGAGGAGTAAACATTGTGATGGAGTAAGTGCTGTCCACGATACCGTCCACATGCGTGGTGATTTTATGACGATCGTCCTCTTTGATCGCTTCACCATCCTTTAGCCAAGTCACCTTCGGTTTGGGGATGCCTGTTACTCGAACACTCAGTTCTAAATCATCACGGTCTTTGCAGTCTACGTTGGACAGTTCCTTGAGGAAGGTCGGTGTCTCAGCTGAAAATTGTAATTTGAAATTAGAAATTGTTCTTGTTTAATGAAATTGAGAATGTAATTAATACCACTTACTGTGCGGGGTCAGTGTAGCTTGCGCACTTGCTTCGCCTAGATAATTCTTAGCTGTGATTTGGTAAGTCCCCTTGTCTTCAACCTCAATGTTCTTGATTATAAGTCTGAACTTATTGTTTCTCTTGTCTTCCTCGAAATCGAACCTGTCTCCTTTTTCCAAAACGGTGCCATTCCTGGTCCACGTTATATCCGGTTTTGGATTCCCTTTCACGATTGCTTCCCACGTGAGAGAGTCTCCAACGTTGGCGGTGACATCTTTCAAATCTTCAACTTCAGGAAGCAACAGGAGATTCAGGAAAGCCTGGTGAGCGATAATAAATGTTCAATATTGATTTTGAATCATTTTTCTTCACAAAGTTGCGTCGATACTAACGCTAGATTCATCCTCGCCGTATTTATTTTGCAGTTTCAGCACGTACTCTCCAGTATCCTCATTAGAACATTTTGGTACTTTCAAAGTAACTGTCGTTTCTGTTAGCTTGTCCGCTGCTGGTTTGTTCTCTATGGTAAACTTTATCCGTGTGTCGTCAGCTGCGATCTCTTCACCTTTGTGATACCTTTTCAAAGGATTGACAGGAATTTAAAAAACTTCACGCGATACAGTAACTTCGAAAACAATGTTATACCAACAACGTACCCAGTATTCCATACTAAATGGAGAAGCAATAGCAAAAAATAGTGATTCAGTAAATACTATTAAATATGATATTAATATATAAAAAATGGAACCGAAATAATCAACGCCATTAAAATAAAATGGTGTATTCAAGAGCCAGACTAACCCAAATCTACATTTTACAAAACTGAGTATATGCATATATTTGCTACTCTTTTTTTATTTAGTAAGTACAAGGTGAGTCTCACAACTTGACCTGAAATGTTTTCTAAATTGTTTGTTATGGAATAAGTGTTTCAAATGAAAGTTGCACGGTATCAAAGCAGACATATAGTACTGTGATATTATAATATACCATGCAACTTTTCTTTGAAATATTTGTTTTTATAGCAAGCAATTTACAAATTATTTGAGGTGATCAGGTTGAGGTGGACCTGGGTTAGTCCCTGCTCTCAAGTTCAGAATAATTATTGTTTTATCGTTGTTTCATCTACCATTTCATTTCAGGGATAGGATCAGCAGTAAACGTGGCCTTGAATTTTCCAGAGTTTCCTTTGGCAACGTCCACGTCGCTCAAGGGCTTGGTAAATTTGGGCTTTCGGAGGTCGTCCACGGTGCCAACAGTCAAGTATCCCTCGCACATCTCTTCGCCAAGTTTATTCGCGAACGTGCACGTGTACACGCCCTCGTCCTCGAGGATGGCCTTGCTCAGCTCCATCGTGAAGTGCTCTCCGGCGGAGGTGATCCTGACACGTTCTCCGGAACGTAGAGGCTTTCCATCCTTGAACCATTTCGCGTCCGCTCTCGGCAAGCTGGTTGCTTCGACCTCGAACGTGACCGACTGGGTCTCATAGATCGTTTTATCACTGAGAGTCGCGCGGACGATGTGCGGAGGCGCTGAGTGGAAAATTCGAGGATTAAAATTAATTAGGTGAAAAAGAACGAAGTATCATCGTTGTGGGTGGTCAGATCTAAAACGTTCCTTTCTAAATACTCGTTTGCCGTGCATCTAGTGCGTCGTTGCGCTTGCCACGTGCTGCATTGTTATGTTATTATACTTTTTCATTTTTGCCTTAAATACTAGACAATTCTACTACGTTTAACACGAGCAAAATACATTTACGTGCTTAGCTTTCCATCGCTGCATCGTTCGATCAATAAATTGGAATTGTCTAGCATTCTTTGCACCTGCTTACCTGAACAAGAACGACGAAGACCTGTCTGGCCCAGGTTCGACCGATAACTCTTTCACTGTATAAGCGGTAAGTGTCTGGATTGAGCAGAGAAGCGCCAACAAAATTCGATGCATTCCTTTCGATTACAATTTTAGCACAATCGTTTGTTTGATCCAATCGTTTCAAGAGATGAGAAGTGCTTAAACTTAAAATGACTCCGAAGAACGATTAAACCTTGTTACGCGCTTCCTAAAGTATTAACATGCACAGGCGACATACAAGATGACACGTAGGTGTGGTATATATGATTAACGTGAAACGTGAAATCGATTACAAAGAAACAGACAAAGGAAAACAGAGAGAATCGTGCTGGCATCGAAGCGAATGCTCGCGAAAGAACGCTGCGAATAATCGATCTTAGACCCTGTCGACCTGCAAGAGCGAATCCGTTCGAGCAGCCGATGGAGCAGTCCGGTCGTACCTGAGTCCCTCGAGTTCTCCTTTTCAAGGATATCGTCCAGAACGCTGCGCTGCCTTTTAACGCGATCTAGAAGAGCCTCGAGCTCTTCGTCAACCTCCTCGTCACCCGAAGCAGCCTTCAACGAGCTCTGCCTCGATAACGATCGCTCCAGCGTTTTCCTCGACTCCGTCGAGTCCATCCTCTCAATTTTCGAGCTCTGCCTGGACAAACCGTTTTGCACAGACCCCCGACGTTCCTCTAGGTTCTCCTCTACAACCTTTTGCGGCCCAGAATTCACTCGTTCCAGCTTGTGCTTCGTCAGTTTGCTCTCTTCGATGGTAGGGGTCTGCGGTTGCTCCAGCTCTACCGACGACTTCCGCCTGAAGGACGTACCATTTTCAAGGACAGCGGATTGCGGTTGCTTCATCGTTCGTTGGGTCGATTTCTCGGACGGCGACTCCTCTAGCGATCGTTCCTCGGCGATGATCTCCGTGATCAGTGAACCTCTGTAAGGCTTCGCGTCGTCCATCGTCCTTTCGTCAGCCACGCGTCCGTTTCCATTCAGTTCCTCGTAGGAGCCGTTCACCAGCTTCAGATCTTCCGATAACTCGGCGCACTGCATATCTTCCGTGCTGATGTCCCTGGAGATGGCCTTCAGGGTTGACTCGTCGTCCGAAACGGAGACGATCGACACTCCGCGGTTCGCCTGAAGCCTCGCTCGGTTGTCCTCGCTGTGCTCCGAGAATTCCTCGATCAGCACACCGTTCTGCGGCTTCTGGACGGTCTCCTCTTGCACGCTGTAACTGTAGGTGGCAATCTCTTCGACGCCAGGCCGGTCGGTGTTCAACTCCTGGCACTCGACCTTTGTCGCGGTCATCTTGCTGATCGTGTGGCTCTCGTCGGGACCTGCGAACGCTCGGGCTAGTCACAATAGCTTTTGCACTTGTACCACCTTACACTCTATAGAGCAGAGACGACCCGTGCTACTCGACGCAACGACCAATGCGATGATGATCTCTGATCGAGGCCATTCTGTGGCCACCCGAGAGCATGGCTGCATTTTTCACTTCGACCGGGGCTCGTTAAAGCTCTGTTCGGTGTGGCGTTATTTGCTCTCGTGTTTGAGAATTTTGTGATTGCGAATTTTACGTACGTTAGTTCCTATTCTTAAATTCACCGGAATCTTATTTAAAAACATAGCTTTGCTAATTGAGTCAGAAACTTCTATGCTCCGTATATAGAGTTATAAATGAGTCGAAGAATTTTTTTAACTAAAAAAATGAATCAGAAAAGAATGCAGTTTTAGCTTTGGATCGTGATAATAGAATGGAACATTCATTGCTCAATATTTCACAAACTATCAAACGCCCGTAACAATAATTGAAAGTGAGCCAAAAATACTGTTTGATTCTCTGCCATCTAATAGTACATAGTATTCTTACTTTGTACATCTTACAAAATCGCAGCATACAAAATCACAAAATTCTCGCCAACGACGATGGTTACATGAGTCGTGTAAATAGCGAGACGTTGTTTAGCGTGTACGAAATTTACCTGTCAGTATAGCTTCGTGGGTCGTCGTGGAGGCCACGGAGATTGTGATCGTGTCACCCTGGCCACGCGTTACTTGGACGCTTTGTTTCTCCAGTCTCACTCGACCTGAATTTATCAGACAAGTTTTTTGGGCTACGTTTCTACCACTACGATTAATCAGCTGTTGTTTTAATTTAATTAGCTATCGGCAAGGCTACTTGTATCGTTTGTTATATCTTGCCTTTCGTCTGTGTCAGCGTTACAAAATGTTAATTGCTTTGATCGCGAGGATTTCGGTGAATTGCAAAAAAAGATCACCTTGTGCTCGTTGTTAACAGAGAAATAACAAAAATATAGTGAAGCATTGCTTGCGTTTTTCCTTTTCTTTTTTTTCAAGTATTTGCTCAAACACAAACGGTAGGTACTAATTTTTACTTTTCTACGCTCCAGTTAAAAAAAGGGAAACGACGCTTCAAAGAGCGACAAAAATACCCGCGCCACGTTTCATGGAACGTTTCAAAAGTCTTACCAAAATTTTGCGACGATCGCGTCGATCGTAGAACACAAATTCTTTAGAGCTTTCAAGCGTTTCAATAACAACAATGACCGATAGTAAAACATTTTCCTTCCCCTGCTGCGTGAACATAGAGCTTTCATTCTTTGTTACGCTTTCCTCTAACAGCGTTATTGACGATCGGTTCAGTTCGAATATCTCGACGATCCTTAGATTACCTTCCGGTCCCGACTCCTCCGCCTGTTCCGTCTTCTTTTCGACCTCCTTCTCCTCGACCTTCTGCGCTTTCGTTTCCTCTTCCTCGACGCTGATCTTCTCCACCGTCTCCTTCTGCAGTTCCGATTTTTCCTCTATGCTTTCTTCCGTTTTCGCTATGGAATTCACACATTTCGGGGCGGTTACAGAACAAAGGTGACATACACGGGTCGGTAGTGACGAAAGTGGGGTAGTTACATCATCAACGTAATGTCAATTGTACACGTGTATAAACGATTACGTCGTAAGAACGGTTTCTTTGGTCGTTTCAAGAAAAAAATTGGGACACGAGACACGTGTAATACATGAACGTACAAAGGAACAGATACAAGAGATTAAAGATTCACGAACAAACGGTTCACGCCAGTGTCGAGTGCGTGACGCGATGTAATTTTGGAAATTCGTTTGTGGTTTTCTTCTGTGCTCCCGTTGGAAAAGAGTACACAGTTCTCAGGTTTCGATCCCGAAACCTTGACAACGACTCTACTCTCCTAAATGCATCCTGTGTATTTCTGAGAGAACTGAGGTTTAATTTGCTTGAAATTAGTAGGTGACATCTCTTGGAAAAGAAGTAAGTTATTTCTATGTCTCTACGAAGCACGTAGAATTTTATAATTTTACTTAAAACATGATAAACGCGAGGCACTTTAAACATATCAATGTATCTTGAGAAATGGAGAAACAAATGAGAGTAAGATAGTAGGATGTAATACAGGAGGATAGACGTTGTCTGTGAATTTTTTAGCTGACAAGTGTGTCACATTGGTAAACGAAGATACAACAAACCGAACACGAGACCGTACCTTTTGCTTCAGTACTTACTGAACGATGGCAAAATCGAATGCACGACGACGATTCGCTGGCGAGTTTCTCAAAAATTAACAATGTATAGGGGCACGTTAAATGTTCGCATAGCTGCCCCATCAGTTCTCTTAACTCCTTCACATACAATGACGTCTGGGATACGTCATCCATTTCATTGCAGACTTTAACGTCTTCGAGACGTCAAGAGCTGTCTACGTATTCCAAAATGTTTTGAAATGTTTCATATTTTACAGGACTACTAATAAGTCAAGCTACCTGACGAAACTTTCCCTCGTTAACGAGCAACGAATCGGAAATGATGGAGCAGCGCGACAATCGAATCTCATAAAGTCGGTGAAGCAAGAAAAATCGGTTGGATCCTTACTCATTATTATGACTTTGCTCTTGCTGGTGACGAAGCCTAGCTCGTTCTCTGCTCGAACCTCGTAGACGCCTCCATCCGAGCCTTTCACTAAAGTGACCGTCAGATCGTAGCTTTCCTCGCGTTTGCTGTCTCTTGTAATTTTAATCCTCGCGTCCGCTGACACCTCCTTGCCGTCTTTGTACCATTTCACCTCAGGATCCGGTGTTCCGGACACTTCAAAGATCAGCTTCAATGTGTCACCCTCTTTGATCCTTTGGTCAGCCAGTTTCTTCAGCAGTTTAGGTCTCGTTTTCACGATCAACGTGGAACTGGTCTTAACTTCACCGTATTCGTTCTTCAACTTGCAGGTGTACTTTCCCTTCAGTTCAGCTTTAGCCTCGGTGATGACCAATTTGCAGAAATCTTCCTCTTCTGTGCGAATGAATTCCTTCCGTTTTTCTGTGATCTCCACATCACCGATGTACCAGTGTACGCTTGGTTTCGGACACCCATCGATGTCCACCTTAAACTCGATGTTCGTGTCTCCTTCGGTGACCGTGATGTCGCTCATCTTCGACTTGAATCGTGGTAATCCTTTCACCTACAAAATCAAGGTACATTATAATTATTCTAAGTCTCAGGTTTCCAACCCCTGAATCGCAATCCACAACGGGCTTGCGAAGTGTTTTCATGGGGGTTGTGGAAGTTAGTGTTAGTAAACATAATTTTAAAATAATAATAATTTTTAATGTAGTGGAGGCGAAAAGGGGAAGGATTGCTGTTTACTTGGCAATTATAAAAAGTAGTTGGATTTCAAACAAAAGATTGGGAAGTATCTAAAGTAATAATTTTGAGTTAGAGAACTCACCTGAACTTTAGTATTATCAGTGACTACTCCATGGTCAGAGTAGACTTCCGCTTTATAAATTCCTCCGTCTTCGCTGACTATACCTGTGATCTTCAGGATGAACTTCTTACCCTCCCGAATGAATTGCACGCGACTGTCTTCGACAATCTGTTCTCCGTCTCTGAACCATTTAATATTAGGAGGCATCACGGATTCTACTTCTACGGATAACGTAAGGGTATTCCCTTGTTCAAGGATTTGAGGTTCGCCTAATCTCTTCGTGATCTGCGGTGGACTTAGCACTTTCACCTTCCAAATTTCCGTAGTCTGATTGATTTCGTTACGCGCCACTATAGAATACGAGCCGGCATCCTCCAAACGGGCATTCTTGATTATCAGTTTATATGTTTCACTGCCCTCTTTGATGATGCTTATACGATTGTCTTCTCGAATCTCTTGACCGTCCTTGTACCACTTCACTTCCGGCGCAGGCGTGGCCTCGATCTGCACGGTCATCGTTAAAGTTTCGTCGACCATACCAGACATGTCGGTCTGCTTCTTGATGATCTTTGGCGCTGACTTCACGATCAACTCGATCTGAGTGGTGTCTTCGCCTAATTCGTTCTTTGCTCTGATAGTGTAAACGCCCGCGTCCTTTGCAGTGACGTTCTTGATCACCAGGGACATGGACTCTTCGTCCTCCCAGAGATACTTGTATCTTCCACCGGCGACAATTTCTTCTCCATTTTTGGTCCACTTGATGTCTGGTTTCGGGTATCCTCTGATTTGCAGTTCCAACATGGCGGATCCACCGCTGCTCACCTCCGAGTGCCTGGCTTCTGAACACAGTTTCGGCTTTTCTGGATCCTTCAACAGTTGGTTCACGGCTCCCTGAACGGTCAGCTCAGCACTGCAGCTGATATTTCCTGTATATCGAATTTTTTAATTAATCAAGGCCACCATAAGCATTTTATAGTTCAAAAATCAGAATAAGTTCCAGTAGGATTCTGCAAGAGTTAAAAATCGTATAAGTTATTGAATTATTCATAATAGATCATTACCAGTGCTAGTTTGCGCAACGCAAGTGTATAGACCAGCATCCTCTGGCTTGACATGCTGAAACACCAGGGCCAAGGTGTCCTCGTTGTCCTGAAACAACACTTTGAAGCGTTCTTCAGGATCGAACGGTTTCCCGTCGCGCAACCAGGTGAACTGAGGCTCCATGCCTGGTTGAAGGAAGCCTTCAGGAAGATACAGCATTTTATCATCAGATACAGTTACTGATGCTTCGCAAGAGGCTTCTCCGTAGCGATTTTTCGCGGTACACGAGTATTTTCCAGCGTCTTCTTTTTGAACATCCGCGATTACTAATTCGTAGAAGCCTTTCTCCGCTTGTTCGTTGACAATTTTTATGCGCGGATGATTCGCATCGATTAAAACGCCATCTTTATAGCTGTGTCACGAATAAAATGAAAGATTTGAATTAGATGTAATCTTTCAGTATTACCTTTTGTTTGAAGTTAATAAAAAATTGTAGGATATGTTCAGTGAGCTTACAATTTCATCTCAGGGTTAGGATCTCCCTTCACTTTCACCATGAAACGCAGGTAAGTGTCCTGCAACAGTTCCGTGTCCTTCAGTCGCACCAAGAAGATGGGCGCGTTAGCTTCTGCTCTTGCTTGCTTTTCTTCAGGAGTTACTATGTTTTAAAGGAAAATGTTCAATTTTTATGTGGCTTTTTTTATTCGTTATCACATGTAAATGTAATGATCTCACGTTTTTGCACGACGAGCTGAGCAGTGCAAGTGGATTGGCCCTCGCTATTCATGGCCCTTGCAATGTAAATTCCAGAATCCGATTCGAGCACGTTCTGTAATTGAAGTTTAAAAGTTTTTCCAACTGCAGAGGCTGTTACACGATCTGCTAATCTATCGTCGAGTGGCTTGTTGTCCTTCAGCCATTGCACCCTCGTTGTGGCGTCGGTGTGCAACAAAGTGCATTCAAACGAAGCTGTTTCTCCAGCTATGTAAAAGAATAATGTACAAAATTAATAGAAAGGTAATGATAAATGAACTCATTTGTTTAACGTTTAAAAATTTATCTGTAATATGGAACAGTGAAGAGTGAGTGCTTAATTTTTACAGAAGAATATCAAGGGGTCTCCCAATAGCAATCAAAATTGAAGTAATACGTGTTTGATCTTTATACACAATAGTAAAGATAAGGGTAACTTTGAATGTATAATTTACAGTAATCGTAATCAGTAATCAGAACTGATTTACACCTTGCTTTACTTGGTTGATGGTGAAAAGCATGTTATGTATGAAAAGTGCTTTCCCTATGTAAAAAATGGTAGCTAATCAAAATATTTATACATGGAGTAGCTACTTAAAAAATATAGACGACAATAAAGCAGATTGTGTTAAATTGATAAGTGTGCAATGTACAGAAAATATAAAAAAAAAGGTGTAATGTGTGTGCGAATGTGTAGTGTATTTTTATGAATGATACAGAACAACACCTAGGATTAATTTTAAGCGTTGATCAACTACTTAGTGTGGAAGCAGTTTTACTCAGTTTGCTAGAAGAAAATGTACAAGAAGAAGAACAGAGTAAATAGAGACGTTCTTAACAATACAATACGACAGAAGAGTGACAGAAAACAATGCGCAGTACAGCAGATGATCAGAAAGTAGACGAATTCTGTGTCACTTTACCTATGGCGTGTATCAATTCCACGTTACTTTCTGGTATCGCTAGAACAGTAAAAATCGATCTTATGTCACCAGCACGGATAAACTTCTTTTACTTCTAATCACATACTTTCAGAGGTATCGACGTGGTTTTAAACTGGTTACAAAAATCGTATTCGAGTGAAGTTGTCGAGTTTTTGGTCTTTTTTTGTATCTTTTTCTTTAACTATAAACTACTTCGTCACATCTATTTCTACATTCGACCACTTACGTTCAACGCTGGATCCCTCGAGGGTCTTGACGAACGACGGCTTTCCTATTCCGTTTCCGCTCTCAATTTTTCCTACGTTCTTCTTGTTCTCTATCGAGTTGCCCGTTTGATAAGCACTGGAGCTACTTTCCATTCTTAATGCACTGCTAGCTTCCATTCTTGCAGCACTGCTAGCCTCCATTCTCGCAGCACTGCTCGCCTCCATTCTTGCAGCACTGCTCGATGACTCCATGTACGCAGAAGTGCCAGTGTAGCTGCTGGACACTGCAGAATACGACTCTTCAGAGTCGAATAGAAAACAGAGATAATAAATAATCGACGTTAAAAAATATCTTTTTTTTTCATTTACAGTCTTTATCACCGATTTTCAATCATTTTTATTTCGCAGTACACATAGTCACTGAATTCCTACGACATACCAAGAAGTATATACTATATTTTTCATCAATCTCTAACAAGAATGATTTATACATCTCTGACTAACTACCAACGATTTTGTATTGCTTTTGCTCAAAACTGGCAACAAAAACCCCATTTCTTTTACTCTGCATTAATAATGTACGAAGAGAAATTTATTGATCTCATTCTTAGCCCTAATTGGGATTAGGGAAACCTTCCATAGTACACTACTGTGTCACAGTATATTGATTGAAAATCGCTGGTCTACATCATTCACCTCCTACCTTCGACAAATTTCGAAGAGCTGCTGTATCGACTGGATGAGTATCGTCGAGACATGTCTGCGCCTTCTTCTTCGACTTTCGCTTTCTTAGTGTCAGGGTTGCCTGGGTTGTCTTCCCTCCTCTTTTCCACAGCCTTCTCTTCCGGATTCGGATTTGGTCCCGGGTTACCTTGAACCTTCTGTGGTCCTGGATTCCCTTCTACCTTCTTTGGTCCTGGATTGTCTGTCTTCGTTCCCGGATTTCCTGGATTCGCTTTACCTTCCTCCTTTGTTTCCGGCACTTCGGTTAATTGTAGATCATCCGCAGCGTGCTCGGCGAGGGCTACCACGTCGCTCGCGTATTGTCGAATCTCCTTCAGCCAGTAGAGTTTCACAGGATCCTTGTGAGCTACTAGAGTGATTGGATAGGCGGGACTTGCTGGATTGTGTAGTTCGAAAGACCGTGCGTCGCCTGGATGGTCCTTTACCTCTACTTCCGGAAGCTAAGGTTGAAATTAAGATAGATTAGAAAAGCGATAGATGTTTAACCTTCTCGATTCGAGGCAAATTAAATGCAATTGATTTAAGTTGAATGAAAAAAATTAGCTACTTGTATACTGTAATATTTGTATTAGAAAAATTGTCATTAAGATAATAGAATGTATGAAATTATTAAGAATTTTGTATAGCCATAAAAGAATGATCCAAAAATTGCGGTGTCTCGTTAGGTATAATAAATATCTTAAATCAAAGCTACTAAGCGAGTACTTACACGAATGATGTCTTTAAGGACAAATACCGATCTGTCTTCCGATATTCTTCTGACTTTACAGACGAGTATGCGAGCTTTAAACAGAAACAGATACCTTTCCTTGTTCTTGCCGTCCTTGTCGATCACCGTGTACCACTCCTATTAATCAAACAACATACATTACACCAATGTCTTCGTTACGATAATAATTACACGATTAATAAAGATTCACTTCTGTCGTACTCACGTGAGTAAGTAATCTGCCAAGTTTATGGATATTCCCTTTGTATCCCTCGATATTGCTTATAAACTTATTATCCGTCGCCCTATGGGGGATACCTAGCATCAACTCCAAAGCCTTTTGGAGGTCGTCGCAGTTTTCGCCTAGTCGGGTCGAATACTTCACCAGCTCCTGCAAAATTACCCGAATCACTTGGAATTGTTTGAAGACGTTCGAAGATGGTGGCCAAGGTTTCGTACGTTCGCAGACTCAACCCTTTGAGCGCTATGAACGCATATATGGGTTCTTACACAGCCATTCAATTTCGGCTACGAACACTGCATAGTTTTATAAAATAGCGTGCTTTGTCGTAAAAAGTGGACGGTCCACAGCACATGCTTAACAGCGCTCAAAGGGTTAAATTTCGAACCCTGAAATTTACTATGTTCGATTTTGCGCGTGGATGAACGCAATTTCGCGCGTCTCGTTTCTTCCGTTCAACAGATTTCGCGAGCGGTTTTTCTATGACAGAGGGGCGACGGGGCGGACGAACGCGTCGCGAGAAGATGACCCGTTTTTAGCTTGCTAAATCTGTACGGCGCCCACTCGTTCGCACACCACCACGAAACCGTCTGTCGCGGCATTGCAACTACACCTAGGCGAACTTCGTGGCTTCCCTTGATCTACATATATCTATACGCGCACCGTATCATGGAAATAAAATGACGCTGATCGAATTTTAGATGGATCGACGTCATCGTACTTGTATCCTCGAAACGGTGTATTCTCGGAACGATTTCACCCTTCGACTTGGGTTTTTAATTATTTTCATTAACACGCTCGTGGGTGGTCTGAGCTGGCGTAGAGTGTTGATGAGGGTTCTTCTAGAGTAAACGCGATTTGAATGATCGCTGCAATGGTGGTGGTAACCTTTGTGTTAACGATAAAAAAACTTGGACGGGTAATTTTACTTATAAGTTTTCCCGTTACTTTGACCGTAGAATTTAAAGAAAAAGGTGTATTGTATATTCTGTTTGTTTGATTCTTTGTTTCCTTGCTTCTGTGTTTCTTTGTTTCTTTGTTTCTTGTATACAGTGGTGACTTATCAGAGTAATGCTAATTTTAAATTGCAGATTTTTATTCGTTTATGAAAGATTTAAACGTGTGAAATGATACAGAATGCGTACAATCCGCAAAGATATTATCCAAAGTAGAGTAGGTTTTGTAATACATAGAGGGTGACATAAGTCTCTACGTATGTTCCATTTCTTTATTTTCGTTTGTACAGTTACGTATTTGCATGAAAGCTCACAATCGTATCCAAACATACAACTAGAGTAATCTTGAACTCTACGGAATATGCACGAAGGATCAGAAAGATGATTTTCGCACGCTTTCTTATTGTTTTCAGTGCCTCCCGTCGTTTCCATATTACCGGGCAACCAGCCCAGATTAATTCGCCAACCAAGCCGGAGATTTACAGCTAATAAACCGAGGCTACATGCACAATGTAATAACACGATCATTATCGATCATCCGCAGTTCATTTACTGCGTCGTTTCATGCGATCTTTGCGTCGAAACTTCGAATCGAGGGTTCACCTAGTTAGCTCACGAATTCCTTGTTTCGTTCCACGACGATGCTCTTAATTATTTCTGTTGGAGTTTGACGAAATCGGTACGAGGTGACAATCAGTCGTTCGATACGCGTTTTCAAGGCGAACCGGGAAGTATTTTAGCGCCGCGCTATTCTCGTCTGACAGAAGGAAATTTCGGCGCGGATATAGGTCACGCGCGGACTCTACAGGTCGCCGAGTCTCGCCATCAACGAGTCAACTTCTTTTACCTCACAGGATAATAAAACGAAAATCTTCGTTTCATAATATCTCTTTGCCGATGAAAATAGAATCGGGAGACAGCCATTCAGAAAGAAAGAAAAGAACAGAAAAGAGGTGGAAATTTGTGACGCAACGAAAGAATCCGGGGTGATTCACTTTCTCCTCTCACAGAAAATAGAAAATGACATTGCCTGAACAAAATAACGCAACGCGACGCTTCTGGCCAACTTTGTTGTTTAATCGTCCACCGAACACCACCGACGTTCATCGTCCCACGTTTGGTATACCGTTAAACGGACTCATTAGCGTTCGCGCGAAACAGAATTATGCGGAACGAAACAATAGCGTCTAGTGGTGCATAAAATACCCGCAACCTGCTATCAAGTTTCAGCGACAACTTCGCGCAACGAAGAGCAGCGTGACGGGTGGTTTATGCATAACTGCTGGAATGCTTTCAAAAGATACACACGGCGTGCTGTATTTCTGTCATAACACCCTTGAAATGTATTTTCGATCCGGTTCCGCGGGGCCGTGTTAATAACTTCTCGCAGAATTTTGTAAAGAGGGAACGGAAGAACGATTTTTTCGAGCAACGTTACCTTAAGCAGGAGCTGGTAGTCGTTTATACGTTGTATCGGAAGCTTCAAGTGCTCCGATAGGCTTTTGTCGTCACGGAGAGTCTGGCTTAGCTCCTGAAAAATAATTATTTCGCTGTTTTAAACCTCGTTTTATAGTATCGTCTGCGTTCTATTTAATTGTTCATACAGAGAAAGCATACTAAGGTAGAAAACGTCGAAGTACAGTAGGGATTTCCGTATTCGTATTCATAGGAAAACAAAAATGGCCGAATAATGGAATTTTCAGGCGATAAAACGATCATTTTCTTTTGTATTAAATTTCACTTACACAAATAGACATCAATAAAATTGACAATTTTTTTCAATATTTGAGGATCCTATATTTTTTATAGCTGCTAGGTCACGTATAATTTTTTAATATAAGTGAGCTGTGTAAAAGATTATTATTTTGGTATTTGTGTATTAAGATATCCGGGTAATAGAAGTTCAGATACGGGAACTTCTGCTGTGTTTCTAATGTATTCCACAAAATTGAATGCGCGTCTATTTTGTTCAATGTCAAGTAATAGCGAAAGTTGCTGGAATTTAGCTTGCTGAGATTGTTCGCGGCGAAGGAGAGTGAAAATAAGAGGATGAACTGAAAATTGGCCATCGGAATTTCCCATCGCAGAATAGCAAATTGTTCGTCGCCGTAATTCGACACCAAGGATGAATAGAAGCGTATTTTTGGATGCGACTGGATTTTCCACTCAACTATTTCCTGTCGATCAGCCCAAATAAATTTAACGGTAACAGTCGAGACTATATTATCGATGATACTCTAAAGGGAACAACGACGTGCACTATTTATCAACGCGAAGAAAAATGTTTAGCCGATAATCTATCCAAATTCCAAGATCTTCTCGATACCATCGATCGAAAAACTTACGTGCCGCTGCGATTTCCAACTTAATCGTCCGTCACAATCATCGCACTGCCACCAAAGCAATTCAATTAAACCGATCTACCAAAATTCCCAACTGAACCTTCACTAAACTGACACACAAAACGGTGTACACCCCCAGGAACCCCCTTCCAGTAAATCACCATAAAGTCACAGTACGCTTAAAAAATGAGCCAAAAGCTGCCTCAAAAGACCCCGTTCACCAGATAAAGAAATCTCAACGAAGCGCATGGGGATCCAAACGAGAACGGCTTCTCGATCAACGAACAACTTCCAACGCCCACGTTAAAAAAGTTGGTTCAGGTGTAAGGGCTGACGCACCTTAGCAGAGGTCAAGGGAGGTAAACACCGCTGTTCGTGTTTCGAGTCGTTGGTTCGAAGAGGACACCGTGGCTGGTCGGAGACTGGACCGGGTCTCTGCTCTTCCGTCGATTGTCTTCCTCGAGGGGGATCCACAGTCGGTGGTTACCGAAAAACACCAGTCGGGAGACCAATACGGCCACGGCTATACTTAGACGCCGGACGAACTCGTGGACTGACCACGCACAAAAACATCACGAACCGTCCTATGGATCGCGGGCACATTTTCCTCGGCACGCACTGCCCTGATCTTTTTCCAGAAACGAGGAAGAACACGGAGAACGAGTTTTGCGACCTCGACGTTTTTCGACTTTTGTCCACCGCACAGGGGGGTAGTGCATGCGTTTTGGAACGATAGTTCGTGAAAAATTGAATCGGAAAGGAGAAGTGAAGTTTTCTCGTACGAGCTTCCGTTTTTGAGAAGGGAGGCTCTGAAGATGCGAGGAGTTCTGTTTTCGATTAATGGGCGCACGCCACGTTATTTTCGAAGACGATTTTCTTGACGATGAAAGCTTTTATTTCGAAAGTTCTTCAGATAGATTCGACCTTATTTTTTACGAAGAATCGATGCTTTTTATTTATAGATAAACTAGTTTTATCGACGAATATTTTAATTTACAAAGAGATTGCTGCGAATAGTACTTGGTTATTGTCGAAGAGAAATTAATCTGTCGCATTGACTTTGAGTCTCGTTTTCCACGTGGTAGATCGAGAGACACAGACACACCTTTTCTATGTCAAGCCGACCTTAAAGATGATGGTAGAAATAAACGTGAATTGAACGTGAACAACAGATGCGTGGACAGGGCTGGACGTCGTAAATACGAGTAATCTACGAGAGGATCTAATGCACTTAATGCACGTCACTCTGAAACCGGACACGTTCAGCATGATGGTGTATCGCGCAATCTAATTTTAATTTCGGCTCATTAAACGTATGCACGATTGTTATATCCGTGTGAAAATTTCACGATGTTCCGGAGTCAAGTTCCAGAAATAACGGTGCGAATCATGAGAGAAAACCGAACGATACTCTTAAAACGGAATAATGTATTGCATTGCGTGCATACTTTCATAGCCCACACTTCTTTCTCTTGGATTATCGATCTTTCGTTAATTCTAACTCGATAACACTCCGGGGTGTCAGTCATTAAACACTACAATATTTGAATTAATACTTGAGCTTACATTAGTGTCTTAACACTTAGCCAACCGATTGGGGAGATCTCCCATTTTTTCCACTGCCATTGATTTTATTTACTCTTGTTATTAGTTAATCTGGAATTAGTGTTGTTAGCAGTTCGTCAAATGCCTTTTCTGCTTTTCCAAAATACAGTGTTTAATAAATTCTTAATACGCGATGGAGAGTGTTCGGTTAGGTGTGACACCGCGGGGTTAGCTAAATGTTAATAGGTTTCCGGTCGGTCAAGCGTTAAAATACCTTCTAATATCAATGAACTGATAATTAACAAAATAGAAACATCAGTAAAAAGTATTCTTACAATTCTAGAAAAATCGTCAAGCGGTATGTAAAAGTGTTCGAATGAATGTAGAAACGAGAACGGGAGGTATGATTCGAGGATCCATTGGATCGACGCAATGGCTGTATACAGCTGAGACACTCTAGGCGTGCGCCTCGTTTTTTCTACGAGCGGAGATTACGCTGGCTGCTGTCATCGCTTAATGACAGCAACGGTGACGTGGTCAGCCGATAACGTGGCCGGCTCTCTTCCTTTTCTTTCCGTGGCACGCGTCTCGCCGCGAGACTATCGTGCATAAGTAAGAGGAGCGAAAGATGTTCCGTCCGTTAAGAATAAACCAGGCTATTTCGGGGGCTGGACAGACGCCCGCTTACCCCCGCTTGTTATGTAATCGCGAGGTTTCCTTCGATTCATGCAAATAAATGCCTACGATTACGGACAAAATCCTGGAACTCCCTTTGGATCATGAGTCGACCACGTTACTACGAATGATCTTTACAAAAATATTCTTCCGTATTTTTGTAAATGAAAGAAAGAAACGTGGAAGATTGAAAGTAGTAAAAAGAGGATCTATGAATAACGTTTTGCGCGCCTATTAATGGACAATGTTCTTAAATCGTTAAAACGCGCAGAACTATGTATAGAACGTGTTATAGCAAAATTCTCATAAATGATTTAGATTCGGATCGTCGTCCATGCTGTGTTGTTGTGTAGACCCTGGTGTCAGAGCGCGGAACTACGAAGACAGTGAACAGAAATTTTCTTTACCATCCTGATGGTTCTCTTCTGTGTAAATTGAAGCGGTTTGGTTCGACGTGATCGTTAGTGGTAATTTTTGTTTCTCGTGTTAATAATGTAAGTAAATTGTTATTAGTTGAATCAAGCGTTTCATTGAACAACCGACCTCGAAGTATTCTCGTACCGCGTCGTTCATCTGGAGGAACTCTTGGGCCGCCGGTTCGTCCCTGCAGTAGGCCACATGTTTGTCGAAATCCCTTTCCTGGAACGAGCGATAACTTAAACACGAAGTCAAACAACTTTCACCTGTAGCAAAGTATCATTTATCTCTGTCAGACTTACCAGTCGCAGAAAAGTTTTTCCCAGCATACGTGGCTGATCCGCGTAGTACTTAACACCCTCGATCAACACCCTGCCGAACGATCTAAGTAAGGTTCCGATTAATTTTCACGCTAAAAACACACCATGCCTACGTGCTGAAGGCTGCATCCTCGCTGGCCTCTCTTTCAATGCGACACTCAGAATGTGGTGACAACGTTTACTTATGAGAAGTTACGACCGATTAATTCCTGATGATTTATTTACGCCATCATAGTTTCCTCTATGCTAATTAATCACCAACAGTTACATCCAGGGAGAGGTCGTGAAATAATAATTAATTACAATGATACTGGGAAAGGGCACGAGAGAATTGAAATATATTTTGTGTTCTAATTAGGGTGGCAAAGGCAACGCCATGACCAGAAACAACCATTCAGTGAAATCATTCTTTTATGTACCGTCTGACCATAAACGGAACACTCTACTGTGAGACTAAATTCGGTGGCAAGGAGTTATCGATTTCTATGACAGTTTTATTTCTTGGAAGAATGAATTCATGCTGGCAGAGTCAATCGAAGCGTGCTCGTACGACGATGAAAGGAGGGTGCTCAAAACTTCCGAGAAAGCAACAGTTTGTCGTGATTAATTACAATGAAACACACGATCACACAAAGTATGCTTCGTTATCAGACTTACGTTGTACACACATCGTTTCGCTAAAGAGAGAACAATGTATTTCGATGTACACCACTGGCAAAAGGTTTGGAATCACTTTCGTAGTTGTCATATTAAATGTCACATAATTTTTTATCATTTTCAAATTAATATTGCTGATGCCAACAATAGTAATTTTGGCAGATTTCTTATCGAACATTTTTCTAAAGTATCACCATTTTAGATTCCTTTTCTTCAAATCTGTGCAATGTTTTTAAATCCTAAACCGATTCCAAACATTTAGTCGGTAGTATATACTGGCGAGCATGTGTGACGTGTACTGTGTGTGAGTGCGTGTGTTTCCTTTCTACTTCTGTATCGACTTTAATAAAGATCGACTCTCGCGATTCGTTGTCGTGGGTTGTAGACGGGCACTCATCTGTCGATTCGGGTAATAACACGAGAAAAACTTGGTTTCTGTATAAAAATCGTGTTTCGTGTTTGGTTTCTTGTAATGAATGTCCGACCGAATCGTGTCGCAGTGAATTTCTTCCTTTTGTCAATCTGGTTGCCGGGCATACGTACGTATTATGGAAATCGGCAATTTGCTTCAGATTCGTGAAGATGATGTCCTTGTTGTCGCGAACGACTCGCGGCACATCCGGATTGTCGAGGGGTTTCAGGTAACGTTCAACGACCTGTTGAAGGTCCCTGCCAAATTCTTCCTCGGTCTCGACCAGTTCTTTCACTACCGCCCTGTCAAATCGACAAGCAGTAGGTATAGAGGAAACTGTTTGAGGAGAAACGCAAGGTCAGCTTACTCTCTTCGATATTGCGAGTCCTCCGGTCCATGTCCAAGCGCTGTGTCCTCGCTGAGGGCGGTCTGCATCAAGATCGACATGGGCAGCCATCCTTCCCTCGAATCGGCGGTACGAACGTACACTCTGTGAACGTAAGTTATTTAAATAGCATAATTAATTATTTTTATTAGAATGCACGATTAAGAAGGATAAAGTTAAATATTTAGTTGGCGAACGTTCAAATGATTATTTTATATGTCGAATCAGAATAGATTTACTTTATTAGTTTATGTATCTAATAATATATTATATTGTGATAATTATGATAGGTTAGATGTATATAAATAGAAATATTTTTGTGAATTTATAAGATATCCAATGAACAACAAAATGATTGAACGAAGGACAAGTAGACACCTTGAGGTGGTATAAGTGAATTTTATCTTTAGACTGTATGATTTAGATCATGCTTTTACGTCGATTTAGAAACGTCCTTCGCCCAATGGGTATTTCTTATGGTCTAAGGCATGTTTTCTAAGTGTGGAGTGTATTCTACATTCGCAGATCGAATATGATATCTCTTATACTAATTATCGAGCGATTCTTGGATTCTACATAAATTTAGCCCGAATATATTTTCATATCCGGCAGTATAATTGGTCTGCTCTAAATGGTACTGGCGAATTCAAGGCCGAACGGGCCGAACGGATCGCCAACAAATTTTGCGTTCTGTTGAATGAACGACGAACACGAGTAGAAGAGGCCTGTTGCCTTAGTCACTAAACTTAAATATAACTTTCCATCACCCACACATCTTTACATCTATCTATAATCTTTATAATACAATCTAGCATATTTTCGGCTGTACTAAGTCCCCTCTAATTTGTTACTCCTTCGTCTATACATCTACGAACGAACACTTCGGTCTGTTGTATAAACCGTAGCCATCTGCTTTTTATTAATTGTAATTTTTCTACCACTACCGTTCAACGGTTTGAGTATACATGTGTTCAATTGCTTTCCCGTTACAACATCAACAGCTTATTTTTCTTACTTTAGACACGTTTGCGAGAGTAATGTCAACGTAATTCGAGATATAAGATCAGATAACAGACTTTGTATTTGAATATAAAACGGAAGTCAAAGAAATGTACTCAAATTTTTAAACAAGTGTAACTAAGAACCATTAAGTTTATTTTAATTATTAGTCATTATTCATCAGGTAGTTTTATTAGTAGTATTACCAGGAAGATACTATTCTTCCATTTGTATGGAGAGACAGGAATAACAAATGTCCAACTCTTACGATCTGCTCTTTGTACCATCCTTTATCGATAAGGAATATATGCTTAACACGTATTGTTAGATTCTACATATCACCATTATTTGTGCTTTAAAAGTAGTAAAGTAGTTTTATTATAGATAATCTATTAATTCTTATCCGATAGAATTTATTTACTACTGTCCTCCATTAATCATTTTTAAGTTCTCGACGAATCAATTTCGGTGAAATACACGTTGGGGGAGTTACAATATTCACGAAACGATACAATTGAAACTCTTCCCGACGGCTAGATGTAGTAGATAGTAAATAATTCGCAATCCATTGAACAGCGAAGACTGCCAAAGCGGCAAATCAAAGTTTCAGCTTGAACCTCACCTTCACGTGAACTTATTTTCAGAACTGGCTGGTATTTCGCCTTCCTCGGAATCGAGCGTCTCTGGCAAACCGATGGAGCCAGGCGTTATTCATTGCGTTATGCAATCGAAATTTATTTAGCTGCGACATTTAACTGTGGGATCGATAGTGTTTTCTCTCGAACCGGACAAATACTGTACAACAGAATCGCTTACGGTTCCCATCACGCGGAACAAATCGTTGGCTATCGACACGATGTTACAATTTTTCGGAATGACCACACCTCCCCGACCAATAATTTATGCATACGCTATCGACTTCGAAACCTGTACTGGCCGACAGCCAATCACGAGCACCGTCCCGACTTATTATCGCTTTTCGAGACACTTATAAAACGCTCGATCATCGTTAACGTCGTCGTAGATCATTATGATCGACACCGTTCAAAACGGACTGGGTCGAAGTCACCAATACTGAATATTATAATGTTCTCGTTTTAATTTCAAATTAAAAAAAAAAAATAAATAAATAAATAATTCGTCTTTGTATTTATCAATTGTCGCTTCATTTCCATGAAAATAAAAGAAATGGCGTTCGGAAACGGTTGCGATGGCGATAAAACGAGAAAGTCAACGATTTTTCGAAGGAAGAACCATAATGACCTATAGTTCATGTTCTTCTATCAACTTCAAATTAAACGGAAGAAATAATTCGTGTTTGCGATTATTTCTTCAGAAATAAAAGAAATTACACTTCAAAGACTCTTGCGATAGCGACGAGGCTTTCCGATAAAAGAACCATAATGGCGGCGCGGAGAACCTGTGTAACAGGCGCGGGAAATAGCGCGAAAATCAAACAAATCGTGACTAGCGATATCGTAATCGGTTAAACAACCGCCTTTGCGTAATCCATAGGGTTGAATTACGACGAGTTCATTGGCTTCGCCGTTAACATAATGTTTGGAGGCTACTGTTTGACCGGAGCACCTGTCGTTGCTATATTTCATGCGCGGATTTAGTCGTCCATGTAAATGTGCCTTTGCCTCGGCAGTTCCGTGTTCAATGCTAATCTTCCGGTTTCCGCGCGTTGTTTCATTTTGCACGTCCCTCGTGGTTTGATCTCGGGAACTGATGTTTGCCGGTTGGACTCCGAAAATTATAATGTTTGAGCGGTATGAACAATTGTGAAAACAATAGTTCCCTTTAGATTCAATTAACGAACGATAACCGAAAGGCCGCATCCGCTTTGATCTCATTTCAGTCACCGGTTCAAACAGTCGTTAACGAAGTGTCCGAAGTTCAAGGTGCATCCGTTTTAAGTCGATGAGTTGTAACAGAAAATCCTCTTGAGTTTATTTTGCTACAGCAAAGTCCATAAGACGACGAAACTGTTTGATTCTCTCGCAGTTTCAAGATATTTTACAAATTATTGAATTGTTCCACGATTAAGGTATCCGAATATCGAAACTGTAAAATCTTGGACGAATTTCGGATCAAAGAAGAAAAACATTTTAGTCTAAACGTTCCTTACGCCTGTCTTTTACAAGTCTATCGTCTAACTTTTAAGTCCAAACTCTCATCAAATATATCAGGCAGGCGTCGTTGAAGCAGATACAAACACATTATTAATTAGTAAGCTTCGATGATATTCCTCTGCTCCGTGGTCGTGCACACGTACACAGCTCGCGACAATACTTTACCTCTGGAAGCTGGTGTCCGAGGAGGACCTCGGGACGCTTCTAGCACGGGGATCTGCGTACTTCCGGCGCGGTCGCACCGACAACTTGTGCCAGGCGGCCGAGTTGTCCAGCATTTCGCCGATTTCACCGATCTCCAGCTCAGGATCCAGTTTGATCTTCCTACAACACGACCGAACGCCCACAATAGAGACGACCCTGCTCCATCCTGTCCGCTTTTCTCCTCACCCTCGGTCTACGTTATCTTATTTCGAGCCTCGTGCAGACTAAACATCATTCTCCGCTAATCGAAGCGAGTTAGCGTGTTCGTTAAAACGGAAACGGGTTCCCGTTGCAGCGACACTGCATCCTCGTTCAGATCGCCAGGCATTCGCAGTTTCTTTGTTACTCTCGCAGCTTGCTCGCAGCTTATTTATAGTGTACAGCGAGTGCAACAAGCGAAGACAATTCAAGATCGCGTTTCCAGCGAACGCGTTCCCGCCGGTCTCGAACCGCGATCGAGACACGGCCTGATTATTTTATTCTCGTCCCGCGGTCGATCCATTGTCGGGGAACGCGAGGCACGATCGAAAAGCGAAACTTTCCGTTTGCTTCGAGCCAGAGGAACACTCGCGGGTGCCGTCTACGCGCGTATGTGTTTTATAAACGCGGCCCCGGGAGCGTCGTTTCGCGCAAAAATATCGTCGCGAAAATAAGCAAACCGAAGGCCTCCACGGAGTGATCCCTCAGCGTTTGACACGCGGATTGACCGTGCTTTCGTTTTCTCCAATCGGTTGTTTGGCGCTCGAATTCGTTTCTGTTAATAGGCTCATGCACGCTCGTCGTCCGTAAAGCAGAAATTCTTCCGATCAGCGTGCTCTTTCATCAGCCGCGGCTTTCGTTCCATTTCCTTTTGCTTTTCATTTTTCTTTTTCTGCCAGAAGGCCTCTTCGTTTATTCAGCAATTGCTGTCAGCGATATTAGTTTTTCCTGCGAGAATTATAGGCGGCGAAAAAAGAACGGCAGTAGGTCTTAGTCAGCTTCGAGTCAGTTTTAAAAAGGTTTGTTTAGCTTTATGAAAGCGCGTGACGGCGATGATGGTTGTTGCTCGTAAGTAGTGATTAGAGGTATGCGATTATTGTGAGTCGTATGAGAGAAAAAGAACATTATATTACGATTTCTATGAATTTCTATTGTAATCAAAGTTTAACAATTTGTGTGCCATGTTACCCGTATCCCGATGACGTAGATGTTTTTAGAGACGTTTAATGGTTTCATCTACTCAACTATAATAACTGTGTTCAATAATGCGTAACAAAACATCTTTCTTATACTCAACACTGGATATATGTATATTTGAATCAAAATTATGAAAAATTAACCGTAAGTAATACTCTCCAAATGTACCTGGCACTCAAAGTGTTAAGTAACACTCTTCTATACAACACATGCATCTTGCAAGCATCACAACGATGTAGTTAGTGTAGTCGCTTTAATATCTTAATCGTGCTACCACCTAACGTGTCGCTAGAACTCACAGAATCGTTTCCACGCTAATGCAAGTATACGTGGCGGAGTATCTTCAAGTTGTAATATCACTACATTTGTTTAGGCTACAGTAGCGGATAAAAGTTCAAGACCAAAAGGTCAAAAAAAAAACAAATAAATTAATTAATATAAAAAAGCACGATAAATAAAATTCGTATTCTATGCTAATCAATAAACAGTGTTCTATCATAGAATCTACCATATACAAGTTGGGAACCAGGTGCTTAGACTATTTCATGTACAACCGTCGTCACGGTTTCGTTTCAACGTAGAACGATTCTATGTATTCTAACGCGCGCACGTCCATCATTAATTAGGACGAATCGAAGAGCCTTTTCGAAAGTGACAGATAGCACTCGGTATCGGCATCGTTCGCACGCGCTAGACTATATACGGCGCGAGGCGATGATTATTTTCGGCCGGGCGCACGTTGCGCACACGGAAATAGATTTTAAACGCGAACGGACGCTTGGACTTCGCGCGAAGTCAACGATCCGACAGTGAAACGATCGCGGAAATTTATTTGCTCCCCCGGTTTTACGATGCTGGAGGTTCGCTTACTTGGCTGGATCGGCGTACTCGAGCGCCTCGACAATGTCGCCGACGTTCACAGAGAATCCATCCGTCTCGCTTTTGTAGTCCTTCACAACGATGTAGTTGTCCAATGATTTCTGTAACCAGAACAAGTTCGTTCGTGCGGTTCAAACATGGTTCGATTTATTTATCGTGTACAGGGGTATCTTATTTCAAAGATAGCAGGGGATTGTTGAATTCAAATGTTCGCCGAAAAATTTTGATCGTATTTATGTGGCGATTCAACTGGAAATAATTGGAGAGCTTAAAAACTCTGGATGATAAATGTAGGATAAATGATTCCTGAAGGGATAGAGAATCGGATCGAAGATAATAAAGAAACTGTGAAGTTTAATTAGCTTAGAAAATATTTTGGGCAAAAGTTGAAACTATACGAATCACCACCTAATCATCATTTATGTGTTACTAAATCCCATCTCTCATTACGTTACCCGCTCACAGCTATTTTCTTGCTGGAAGCTGCTCAGTCGCCTTAAACTTGGAGTGTTCTCCCTGCTACCGGAGTGCCCGAACGATCGATCGGACCTCGACAACACGACACCGTTGCACTCTTGCCTCTGATAAGTCCCGGTACCAGACCCATCGAGGCTGCTGGCCATCGAGGTGGTCCCCGTGAACGTGGACAGCACTTCGACGTCCACGTCCTCTTCTTTCGCGACCGGGCAACAGTACATGGAAAATCGATGCGCGGTTGGCCGAGTGAGTTGGAGAGCGGAGAATACATGCAGTGGCTCGAAATGATGGATTCCGTCCTCGTCGAGAACTGTGTAGGCCACTTGGCCGGTCAGAACCGACCTAGAAGCTTCTCTGGGGACGACAGCCTGCAGGCCCTGCTTCAGAATCATGAAGATCGAAGACGGCTTGTGACTTCGTCTCAGCAGAAACTCCTCCATTGCCAAACTGTTGTCAGCGTGAAGCAGCACCGTGGGCACGTCAGCGGATGAGTGAAGGGGTCCTTCTTCCGGTACAATCATAAGGGCTGCGCTCTCTCTGACCAGAGTTCTCAGTCGTGGATCCATTCTGGCTAGCTCTGGGTCGCTGCACAGTTGCGTCAGGGCGTTCATGAAAGGCGGTCTCTCCTCGGCCAGTTTCCTCATGATGGTCAATCGTTTTAACACGTCCAAAGTTACCCTATCGCTGGCTAATGCACGCGTTGATTTTTCGTCGCTGATCACTGCTAACAGACTACTAGCAATGTTAGACATGCCCAGAGCTCTGGCTAATCCCACGGCCTGAAGAAGCATCTCTCGAACGTTCCCTCCCTCGTCGTTCAATAGCTCTTGCACGTGAATTTCACTCGATTCTCTGACCGCTTGGACGATGGCTTTGTGAACGGACTCGGCTGCCTCCTTCTCGGTAATGATGCTGGACACTTCTTCGGACACCTTTTGTAGCACTAGAGACACCAGTTCTGGATTGTTTCTAGAGACTGTTCTGAAGGCGGGACCAACCAGATCTGAACCGTGTTCTTCTTCTAAGACCATGGACAGTCTGTCTAGAACCACGTCCTCTTTCAAAGAATGACTGACTACAGTGGACTTCAGAAGGTCCACCTTGTTGTTTTTGTTCTCCAGTAATTCTAACAGGGCGGATTGACACAAATTACTTCGGTTTTGGGGAACCAGCAGTATCTGCAGAATTTCCTCCACTGATTCTTCTATACCAGTATTCCTTTGACGCAGAAGAACGTTGAAAGCCTCGCTGATGGAAGAGTAAACGAAGTCCTGCTTAGTGTCGTTGCCGTTTTCCATAGACTGACTGGTGATCGCGATGATTGCACTGGACATTGCTATTTTCACAGTGTCTTTCAACCAACTTCCGCTTTCGCCATTCCCATTTCCTCGTTCCTCTCCGTTACCGTTCGCAACGACGGGAGATTTAGTACCGTTCATCAGTTTCGTCTCCACATAATTCTCCTCGAACTGTTGTTCCTGCTGAACCACGATGTTTCTTGCCAACTCAGCCACGGTGGATACTATCTGCGCCATTTTTACCGCGGTGCTACCGTGCAGACCGAGCTTCTCCGCCATTACAAGCGCCTGTTCCAGTGCCACTGCCTTTGGGTCAACGTCAACGTCGACAGTCGGCAGATCAGCGGCAACCTTCCTTCCCACGGACAGTCCAGCCTCCGACAACTGTCGAAGCATCCTTGCGTCGATGCTCGTCTCTCCGTGATGCTGAATGTGAGGATTATAATGCAAATGCTGCGGCCTGAGCAGTCGCAATTCCTCAGGAGTGACCTCGAACCCTTGAACCGAGAACTCCACCTCTCCTTCGGGCGTGTCGGTCAAATCCGGGGCTACGAAGCGGGGTCCCTCCTCAGTCTGAACTATCTGACCGGGCACGAAGGTCACTCCCAGTTCTCCAGACTCTACCACGCGACCCGGTACGAATCTTGGTCCATCGAGAGTGTCCACAACCTGTCCGGGTACGAATCTGGACCCTTCGTCTTCTGTGGAGATCACCTGACCGGGTATAAAGGTGGGACCGACTTTGGTTTCTACGATCTGACCGGGTACAAATCGCGGCCCGTCCGCGGTGTCCACAGTCTGACCGGGCACGAATTTGGCACCGGTTCTGGTCTCTACCATTTGTCCAGGAACGAACTTAGGCCCAGTACTGGTATCGATCACTTGACCCGGCACGAACTGTTCTCCCTTCTCGGTCATCACTATTTGACCAGGCAGAAAACCGTCCTCCGTCATGACACCGGGCACGAATCTGGGCCCGTCCTTTCCTCCCCTGACTAACTGACCCGGAACGATTCGTTTCCCCTCCGGCAGCTTCTTCGCGTCCTCCGGATAGAATTCCACGCCTCTCTCGGTTTGCACCATGTGACCAAAGATCTCGCTTTGTCGGATGGAAACGTTGGCGGTTTTCGGGTCGACGGGTATGCCAACTGGACCGGCGTCATGGAGCACGACCTCGTCGAACTTGCTGGCCGCGGCGAACTGAATGATACCGTCCTCCGTGAAGACGGTTCTTCCTGGAACGAACTTCTCGCCCTCCGGTGTCCTCACTAGTTGACCCTCCACGAACTTTTGTCCTTTTGGCGTGTCCAACGTCATGCCCGGGACGAACGTCGAACCCTCTTCCGTGTGTTTCACCACTCCGGGCACAAAGCAAGTTTCTCCAGAGCTGGCGGTTATATATTGTCCAGGTACGAACTGCGGTCCCTGGCTGGTTGGAACAGTTTGACCTGGAACGAACCTTGTCTTCCCCGTTGGAGTTTCGATACACTGTCCGGGGACAAACTGCCAGTTCTCGCCGATCTGCACACTCTGCCCTGGAACGAACACCTGTTCACCGCGATGATCCGTGATCGTTTGACCGGGCATGAATCTAGGTCCCTCGGGAGTGAGGACAGTTTGACCGGGAACGAAGGTTCCATCATCGGCCACTTGACCTGCCACGAACTTCGGGCCATCGTCGGTGAGCACCGTCTGACCTTGAACAAATCTGGCTCCGTCGTTGGTGTGGAAGGTCTGACCCTCAAGGAATCGATGACCCTGTTCCGTGGGCAGCGTTTGTCCAGCTATAAATACGGGCGTTTCTTTGTTGTCTTGCTCTTTCGCGTTTAGTATCTGTCCAGGGACGAGGACAGGGCCGTCGGGGGTGTTCACCGTGAGGCCAGGAACGAACGCAGGACCCTGAGGTGTCTGCAACGTCTGGCCAGGTACAAAAATAGTCCCGTTCGGCGTCTGCACTGTCTGGCCGGTGATAAATCTCTGCGCGGATTTTATGTCTAATTTCAGACCTTTAATCTTGTGCATCGTTGTCTCCTTACCCTTGTTCAGGTTCTGCACCAACTCCGAGATCTCTTCCACTCGGGGCAGTTGCTCTAGCGCTTCCTCGCCTGCTTGTAGAAGCTTCACGTTCACGTTGGACAGCTCTTTCAGATCGCTAGCTGGAATATTCCGAATGGCTGCCTGGACAACTGGGTCGGGCTCTATTTTCAGCGGCGTCAATGGCTTCACTATCGATATCGCCTCAAATCCTCCCGTACTCTCCGAAATAGGACTGATGCACGCGACTGTGGCGCCCTGTTCTACGATCCGTGGCTTCGCTTCGATCGGGGTTGGTACTTTATTGATCACTGGCTGCAGAGGTGACCCGATGGTATCCTGGAACGAGTTCCAGTCCAAGGTTTCTGGCAGAGATTTGCCCGCTCCCTTCGAGGGGCTTGTAACGGAAATCAGCTCGCATGCTCTAGTTCTAGCCTGCTCCAAATCCACGTGTTTCCAGCTCTCGATCGTTTCCTCCCTCGTTTCCTCCTTCACGCTTCTAAGCTTCAGTTGCGTCGTTCGTCTCAACTCCTCCTCCTCGGCAGCCCTTTCTTTCTCTTCAAAGATCTTCTTGGCATAACTCAATCCCGCCTGTCGTTTCCTTTTCCGCTTCCTCGCTTCAGCCTCCTGCCTCTCCCTCTCTTTCAACACTTCCTGACTGGGCCCCAGTCCATCGTAAAGATTCTCGAAGTCTTCCAAATTTTTGAAGTCCACCGAAACGTTCTTGCCCTGTTTCAACCTGAATAGGACAGTGTCGCAATCCCTGGACAGCATCACGTCCTTCACGTCGCCGTCTCTGACCGCGGCTTCTAGCCTGGACGGAAACACCAGACTGCATCTTCGTTCCTCCACGGTGTACACGAACTTCGCCTGCTCCTCCTCCACGGATGGTTGTTTCGCGCTCAACAAGTCTCTCAGAGCTCTTTGCTGCTCCCCTTCTCCTTCCAGGATCGGGAATACGTAACGATAATCCTTGAGGATCACGTGCTTCTTCTTCTCGCCTAGAACGAAGCCAGCCGTGTAGTGATGCGGCCCCAGGCCGGAAGCGTTTGTTATCTTGCATTTCGACTTGTCGTGGGTGTGGACTCCCAACAGAACTGGAATGTAGTGATGAGTAGGCAGGCCGTAGGATTTACCGGTGATCCGACAGAAGCGTTTTGCGTCAGCTGGACTGATCGGTGGTAAAAGAGGGAAGTAGTTCGGTTTGGGGAGGCCCCTGCTTCTTCCCGTTATCCTGCAAAAGGACATTGTTCGTCTCCACTTTTGGAGCCCCTTGGACAACCGTGCTCTGAATCCTTTTTCTTATGTCTTTTCGTATCGTTTCTTGCTTGGTTTAAGTGCAAGGTTCAAGACTACTTTTACAGTTCAAAAGATTCGATGCGGAGCCTTACGTATACAATATATGTATAGAATGGTTCTGTTTACTTGCTTTGTTATGTCGTCTCGGTGATTGCTAGAAGCTTGGCACCCCTTCCACGAGAACCACGGATCTTTGTATTCGGTCAGTCGATCGCGACTTCCTTTTGGCTTTCACTTGGCCGTCAGTTAATGCGTTCACTGTCAACGTGTGAATCAGCCCGCACTGTCCCCCCCTCGCCATAATTCGTTCAATCAGGTACCATCGAAATCTCTCGTGGATTCGGTCGCGCGTCGTGCAACTGGTGAACTTCATGAATGCAACCCTGCCTCCACCACGATCGACAGCCTTCTCAGGAAAAACCCCTCTCCCAAGCGGAGGCTGAAAATTTCCACAGGCCGTCACGACGTTTCCGAGATCTCGTCGTCGGTTGGCAATGAATGATGACGACCGGTTCGCTCTTTTCTATTTTTCTCCGCTTCCGCTTGCTACTTGGGGGATCCTTTAGTAGCTTCTTAAAATAAAGAGCTACTGGCTCAAAGGTTGCGCACGCAAACACTCCATGTTCAATTGTCCCGAGTTTTGGCGAACGGACACCGACGATGTGTTCCTTGTGGTTGTTCGTCAACAGACAGAACGATTCGTCTAACGAGCTCCGTTTCGTCGTTCGATCACCGTCACGCCGCGGGGCGGCTCGTTCTCATGGTGATCCCTCTTCTGGACGGTTCCACGTCGTTTTCATCGCGCGCTCGTTAAAAAGTTTTTCGTCGAACCGAAGCCACCGGTTCGTGCCCACTCGAGAGGCACGGTTTATTTTTACGTGCGGGATGCCTACGAGGATTCCGTGGGAGCTGTTCGTTCGTTCGTTCGTTTCGTCCCCTGGTACACGGCCAATTCGGTGATTTCCTCGTCGTAGAAAAGAGCCACTTTTTATCGTGACGATCCTCGCCCTTTGGAACGAACGAAATGACCCCTTCGAAGTGGCCGCGGTCCACCCGAGTGTTGGCCGCCTCGCTACTTCTCGGGCTTCGACCAATGACAAAGCGCCTAGCTTGACGTATTCGCTCGTGGATTGTCAGACGATGTTTCGTCGGTCTTGCTCGTTATTTACGAGAGTTTCTCGCGATTCCACGATTGTTATTACCGCCATGCGCGACTATTCGCAGTTTCGACGTTCGACCAACGGTACCTTTGTACGGCCTCGACTGGTGATTAAACGGTTTCAGCGTCAATTAACACGTTGCTGTTCGCGAAATACCGCTTCTGTTTGCACAAAGCTGGCCGCTAAACGCCGAGCTGTCCTCGGTTCCTGTTCATTTACGATGACCACAAGCGGCAAGCCCTAATTTGTCTTCCTCGCAGCGGTCCTCAGCACCGGCAACTATTTCCGCGTCACTTTCACCAAACGAGCTTCACCAACCACCCGAACCATCTATTTTCACGTCGGTGCACCGCACTCGTTCAGTGGTATCGGTTGTCAGTCATTCGACGACGATGAATCGACGAAATCCACCAGCGAAGACACTATCGCCTCTTTTAACGAGAAACGAACAAACGAGTGCACCAAGACAACTTGAAAATCGTAGATTTTTCGTGGTACCACGAAACTTCTTTCGATGATCGATAACGATCGTGGACCAAGAGACGCGTCTGTCGAAGTTCAACGATAACAATCACAGCAATTTGGTTTGAAATGTGTCACCAAAACTGATCACGACTCTTCCGTGGATCCTTCGTCGTTCACCAAACATGATCGTTTGATTGTCATGCGATCTTTAATAAAGCTCGAGCCGCGCTCCGCTCTCCCTTCGTTCTCCATCCACTTGTTCCTCAGGTTTCACCATGCGATCGATCCCACCCCCCGGGGACACCCTGTCGACGATCACTGCCTCTTCGAGCTGGCCTCGCGCGTCATGTCGTGTGCAGTCGCAGTGTTCCCGTGCAGAGTTCCTCACGAAATGCGTATATTGCGATACGCGGCGAACGCCAGACTAGCCGGTGTACGAAGTGGCTAAGAGCCGTTTGCGCGACGAGTCTCTCGGCTCCCCACGACCAGAAATAGCTACCCTTCTTACACTTCTCCAATACATCTTTAGAACGTCGTGCACGCGGGTGCGGAGCCGTGCGTGTCGCACGTTGAAGGGTGTACACACGCAGACGGCTGTTCCGCGGTACGACAGCCGTGACTCTTTTCCCGATTCCTGCGTCACTAAGGGAATTCCCCATGGGAGAGCTCCGCGGTTCGGGGCGGTAATTTTGGACACGTTTAGGCTGTAAATGAAGGTGAAGGTTTGGGATAATTTGGGTGAAAATTGGGCGCGAAGGGTGTGGGGCAATACTGTTTCCTTTCTTTTCTTGCTTCAGCAGTGGAAAGGCTGGTTGGAATATGGTAACAACGAAGGGAACATTTTTACTAATTTTGTTGCTAGTTTTACTACAGGTATAACAATATCGCGATTTTTCAATTAACGAAGAAATTAGTTGTTGAATAAAAAACGCGAATACTGTGTTGTGCTTAATCGCAGAAGATCAATTATGATTGGTTTCCAATGATTACGGTACAGAGAGAATATAAAAAAGTTTAGATAGTCGAAGCATTCGTGTAATAAGAGCCTATTAATTCCTCTCGCTATCGATGACTCCTCGTTCAAATAATCAGAGCTTACATTCGAATAACATACGTTTTCTCGTTGCTTGATTTACTACCGTGAGCGAACTTTTAGTAATTTATCCGAGTTAAATGTAATTCACATAATAGAAGCTCGATAAACGTTCAGTAAATCGTGCACTGAATTAAATTATTATTCAACGCTTCTCGTTAACGATTTTAATATAAGGAAGAGAAAATCGTAGTTTACATCATGGTTAACACGTTCAGAGCAGTAATTCGAAGTTCTTTAAACTCTGGCGATTTTCACGATCGAATAGATTTCATTCTTCAATTTTTCTATCACTTCACATTTTCCTCATAAAAATGATAAAATAATGGATACAGAGATACATCATAGCGGAGACACATCTATGGTCGCACCATGAAATAGAAACATCTCGCGTTAATTCATCCGTATATTGCTTCAACAAACATGAGCTGCATTCGGTGAACCATTAGTGCATCGAGCCGCCTTGAACGTTTTAAACTCTGTTACTTTTCGTTCGCTTACCCATCGTAACAGCAAATGGTTGATTGCAGTCGGACGTCGATAATTGTATGGGAAAGCCGCAACGCTTATTCAACAAACAAGCAGGGAAAAGGGCAATGTTGACGCCGGCTATTTAAAGCGGCCCGATTGTTGCCACAAACGCCTACTGCAGGCCCAATTTCTTTCTTTAGGACCGGTTGCGTCATTATTTGATATAATTCCCGCCGCTTTTCGTGGCGTACCGCGTGAGAAACTATTCTCGACCCAGTTGCCGGCAGCGATATGAAATATCGTTTCGACCGATTCGATCTAAAATTATCGAAGAGGCCGTGCTCCAACCGCGAATTGTTCCCGCGAAAAGTCCAAAATCGTAAACGGGACCGAAGACAAAGGCGAGACGTTCGTTATTTCTTGATTATGGCACGTCGGTACGGGTCAGGTATTGTCGAGACAACTAATGTAACACGGACAAACGAATTTATTTATCTAGACACGATACAAGTGATGTACTGAGGTGATAAATTTGTCCGCGTGCAACTGTCGCGAACGCAATTTACGAAAGATGAATAAGACACCTGTTACCATTTTTCAGCTGCGCGGAGGTTGACGGTGATCGTACAGGTTGGATTCTTCCCTTGAGTACACCAGTAAATTGTGGGCTGCGCACGATATGCTGCAGCGGGTAGTGCCAGCGAATGTCTACACTTTGTTGGGAACTATCGAACAGTAACTGACATGTTGCCATTTTAATTTGACAGGGGATACAGGTTACATCTGGTGGATTCCCAGCTGGTTTGACAACGATTCGGGGAAAAACTGAAAATAGGATAGGTTTACGAAAAGCACGGTGGAATGAAAATATTGATAAGAGAATGGTAACGGTAAACGAGTATTCGTTCTGGTTGTTCAGTTTCTGACGACCATTTTAACGTTGGCAGTCACAACTTGCGACATCGAGGATAATAACGTTTACGTTGAAAAATAAGCAGAACGTGCGTCATTCGAATGTCAACGTTTACCGGTCAACCTTGCGGTGAGCAAAATGGCGAACGTTCGCGTAAAATGGCACCCGATGAAATTCTACACCGAAGACTGCTTTTGAAGGGCAAAACAGAAATTTTGATATCGCACCTTTCAAATCATAGTTATCGTATTGCTATTAAGTTTATTCTATTCTCGATTAGAAACCTTATTTTTAAGAACGAACGACCAAAAGCATAAGTTTCCCTCGAAGTACGCCAGATGTGCCTCAATTATCGCGAATACGAACGATCGTTCAGAAACGTTTTGTTCGTGTTGATTTACGGTAACGCTTGAACTTGCAGCCAGACAATAATTGGACGCACCAAGGCTGATGCTGATTTACGAGGAATCGCTTGTGTCGCCGAATTTTGGCCGATTCCACGGCGATAACTTACGCCGCGACGTCCAGAAATGTTGATTTCAACCGCAACCGCAACAAAGTTTTTTCCTGTTCCACGTTATCAACACCTAATCCTTTAATCCCCAAAATGAATTTGCTACACAAACGAAATAAATTACACGTTCTGTCGTTGTTGTCGAAAATTCGAAAAACCGTCTTCGCCGACGACAGGAAGGCGCTGGGACATTTTTAAGCTGCCAAATGCATATTTAACAAGCTGTCACCGTTCACTCAAACACGTTAAGTTTCCGTTTAAAACGCGGCAGCGCCACAACAACCTCTATTGGCACATTGACGCGTTTGTCTTAATCCCCGATTTTGATGGCCTGCCAACGTTTCCCCTGGATGAACGCTTCACGTCAACGCCATCAGGTGATTCATTAGATTTGCATTCATCGATCCGTGACGATCGCGTTCCTCGAGCTGTAAATCGAACCTCCTTGCGACGGCCGAGGTCGACGAATATTACGGACGATCGCGTAAATCGTTTAGCACCGCGCGAAACTGTAACGAGGAATTTATTATTGATTAAGGTGTTCGGAACCGACCGAGGGTGGACGCTGATAGTTTAAGTGAAATGTAAATTAAGTCATTTTGGAGGACATGCGGGCGAATAGGCGCGGCAACGATTCTATTTAGACGGTTCTATTTGGACGGTCGGATGTAACGCCATTCACGCGTGTTTCGTACCAAGCACCGATCTAACGGCTGATTTATGGTTAAAGAAAAGCCAATTCTAAACATAACTCGACCGGGGACCATTAGATCCTTCGGATATATGTATATTAATTGACCCGACTTGTTCGCATCAGCGAGTAGACCGCTCGTTTGGCGAACTTTATATCTTGCAGCGAGGACAAAAACCGATGAAAGGTGCTTTTGTTTCCTCGGGATCGCGTGATACGCGGAATTCATCGCAAAAGTGGTCTTTAACCCTTTGCACTCCGAATTATTTTTCAATTTTGTTGCTAATAACTCCCTAGTATTTTAGGTGTTTTATTTGAAACTTACTTGAAAGAACAATTCCTCGTTTGGTACTTATTTTTTTTATTAATTGTATTAAACATAGCCCTTAAACTTTTAATTTCGTTCACTCTTTGGTCTTAAACTTTTGTCCGCTACTGTATTTAAAATGGCACTTTAAAAATGTAGAGTGTGACTCGACATAGGAGTTACTGTGATAAAAACTGACGTCGAGACACACTCGACTAACGGGTGCTAAGGGTTAAGTTTGCGCGTACCAATTACCGCAGTTAAATGAAATTAATTAATTCGATTGCCCCAGAGAAACAACGATGAACCACGTTGAACGTGTGTCATGACAAGGGAAAGCCTATGATTGTTTGCTCTGAACACAATCTGTGCGCGTAACGTTAAGCTCTGGGTCTCATCAGCTGTCAGAAGCACCGGCAAATATTCGACACTTTCTCTGCGAAGCAGGAGCCAGGCGATGAACGATCACTGGCACGAACCGTCTATTTTGATGTACTGCCAAAACCTTTCGAACGCAAACCAGACCAGCTTTGATTTCCTAGACCCTATCGCGGAGAAAAATAGAGACCGGGGTGCTAGGAAACAGGCGGGATTTTCGCCGCATACTTGGGGGAATCGTCGAGATTCCACAGTTACAGAAGAACATTTTATTTTCTTACCTACCTTCTACTTGCTTTAAGAATTTACTCGGTTTGCGAATTAAAGACAGCTTTCTTTTTCTATACAGAAATGGACCACGCAATTATCTGCAAATGACTGTAGCAAAAATATTGACTCTTCTTTCTTAAGAGCATCTTGGTTCTCTTTTCAGAGCCTCTATATTAGCTAATTTGCATGCTTTTATCTTGACTGATAATGTAATGCAGTTTGAAGATTTACATATCGATTAGATAGACAAATTTTATAAGAAAGCCGCTCCTATCACCAACTACTGTTACAAGTTGTATTTAATCTATCAGTTGGATACCATGGTTATTGATATTATTTCAACGAATCACATTTATCCTCATTGTAGTTGCTATCCCTCAAACTGCACCGAGTTTGCAAGTGTACCCTTTCAATCGCGTCCCGAAGAATCCCAGATATTTTGCAATTAATTAAGGCCTAATTAAGGACGGAAACGAGACGTTTCGAAGTCGGGTGGCATGCACGACGGCATCGTCGACGACCGGTCCCCTAACGGACCGTCCTTCCAGGAAGTGTGAAACACCGACAGAATGCGTTTCGTATAAATCATGTCGGGTGCAGGGCAGGGCAGCAGGAGAAAAAGAATCCGTCCGACTGAATTAAGGGGTGAGACAGCCGTGAGGGAAAGGAAGCTTGGGGAGAGGGGGAGGTGTGATCGTCGAGAAGAATGAGAGACGTGTTCGTGCATTGCGGGAGTAGTTGGAATGGCGCTGAGTTCTTGGTTGTCTTCAGGCTTTGGCATCGAACCAGATATTCTATCTACCTTCGTGATGCGCCTTGGTTTTAGTTTAATTTAGATGGCGGTATCGTGACGTAACGTATTTAGCGTGGAGGCATATACGTCTTGTTAGTTGCCGTTTAGCCAATTACTTAAAAACGTTTGATCCGTTTCACCCTTTATCCGCGCTGTTTCCTTTGAGACCACGCGCGCTAATGAGGAAGGACCGTTGGTAGTTTGATACATCGCTTTCCGAGCGGGCTACGTCACTTTGATAGCGGGAAAGGGATTCTAAGAATAAGGGCGCTATAGCTATTTCTTTTGGGAACTTATACGAGCATTAATAGGAAAATCAACCGTTAAATGCGGATAAACGTTTCATGGGGTAATATTTGAAATAAAGGCGGGACTCACCTTGCCCGATGACTTGATCGTTAATCCCTCTCTTCTGGTGACTCGAATTGTCCCCCTTGAAATTTCTGTGCAATCATTGGAAAAGAATATTATCAATCCTTGAAATTAGAAATTCGGATATTTGAATTTGAACATTCGAATTTGAATATTTAAATTTGAATATTTTAAATTGAACATTCGAACTTAAATATTTATATTTGATTATTTCAATGTGAACTTACCTTGTTTCGTTTCGGACGTGATTGAAATGTTGGAAGCCATTGCAGTGAATTCCACATTACACCATCATTCTAGAATATGATTCAAAAGTGAGTTAGACTTCTTCTATTATATCAATTTATACGAATGTATGTTCTCAATCTTGAATTCTTGTTTTTGGTAGCAGTGCTGCCACCTTAATTTAAGCGGTAACTGTCGAAATATCAGATTTCAGTAAAGACGTAAACTCTTTTTCGATCAGTTGGTAACTTATCGACTTCATCAAAAAACTATTTCCTGACAAAGTATTCTTTATTTTTATTAAAGTTATTGTTTTCAATGTAATTTGTAATAACAAATCATACAGATCCTTAACCCTTAAATTTACAACCTATACTCCTTACTAAATATCTAGTATAAGAATACGAATCTTTTCCTGGAAGTTAATCAACCTTAATCCATTTACATTTTACGTCAAAATTTGTTCAACAAACATATTCACTGTACAATAAACATCACAATAATTTGTTCCCACACTTTTCTGTACAACATTCGGACTTTGCCGCCTCCATCATGCAACTCAAAAGAATTAAAAATTATCTTTCATACCTTTGTCTTCACTAATACGCAATTCTTCTTACTGTATACAATCCTTTCCCTATCCTTCTTATTGTTTAAACGAAAACATATTATTAAAAAAGAGAATTGCCACCATCAAGTTCCGAACAAATTATAACGCTATTCCAAATATTAGTACGCTGCTACGCCATAGGTGTCGCTTCCGAGCACGCGCGGCAAAAGTAAAATTTTTAAATTTCACGGAAATCGCGTCGACCACCTGCGGGTTTCGATCGATTTCATAGCTCGACAGAAATCGAACGTTACACGCGGATATTCGAAGTGGCGTCGGTGGATCAACCTTTAGTTTAAGCGAAATCTATTTCCGACATGCGGCACCCGTATTCGTTCGTCTGATTGGCTGGCCACCCAGCACCGCGCGGGGTTGGCCGCATTTTCTTGTGTTTCGCCGCTAATCGGGTCACTTCCGCCATTGATTCCGACGCTAAAATCCACGCGGTGGTTAGCAGAAAGTCACGAACAAATAAATGCCGCGCCAGGCACGAACGCTTCGCAGCCAGTTCATGCAACAAGACCGGGGAAGTGTTATCGAACTCACAGCGTGATAAACAGACTGAACCGACCGCCTCGATGCCAACGGAAATACACTGGCCCACGTAGACTTAATTAAACGGAAAACGATCGATATTGCGGCATAAATTTGATTTAAAAGAGGGTCGCTGAAATTCTTTTTTCTTAAATCAGTAACGACTTTTAACAAGTACGATTAATGAGGTTTAGCAATTTCAAGGTACTGTTTTTTCAAATTTGTAGCCATTATTTGGGGTATGAATTTTTATAGCGATTTTTTGCCACATCGTCGAAAAGAGATAAACATTACGTCACCCCGGGGCGCACGCTGCTGTCTTTGGTGCCATCAAATGAAAATAAACTTGTTCCGCTAATCCAATTCAACCACCAACAGCCAGTACTACCGCATAGACCCGATAGACTTCTTTTTTTAGACAACGAAACGGTTAAGGAGAGGAAGAAAATATAAATTCTTCGCTGTGTACATCGAACACGAAACAAATGCTGAACTTCGATAAAAAAAATTGATCGATTTAAATTAGAAATTAAATTGAAAATAATTATCGAACTAGATGATATCCCTTAAGACCAAAGCAGCGGTAATTTGTAGTTTCTCGACAAAATACAACGTGATCAGATTCAATGACTCGTAGAATTGATTAAATTCAACCAACTTCAACTATAAACTGACTATTTTAATCATTTTTTCTCATAAATACAATACTCGTATTGGCATCTTCTGAATCTTTAAATTAATACGTATAATTCAGAATGGATCGTGGAATGTTTCCCGGAGAAAAACCTCTATGTGAGAAACAAACTAACTCAAGTCCATCTTTATCAAAACTGACCTACACGCGTATACTGTCTTACTAAATAAAAAAAAAGAATAGCAAGCTGGTGTATACGTTTCAATTTTGAAAAAAGATGCATTGGACTATCAGATATAGAAATATTGGCAATAGAGGAAAATATTCGATCGATTTCGTGAATCACTGCATTTTGAGCGACACCTTGGGAACCGCCCTCCTTCTTCGCGATTGTCGCTCGTTTAGTCATCTTTCCGCGAACCTAAAAACTTGGCCTTCGCATCGCTGGACCGCGGTTTGATTCACTGGACGGGTCGCGACGCGGAGGAAACTGTGCCAGTAAAATAGCGCGGCTATTTTACGAGGTGCCTTGGGCACATAACACAATTTCATTTCGCGGTGGGTTTCACGGTGTGCTCGCTGAAACGCAGCCGTGACAGTGTCCTCGTGTAAGCTAAAAAGAATGAGATGTTTTGATTCGAGCTGTCGTGCAATCTTGTTTTGCCTTCGAGTGATTCGTTTGGAAGAACGGGAAAAAAAGGAGGGGAAGAATTTGCGAAAAAAGAAAGTATTTCGTGTTTTCTTCTTTAAATAATCATTAACCCTTGCACTATGATAGAAGAGGTCATTCTAAGATTGAGCAGGGCTGAATTATTTAATCACCGGGATATTGGAATATTCGAATATTGTAAATAATAGAGGGACATCAAGAAGGGTGGATCCAAAAAGTAAAAAATATTCGGATAATTGGAAAAATGTGGATAATAAACAGAGTAGAGAAATAAAAGCATTTGTAGCGATTTCTTATGTTTTCTTCATTTTTACAATTTGCTCTTCGGATATTCATATTTTTTTATGAAGAAGATCGAATATCCGAAGTTACGATACTTCATAATGTCATTATCCAAATATTCGTTTATTCAAATTATGAATTCTATTATTGAGGAAATACTGTATATGATGAATGCAAGAATTGTTAAGAACAAAAGATAGTATTGAATATATATTTGACTATAGAACTTCAATGTTGTGGAAAAGTAACGAAAACCAGGAATTACACGATACTAATTTATTGGCCCAAGAAAGACTCATGGTTAATCGTGCCAACGTTAATTGGGTTGGATGTGGATAAAAAGTTAAGTATACAGGCCTGAGACGAGTTAATAATATTTCTGCAGTTACTGTTTTAACTAGATATTTCGAGAAAACGGTTAGCTATTTTCACGCGAAACGAAACTATTAATCGTAAGAAGATCACGCAGCGAACGAATGGCGATCAGTATGAGATCTGTTACACTCTGCTCATGCGCTTCCGCATGGCGGGCTGACAACATTCCATATCTGTCACCGTGACGACAACCAGTCAACTAGAAGATCAACTTCGTATTACACATGAATACATCGTGATTTCAATCGATAATTAGGAACACAGTGAATCGCTTTCCTCGCTGTACCAATGGTTTCCTTCGACCCTAAATATCATCCTCCCATCAACTTCCCCATAATCATCCGCCGTTCCCTGATACACGACACATCTTTGTTAACCATCCACGACAAACACAGTGTTTCCCACCAGGAATACTGTTCTACGATCGAACGAACATGCCCCGAAACAGAGAACACAGCCAAAGATTGCTGGCTGGTGGAGATTTCATAACATACCAGTCCCCGCACGCAACCGCTTTTATTTTTCACCTGCACATCACTGGTGTCCCTAGGGCGTCGCGTTACTCATAAGAAAACAGCTGGTCCCGAAATAATCAGTCGAAATTCACCGTGAGCACGAGCATCATCGTCCAAGGCCAGCCGGTCACCGGATCGGGGCGAAAATCTTCGTCGACGACAGGCGAAACGAAAGCACCGTCTCTGGCCTCCTCGAGCGGGGGTTGCACAGAGAACGAGAAAAGGTTGAAGAAGCGGAGAGCCCGGCGATGGACACCAGGTTTTCAACGGTGCAGACCCGTGCAGATCCGCCAGCCAGCACGCTTGTTCGAGTGCCGCCTGAATGCGAGTTCGACACTTGCACAACACTCACGAAAATAGCACGACGACGAGAGCTGACACGACGGCCAGCGGAAGAGGAAAGAACGCGTGTACACGTACGAAAAAGAGGCTGTTGGAAATGCTAGAGGACGAACAGACTCACCTACCCGGGCTCAACACGGCCAGATATCGGTTGTCGAGAACTTTTAAAGCTGATCGAAAGCTAAGGAGGACCGCGGACCTCGCCACCACGCTGATCACTGAGCGTACGCGGGATGGGTTCGATGATGGATCAGCCACTGGATTATGTATATCGTTCACCACTTTGCGCTCGGAATCCCCGAATAAATCCCCCGAGGCGGTGAGGAAGCCAGCCGGCGGCTATCTCGAGACTGCTACCAATGCCAGCCGCAAGGCGTCCCGACACCCTCCACGCTTCCCTTCTGCCTCTTCTTCGTCCTCTTCTTCTTCTTTGTCTTTGTCTTCTTCATCATGGTCCACGCAATCTTCTTTCCTTTCTTCGTTTCTTTCGTTTCACCGACCTAGCTACATATAATACATCAAAGCGTGCGTTGTGCATCAGTATCGTTCCGGTGTCCTCCACAGCGTCATCAGGGTTGGTTCGCTGTTCTCGAAGTGGGTTCGTGGAACAACGCACCTGTTGTTCGATGCAACCGTTCCATCGAGTAACATTTTCTTTTATTCTATGCAACCTCCGGCTAAAAGAAGAGAAGATCGATGCTACGATGAATTCATAGGGGATGATTTCGCTAATGATAAATTTGGAAAAAGCCATTCGTTCGCAGACATGACGACCTTCGGTATTCGTCTTCGGTATCTTCGCGTCGCACCGTAACCGAGCCAAGGGTCCCTCGAGTAATTAACGAGGGATCGTTACACAATTGTGAATTATTATCGACGAACAATGGCCATAATGGCCACTAAAAGCGTGCCCCTCTTCCTGGTAAATATCGACTTCCTATTCTTTGTACAATTAATCTTCTATCGCCCCACGTTCCGGTTTACGTTCGTCGAAGAGGCTGTACGCGCGCCAAGGTTCAATTAAATAATTAGAAACGCTCGATTACGCAATTGACGGGCATCGATTGATTTAAAAATACTTGTCGATTTCACAAGCAAAAAATCGTGCAATCGTTCCACGCTTTCGCTCGGCGTGTAACGTGATTACCGTACAGGTATTTTAAACTGCACGCGCTGCTCGTAAACAGAATTGTTTTACAGTGACGAACGCTTTATCATCGTCATGGTGTGTATAGTGTTCGATGCGTCGCATTGGCGTCCACCTTTCGAATCGACTTGCAATTTATCCCCTCTATGATAGACAAACGTTTGTTACACCGATAATTATCGGTGGAAATTAATTATAATTAATCGATGAAATTTGGTACACGACAACAGTTCGTTTCACGCATAGAAAATTTCTAAATTTTTCAAATCCTCTTTCTCATTTCTGACTTCGTTCTCCCTTATTATCCGTTATCGTTGACTCTTACGCCCGATAAACGAAATTTATTACACCGTTAACTCCCATAAAATGCGATTTTAATGCTGCGAAATCCAGTACGGGGCAATCGGTAGTTCCAAAATTAAGAAAGGACATTTTCCAAGACGCCATACGTTTTCTGCACTCTAATTAAAAGTTTCACGTCGCCGCAAAGGGAGCGAGAGGCGCGAGTTATCTTCATCGTCGAATGCACTCACGATATCGCCAGCGGACGAACGAAGATCGGTTGTAGTTTGGCTCGGTTCTAATAATAATCAATGCGTACGTGTCTCCAGGGATTTCTCCGCCGGTCCACCGCCAATATGTTGTATTTGCGATGCGTTGTACCGACCATAATTTGTGCGGCAGCCCAGCTCGTCGCTCGTCCTTTTTGCTGCTCACAGCCGGCTTCTGTCCGGCGCCGATGGTACTTCGACGGATCGTTGGGAGTCTATTTGTGTTCTGACTTGGTTTTAATACGTACACCATGCCGGTTCGCTTGTCGATGTACTTTTACGGCCGGGGCAAAATATGTCCTGTTACACAGGGCCATTTTTCTTTCCCGGCCAATTCAAATGTGCCGGCGTAAATCATAGCTAGTTGCTTTCAAACATAATAGAATATCGGTATGGGTACATTTATTTGCAATGTAGCGCAATTGTAGCTTCTCTACCATCCCTGGGAAATAAGGAAGAAAACGTAAGGATGTGGAACATTTTGGTAATTGAGATAGAAATTACTTTCAAATTAATGTAATACTTCTTCGTACAAGCATTTTACCATTTTTATTTTATGATTAATTTTATATAGATTGCGCGTTTTTCTTGTAAATTTGTACTTTTATGAATAGAATTATGAAAGTGGAACTTAACTGGAAATTTGATTTATACATCTGTGCTTCATTTGGGCTATTCTATTATGTGTATGCTACAGTTTCCATTGCATTTTAATCTTTCACAGACGCTTAAAAATTCTCGGTCTATTTCTGACACGATTCAAGCATATTACGCGTGATTCAAGATATAATACTAATCCGAGGCAGTTCTCTAGAAAACCCATAAAGTCTGCCCTTTTCCACAAAGGTGACCACGTTAGAGGCTATTTTATCGCGATTAACGCGACTATGGGATTAGGTAGTCTGACGTGTGTTCTTTGTCACCGTCCACCATCAATTAAAAGAATCACCAACATCGTGCACCGTTGCCTCGTATTGTTCTAAAGCGATTACCAACGCGATTACTACGAAGACGTTCTACCAGTAACACATTCGATGCCGCATAAGTTTTGTCCGCATATGTTTTGTTAATGCGTAAAGCGTTTGAAGTGATTTCAGTTTCGGTTAGAGCCCCTGACTTCGAGGTTCTGCTTGGCAGACCAATGTCGCACTGGATTTGTTAACGTTTTAACATGTTACATCCCAAGTGTTTTAAAAGCATATTAGTGTGAATACACATTCAGCGGATTATAAAGAGATTTTATTTCTTTCGTTACACACAGCTATTCATAATTACCAAAATTATCGTTAATTTAGAAGAAAGAACCCTTACCTATCTATAGAAATATTGGAGCTGTCCAGATATGTTTAGGACGGGCAAGTGAGTTTGGTCAAAATCCTGTAAAATTCTGGATTTTCGGTAGGAATGTTATTCGATAAAAATTGTTCATGTTATTATCGAAGACACAGGTAACATCCATTAATACGCTGATTTCATTTAGTGGTTTCCAAGAGCATAGAAGCTCGTCGTCGCGACAGTAGATATTAAAAGGTGAATACGTGCTCGTGAAAGCGTACCGTTAAAGAAGTTCGAAAGTCGACGTTGCGTCGATGCAACAGATGGCTGTAAGTTCATTTCCGTGTTATTAATGCAGAGTGGCGGCGTGTAGGACATACATACGTAATATCTGACTAATTGAGGCCGACGCGTGTACTTGGCGACACTCCAAGTCGCTTTGATCGCGCAGAGATCGACCCTATGCGAACGGTACACCGATACAGTTACCCATACGCTTGTAATGAACGTGTTTTTGTAGATTTAAGCATACTCGCGTGTATCTCTCGAAACCGGCAAATAGATCCAATGAAGCTTCATTGCTTGAACACACCACTTTGCGCGAAATCCTGATTTAGAGATCGAAAAGGAACCGGTGGCGGATCCAGATGGGGGGCAGCGATAGTGCCATGAATACACGTCCTTCCCTAAATCAGGATTCTGGGAGAAGTGGTGTGTTCAGATAACGTGAAAGGGCAACGAAGTTTCATTAAATCCGTGGGTAGGTTTCGAAAGGAATATCGATTGTTTCCATCGCCCCATTTCCAAGGACAATAAAATCTACAAATATTATGTGACATATTTTTCCATATTGTTTCTATCACAATTACGTATTTCGTTCATTCCAAGTTAGCCTTCTGGATCCGACCCTGGAAGGAACAATAAAATAGAACGATCGTTTCAGATTTCGAAAGCCGTTCACACGGTCTGAAGGCGATTTTTGGATAATAGTAACTAACTGTTGCCCGCGTTCTTTTTTTTATAGTGTTTGCTTCAAAATCTACGGATTTTCAGACAAACTTTTATTCCTTATTTTACCGCCTTGGAGATTGATTTTCCAAAAACGTTGAAACACGTATTTCTTTGTTTCTAACCAAAAACCTTATTTAACCTCATTCAATCCTTATTTAACCTCCTTAGGGATAGAATATTAAAAAATCCTTCATCAGTGGGTGCCTTCATCATAAAAGGAACCCATTGTCCGAATTTCATGTTTCTAGTTTCAGTAGTCTAGGCTCTGCAATGATGAATCAGTCAGTCAGTCAGGACATCTTTTTATATATGTATAGGTAATGTAACAAAAGTTGGTCGTCGAGAAACGAGCATCGATCATCGCGCGAGCGCTTTCTGCGAACCTTTCTCGGGGATATGTCAACGTGCGGGAAGAATCGTGCGTGAAATAAAGACGATTTTCGTTGCGTTTCGTCGTGGTAGCCGTCGCGAGAAGTAGATACGGTAGAAAAGGGGTAGGAATCGAGGGGAAAGTTAATTGACATGAGTCTACACGCTGAACTACGAGCTTGAAGGATCCATCACGAGTACGCCGATTCAATGGCACCAGCACCAATTTTTCGATCGATCTACCTCGCGGAGGAATGCTGCTAACTTTATTCAGGTACAAACGGAAATACAGTGGTCCCTCTGATCATCCGCTAACCCTTCATTATTCGGACGATCCTCGCCACGATTAAGCCGGATAATCGAGGGACTACTGTAGTGTTTTGCCGAAAAAGTTTCTAGCATAAGGAGCGACCAACGAACTAACCATTTTACTGATCAAAAAACAGATTGACCATGATCGTTCCGCTACTAATCAGCGCAGTTTGCGTCGAAGCTAGTCCCGAAAAATTATCGTACGTACCGTCGGAGGAAAACAAAGCAGTGGCCCATTCGCATCGACAAGATGCCGCGTTTTTAAAGGAGGACGCGAAATCCGCCCACGATGAAGGCTCAGACCTTGTGCAGAAACGGCAGTTGAACAGGAACAGCCGATTCTTGAACGAACAGGACCCGAGAATCAGGCACGGTAACGTGAACTCGATGGAGAACAGGATCCCAAGGTCAGGCGGTCTGGCGCACAAAATGGCCAAAGACGCGCTTCAGTCCCCGAAGATGCAGGAGGCCATGAGGAAGCTGGCGCGCGTGCCGACGTCCAAGGGAGGTCTAGAGGGGACCATGAGACTTCCGGTAGTATTCAAGGGTGGTTCGAGGCTGGATGATAAGAGACATCAAAATGGGGCGAAGCACAAGAGTCGAAGAAAGAAGAAACGAAAAAGGTAAGAAAAAAATTGTAGGCTTTGCTGCAAGATGCTGGTCATCTCCGGAAATGACGATTATTCGAGATACGCGGTAAAAAGAAGTTCTCCAGAAATAGGAAATATTCTGTTCGTTATATATGTGGGTTTATAATATGTACAAGCACATGATTGAATAATCAAATTTATATTAGCGAGCACACTCGGTGTTAACACTCTTGATAAGATACGTTCTAATTTAAAAACGGAGACGACCCGTTTCCGCGTTAAATTCGTTAATTTTCATTTTCTAAGAAAAACGTAGGTAAAACAACCGTTACCGTTTTACCTAGACACCATCGGAGACTCAGGCACCAGCACCCTGGACAGCTAAAGAGGGGACCCTCTAAGGTAGGTAAGCTTCGTTCAGCAATTTTAACCACTTCTCACAGCCTTCGTGCGCGATAGATTTTACTACGCATTGGATAAACGTCTGTAAATTGTTCCTTTACTCAGAGAACGTCGAACAGCAAAAGAGACATTAACGGAATGGGGAGTTCTATGATTAAGCGTAGTCAAGTTGTTCTCGATGACAAATCACGCGACAGAATGACCACCTCGGAATCGAGAGACAAGGTCACGGCTGTCAAAGTTGACGACAGCGATTACATCGATTTTTCCTCGCCCCTAACCACCGAGTCCCACAGAATCGACATCTCCGCGAGGTTGCACGGAACCGAGAAAATGATCGACCGGCTGATGCAGACCACCACCAAGGACCCCTCTAAAAAGGCACCCGGCGACCAAGGACTAGAGTACTCCGATTACTATAGCGACGACGAAGTGCTGCAGGACACCGCCGCGAATAAGATTCCGAAGCAGCTGGCCGAGCCGAGCGCACCTAACGATCGATTCGTACGCCAGGCACTAAATTTCACGTCGTACCGTGGCGACAGCCAGATCGATAGAAACGTTCAGCCTTACTATCCGGATTACGATATTCGTAGAGAAGGCACCAGATACTACGGGAACGACACAGTCAATTCTCTTAATGATTTTCAGAGCTATCCAACAATTGAGCGTTTGCCAGCATTAAATCGGAACTCTCGACCCCTCGGAGTGGACGAACAGCCCTTGCTCAATTATGCGAACAATTACGGGTCCGTGGAGTATCGGAACGAGAAATACGACACCCCCTATCCTGGCAACATGGCGGGAGTTCCGGAGGAACCGCAACCACTCGACGAGAATGTCGTGCCCGAAACGCGGGACAACATGGACCTGCCCGATTCGAATAAATTCAACGACGAGATTGGAAAGCAGCCTGCTATTGAACCGCAAAACCCTGAGCAATACAGTTACATGAACCAGTACGAAACACCTCAAAGTCTCAGTCCGAAAGAACTTCAGAATCTAAACGTAAACGAGCCTGTTGAACCGCAAGCTCCTCAGTTTCGAGGTTCAAACAATTATCAACCGATAGAGATGAGCTCGCCGGAGGGAAGCAATTTCGATCAGAGTATCGGGAGTCAGTCTCAAGCAGAAAGCGCTAGGATCCCGAGCGCAAAAGAGGAAAACACGGAAATGCGTACTCAGCCTAGTTACTCTCCCCTACAATTGTATGGTGCTCAGGTAGAACAGCAGGAAGAGCAGGGTTCGAAAAATTTCCCGCTGCAGTCTAGGTACAATTTTCCAACGGCGAGTGTTCCCAGCGCGATGGATCAGCCGCTTGGAAAAATTTTAGAGTCCCTCGGAATCAACGTCAACGGAGCCACGAACAATTTCAATCAAAATCTAAATCCGAACGAGTACATGAATCGCCAGATGTTGCCCAATCCCAATACGTACGAACGGCCGATGGAGCACTTTTTGAGCCCAAATTACTTGAAGAAGATAAACGATGACTCGAGCAGTTACAACGAGGGTAGTAACGCAAAAGGATCGGAATATAAAACGTCCAAAAACTGGAACAGAAACGATAACAGAGACGGTTACTTTAGGAGACAGTCGTTTCAAAACGGAGATTATAACAATTTCTTGTACCATATGGAGGACGAGAAGTACCCGTCACAGAAAACGAACATTTCCATGGCGGTGCACGACACGAAAGACGTGGCCAATCAAATACTCGGCACCATAATGGAGGAGCTCGAGGAGCTGAAGGAGGATCGGTCGAGGAACAGCAAAAGAGAGGGTAAGGTCTAGCGAATTGCCGGTTACACGTGAAATTATGATGTTTCGCGAACCGTTTGCTGACGATGACAGTTGGCCTGAAAAGCTTTGGCTACCCCTGATATGTGAAACGAGCGATATTTTTAGGCTTACCTTGCCGTTTGTCAGGGTCCTGGTCAACAGCTCAGGCCGGAGTGAAACTGGATATGAGGGTCGTGAATCGTACTCTAACCGTGACGCTCTCGAACATTACGTCCCAGGGCTTACACGAAGGCTTATTGAATGGAACGTGGAACATCACCGGTCACGCTCCGTTCAAACGTGGCTCGCCGTTCAGTCTCACCGCCACTGATAGTCATACCGATTCTATAGCTGTGTTTATTGGTACGCAATGTTTTTCTTTTTACCGTTTCTTTTTTGGATTTTAGTTTCTTGTTTGCGAATTATATTGGTAGAAAATTACGTTACAAATTAGATTGTTGGATATTTTACGTAAAACTTCGTGAGATTTAAGATAAAGATTATTTCCAACGAATATTTCTCTATGACTAATAAAAAGATCGACGCCTTTTTTTATTTTACAATATTCTCTTCACATTTTACTTAGCTTAGATTAAATTTTTCTAGTAATTAAAAACTTCTCTTTGTGTACTCAAAAAATTAATATTGCTTCTTAATTTTATAACATCTCTGATATCCTTTTCGGTTTGGTTAAAATTTTGGCTTAGCAATTGAAACAGCTGATACCTAACGGGGTTATATAAGTATGCGAATTATTAACGAAACGATGTTCAGGTTCCTGCAGAGTATGCCAGGGTATCGACACCATAGCAGGGGTTTGGTCCATAGCCCGGCAACCAAAGGATTGCAAAGACCTTCAAGTGTCCACGACCGTTTTCAACGACATATTTCGAAAAACAAAACTGTCCAGTCTGAAAGAGAAGCAGGGCTCGAACATAACCGCACACACGAAGCATAAAAAGAGGAAAAGTTAGAAGTGTTTCTTTGGTATACTTGCCTCCCGAAATCCGTATGACGCGGAAAATGAAAAGGAACGAGGGAAGTAGAAACGTTGGAATTCGCAAGATGACGATGGAACGGCGACAAAGGGAACAATGATCGATCTGCACGTAGCATATGATTTGTTAAACAATGTGTACCGCAATATAGTAACATGTATACGAGAGAATGTAGAATATTTTGTATTATGATGTAAGTAGCTTCTAATAAACACGGCGTTTTGTACTATGTAATTTTTAATCACGATATACATATACGTTTCACAATTAAAGCTACTTCGTTTCCTATTCGGACGTTCAGAGATTTTCGATTTGACGACAGCGACATACATTTTTACATACACAGGAAATATACAAACGACACTCCTGACACGTTCCTCTCATAGATCGGTCGATTCAGGTTTCGCTAGACGTTGACGTATTGTAGCATGACCCAATACACAGATCTAGAAGCATTTCAAATTAGAATAATGATCGCGACACACTTGTAACGAACGATTATCGATATACCTTCAGTACACCGATCTGTTCCACCTGTTCCATGTCGAATATCGGAAGCGATATTAACTTTACAGGGTTCGCCAATGCGAATTCTCTTAAGTTGAAAGTAGCAAACCTGAAAGCATTCTTTAAAGTGGTATTTGTCTTAACAAATAATTAGATTGAGGATTTTTATACATTTATGCAAAACTTATGTTTGCAAAGAAGCATATACTGAGTGCATGTAATATACAAAAATGTAGAAAATATTCAAAGTAAGACATATATTATACATAATATTTAAAAAGTGAAAAATAGATTTCTGTAAAAATTCCATTTCTTCGATTCTCATTATCAACAGTGACGCAAAAATTTCTCTCCTCATCTCACCCTACTTCGACGCATTCCTTCGTGTCGGTCTCCTTAGGAAGTGGCTCGCAAACGACGATAAACTTTATGTTAGGATTTGACGTGTCGTCCAGCATAGCGCATAGGATATTGTTTTGCAACGGATGGTTCACAGTGTCCACTTGGAACTCTGCAAACAACACGTCTCTGTTTTATAATTCCGTTTTTTTTTCTCCGACGAACCCGTTCGTTTACTTTTTCTAAAATTATACGTCAACATCTGGTTCGGTAGTACCGGTTTCCTCTTCGAAACCGTCTCCATGTCCTCGCCGCAATAGCCCAGGAAACAATACTCGATGTAGAGCAGCTGATACTCGGGATTCTGCATCAAGGAGCTCGTCGGGTACAAAATCATGTCAACGATCTCGATGATTATCGTGTCCTCGTTCAGTTGCTGTAACAACGATTCTATAAACTTTTCCTTGAATTTTACACGATTAGACGAACAGATTCATAAAATTGTGATTCGTACGTTGCCGTTTAGAAGATCAACATTGGAACTCATTTTCACGGTCTGGGGTTTCGGGTCTGAAATTTGCTTTTGTAAATCACTCTGCTGTACGTAGATTTCACAAAGTTTGAGCAGAGGCGGATCTAGAAGTCTTGCTTAGACAGATTGCATACATTTTCAAACTTTCTGTTATACGACTTGAAAGTTGTTTATAATTTATATTTTGATATTTCTATTTGATACTCCAGCTATAGTAGAGTCACGTTGGGTGAATTTCAATGACTAGTTTCAACTTAAGGGTTCAATAAAGAAGTTCCACTAGGCGGAGAGTGTGTGTGTGGGGGGATCCGTCTCTGGATCCACCACTGAGCTTTAGGTACGGGTTAAGTTCGGGTTAGGTCCGCCTCTGGATCAATTACTGAGCTTTAGGTACGAATATTTCATAATTGTTACCTACCTCTAAAAGTGAGCAAACTTCGTTCCTTGTATTCATCCCAATGTTTCTCCAAGATCACATCAGTCACTTCCGACATCGAGTCCGCTGATCCAACTTTGGTTATCTCCCCAGGATTCTTCTAAACATATGCTTCAGCTTAAAATCGGCGGAACGGAAATAACAGTCTGACGGTTCATTGGATCTTACATTTATCAGAGCGTTGAACTCTAACCTACTCGAATTGGCTCCTTTAATATAATGTTTCTTCGGATCTTCTGTCTTATCCTGCAGCTCGGTGGGGCTTAAAAATTTTTGATCGCAATTTACAATCAGTTTTTTGTAAAAGATTCGATCGCGTTGAACTACCTGTTCGATTTACGCTTGTCCGTGTTGACATCCATTGAGTTGCTCCACTCCTTCGTGCCCGTGAAAAGAGATTGGCGATCAGACAGGAAGGTGTCCTCCGATTCCACCTTTTCTTCCTCTTCGTCGCTTTCTTTCACCACGGTTAAATAGGTGGTTTTCTGGATAGACTGCGGTACGGTTTGCGGCATATCCTCGGAATTTGCGTCTGGGTACACAACGATAGGCGATGGAATTTGTTCTAGAGGTTCCCAAAGCGTAGGTTCGCATTAAATATGAACACCAGGACTACCAAAGTATGCTCATTTGAAACGAAGAAATCAAAGTGGAAACTGTATGCAAAATGTAAGGGAAACAAATCTTTATTCAGGCTTTACACAGGAAATTATTGTAAATCTTTGAAATTGCATCGCAATAATTTTTTATAACCTTCATGAAAAGTAACGAATTGATCATTTTGACCATCTTGGTAGTTCTAGTGTTAAAAGCTGACAATAGTCCACATGTTTATTTCGAAAGCTTTATTCATCGAAAATTCATGAACGAATAATTTAACGTCGACTCTTGTTATAGATCGGATGAAAGTTACTATTTATGTTTAGTTCTCTTTCGGCTCCCAGATTTACATATGTCCAACTGAATTAATTGAATCGGGTGTCCTTAAAAGTTTGGGAACCCCTGCTCTATTCTATGTACGGTATATTTAATTAGCAAGCACTTTTTTTCATTCTTTACTCGATTCGTCCGTAACAGTAAAGTCCCGAGGGAAGATCTGCTGGGATTTTTCACGAATGATAGCCGGAAACTCTTCCTCCGAGTCTTCAGATTTCATCACCACCAAATCAGTTTTCGGCTTGGAGGTAGCAGCGATCTTCGAGGATGCTACGGCTTTCGGCAGCTTCTCGTCGGAGGGAGTCGTGTATATACCTCGTTTCTTCTTGAATGTTGTTACCTTCTCGATGTCACAGCTCAGCCTGACCCACAAGGACAGCTGGCCGAAGTTCATGCCTGCCGAGCAAGAAATCACGCTGTTCACCGGTGCGATGTAGTGCAGCTTGTTCTGAGGATAGTCCAGGATGTCCTTAATGCAAAGCTTCCCTCTAGCCACCTCGTAGCTGTTGTTGTCCTCGTGGAACACGTTCACTCGGAAGATCACGAACTCCAGGAGAACGTAGTTGAAAAAGGAGACCAGGTCTGCGATTCGATAGACGAAGGACGAGTTGAAATTCAGCTTGGGACACTTCAGGGTGGGCGTGAAAGCTGTCTCCTGGTTCCAAATGTCCAAGCTGACGAACATCGACAGGTTGCTGAAATCCTTCTCGTCGCAGAGGATCTGCTTAGTCTGGCAACGGATCAAATTGATGAAGTTTCTCAAGAGATTACTCCACGAGTGTCCTACGTTCCAATGCTACTAACAGATGTTGACAGTTGCAAGGAGACGATGTGAAGCTCTACAAGACCCTGACCTTCTGCTATCATCAATGGAAACGAATCAGTCATGGTTGCCGAGAAATCGACGTGCTCGGTCAAGTTGCAGCACGATTTCACTTTCTGTACCTCGGGTTTAGATTCTTTGTGCACGTTCAACCGTGTGCGTGTTTGGTCCTGGAATTTCGCATGGTTCATTGTTCTATTCATCTAAACATTAGCAAATGAGAGCTTTAACTGCGTTGTAGCAATTAATAAGTGGTAAGAATCTATTGCACTATGAATAAACTAAAATTTATACACCATGAGATGTTTTAAGATTAGATTTTCTGATGGAAATAAAATTTGTGAACTCTTTTCATTTGTGCATGAACTATGTAGTTACCAACTATTTTAATATTAACCATTTATATGAATCAAATATCTATCTAAATAGAACTCTTATGCGGCAACTTAACAATAATAAATCGTTATCCTTACTGGGATCCCAGTTGCAGAGGTCACCAGTTCTCTGCATTTATTCAACTGCTTGATGTACTCCTGCAAAGGTTCATCGACGCTTGACACATCGTTCTTGTTCTGTATACTTACTTGTTTCTCCCAAGACCAAAATTGGTCGGCCTCGTCCTGTAACTGACTTCAAAAGAAGGTACATAAATTTCACGAAGCGCTCGCGATCGTGGAGGTTCGTTACCGAGGGATGTGAGTCGTGCCGAAGTTTTTCGACACGAAATCCTGAATCGTGTTGCAATTCATATTTATCGTCGATCGTGATCGATGCGTTTCCACGGTACAAGGACCGATGATCGAAGCCGATTTCACGGTACCACAGCAACTTTGATCGCAATCCAGATCTGCTTTGCACCTCATTGCGTTGTTGCAAGTGCATTTATTGTTATCACCGACTTTAGACGTACGATTGTTCTTTTTCACCCCGAATGACGTCCTATTTTTCGGTTTCTCCTGTCGCGACTTATTGTGAAAGCAGGAATAATACTTCCTCTTTCTGGAACCAGTTCGCAAGGGATCGTGTGACGTTGCCTCGATGTTGTTGTTGTTCATATCTTTTGATACATGGTACTTAATCGGCGAAGCTGGCCGATACAGGGTGACATCATCGGATTTTAAGGGCTTAACGGTGTACTCTTCAAGAATGGTAAATAATAGGGATAATATATTATTGGGATCTGCCAATTGCTTGTTTAGAAATTGAGGAATCGTTGGGTTGCTATTATCGTTTCCTTGTTCCTGTTGTGCGGGTTGATTAACTGGGCGCCCTTGAGTTGCTTGAACAAGTGTTTGTGAGCCACTGTAACACAGTGTCTGACGATAATTACCAAGGATAGCGCGTTGATGATTGAAAAATGTTAGACTGCACAGATAGGAAGGTAAGATGCAAGAAGACAATTAATCGTACAATACAAAGACACCACTTTATTACATATTCTGTTCACTATAAACCTTATCTTTACTTCATTAAAATATAACTACTTACAATATACTACTAATCAAACGAGCACAAGGAATGCTTCTTAAAGAATCTGGAAGCTTCAAAGTTTTGCTGCGTTACAATTATTACTATCGCTTATTTTAATCGGAAGAACGATATTAAAATTCGTCGAAACTTCCAAGCTCAATGAACAGCACATTGAAATATTCGTTAAACACCATAAATTTTAACTGCCCTACATCGATTAAAATCTAACTAACAGAAATATACTTAATTACACCATTGAAATAACGCAAAGAGTAGTCGAACAGTTTATGTCAGTAGTTAGAATCGCCAAAGAGCAGTTTTTCAAGGGAGACAACTTGCCTGTGTCTCTGATTCTGTTCCAAAATGCTATTGTAGCCGACACCGCCGATCATATTTTTCTCAGAGAATCTTGCCGCGTTCAAAGGTACATTAATTTGTACTTGATCCAACAGTTTCAACATTTTTTCTGAAGTCAAGGCCTCATTTGTCATTGTATCAGGTCCCACACCTTGCATCACAATTTGTGGTCTTTCTTGCTTCGAGTATTCTTTCAAAGACGTCTGGGTCATAACATCTTGTTCTTTCCCGCCTATCTTTTGCTCATTCCTGGCTAAATTATCTTCTGTCTGTACCGAGGTGTCTATCTGTTTGATGTTTTGCCGTTTTGCAGGTGTAGCTCTTTCAGGTAGCAAATCTTTTTCGCCACAAGCCGTGCATTTCTCTGACTTACTAACAATATCTTGCTGCAATTTCTTCTCAAACGTTTCGTGCGGTTTCTGTTTGTTAAACGTGTTTGGTATTTTCATGTCGTTCTGCTTTGTCGATGTCTGTGTTGCCTTTGACGCATTTTGCTTCTCCTGAGAAGCAGTCTGAGATTGGAAAAACTGTAAAATAATACTCTTATTATTATTGTTTTAATGAAACTGTGTGTACACGGAATGTCGTGATATGCTAACGAGTAATTTTTGATTAAAAGCTAGAAACCACTTACTGAATTACCTAAGCAAAAAACGGGAATCAAACGCGGAAAACCGATATTACCGACTGAGAAGAAAAGGTATGTACTAACCGTTAACTGTACTGTTAAATTGTCTATGGTTTTCTGTAGCTCCTGAAGCTTTCCAAACAACTGCTCGTTCGAGGCTTGTAGAGACACGATGTTAGCCTGTTCGGCGTTGAACGCGCTTTTCAAGCTTTCTTGATCGTTAAGCTGCTCGGTGATCTTTTTCTTCAATTGCTTGTTCTCCAACTCAACTTCTCCAAATTTGGAAGTGAGCTCGATGAGCTCGTTGTTGTGCTGTTGCAATATTTTCACCTCGTTTGCCAGATCCTTTATTTGCTCGTCTTTCTCCCGCAACGTAAGCTGACAATCTTTCACCTTCATTATATGTTCGTCGATTTCCGCCGTTAGTTTCTTTTCCATCAAATGCTTCGTTGTAATTTCTTCGTCGCTCCTAATTGCATATTTGAGTTTTGTTTTACCGTCGAAGACAGTGCATAATACTTGTACATTTATTTACAACAACGGAAAAATTTAAAGATACATCTCGTTCAATGGTACTTGTGATATCGCATCGATTCGAAAACTTTTAAATGATTCAATGCATAACGCAGAAAAGGAAAGAAAGAAAAGAAGAATTGTAGTGCAATGGATGAACACAGTTGAGAAAGTTGGTCGGGTGCTGTGTGGAGACATCAGTGTGCGCGAACGAATCGTGAGAGACATTGAGCATACTTCGTCTTCTCTTCAAGCTTCCTCTTCAGATCGTTGATTTCTATACTCAACAACTCTTTCTCGTGCTCGGTGACTTTCAGTTTATCGTTTAGCTGCATCATTTGCCGCCAGACCTTTATGTACTCGACATTCTCGGCCACTTTCTCCCTCTGCTTGACGGCCGTAGAAGCCAACAATTCTTCCTCCAGTTGATCTATCCGATTGGACATCTCTCTTTTCTGTATCTCCAGCTCCTGCTCGAGAAACAGACATATTTGTAGACATATCCACACTCTGATCGTGAATAAACTTCGATATTGCTGACAACGCAGCACTACTTTTTAATCGAATTTTAAACAAAAAAAGGATATATAAAACAGAAGAGAGTCGCATCGGTTGTATTACCTCGATTTTATCGAGATTATTTTTCGTGTTACTGTCGTTATTCTTGGTGGCAACGATGCAATGACAAGATGGTACCTTGATGCGGCTGTTTTCGCTTCGACATGTTCTAAAACAAGGATCTCAACTCAATTGTCTATCTCGATGCGCACAAAGTGAATCATGAATCGTCTCGGATCGGTTGTAATACGACGCTATGATACACTTACATGTGTCCGGACGACGGTCTCACTTGAAGATTAACAGTCCTCGACGTCGATCGACCGGATATCGTATGACTCAACAACTGATTTCTCAACACCGTGATTTTATCTTTCAGCTGTAAAATCGATTGTAACTCTATCGGATTAGTTGTAGCTGTGGTCTCTTTCAAATCTTACTTATTCTATTTTCAATGTGATTAAAACAAGGAACATTGTTTTTTGACGAAAAACTTAAATTATTAAGGGTTTTATTATTTTCTGTTTCTTGTTTTGTTTTATAGAATTTGAAAACAGAAATTTGTTCCGTTATAAAAAAAATTTACTTCTCACCTTAGAGTTCTCGATTTCAAGAGCGATTATTTTATTTTTATCCTCGAACACGTCCAAAGCAACCGTGCACGCCCTTGGATTGGTAGTTACTCTCATCAACTTGGTAGCCAATCGTTTAATTTTATCATCTTGACGGTTTGTCAGTTTCTTTAAATTATGTGTTTCTTCGTACAGTCGTAAATACTTGTCCTCCAATTCGTAACGATCGAGCTTACTCACAGTGTGTCGTTCCCTGGGATCTTTAATTTATTTAAAATAGGAATTATAAATTAAAGCTTGTTACGTACCATGTTATAAATCAAGAAGAAAAAATAACAGTTTTAATATTTTATGCCGTTACAGACCTAAACTACTACGGCAAGTATCCGGACAAGAACCTTCTCTTATGGGTAATATATCACGATTTGGATCGTCTGCCATGATCTTAGAATTCCACTAAATTACCTGAAAGCTATCGTGAAATTAAATTACGATGTTGAGCTGTTTAATTAATATATTCGAACCTACTTATTATTCAAAATTTTAATGCTTAAAATTCACAATGTTAAAAAGTTGAAAGAATACAAAAAATATATAAGAAAAATTATACATTAAAGTCTATAAACATTGATAAAATAAATTGCTATGCATGGAAGTTCACACATGTATTTCAAGTGCGAATGCGCGCTACTCCCAATTCTTTTTTTTCTTTTTTCAAGAGGCGTTCAAATTTTGGCGGGCAAGCGACATATTCGAAGGCGACCGTTCAATTAGAGATAATTTCTTTATACAAGATTCCACACGAACGAACAGAAATATTTTGATAAAATGCGCTATTGGTTTGTACGAAAATTACTCCTGTCTATGAACGTATAGACTACGAATGCTATTTGAGGGTTATGCTCGCCAAGGTTCGTTGAACACAGTGGTTGTCTCCGAGTTGAGCGAGATTCACCTCGAATTATATTCACATTTTGTTATTTTACAAATCTTATGATTGCAAATCTCGATATTTTTTTATTCGAAAAATATACTGAATAAACTGTTGAATACTCTCTATTTAACAATAAAAAAGCTTGAATGTTGATAATAATTTTAAAATTCGTGCAGATGGGTAATTTTATGATACTATTATCTGAAAAAATATTCAAAAGTAATTAATACACGATTATTAACAAGGAAAAAGTAATTAAATGTATTAAGTGAATTTATATACGAAATTCTTAAAAAATCATGTAACAATTTATTTATTTGCGTGATTTAAATATTATGTATACGAGTTTAAAATATGTGTTTTATTAGAATAAGCAGAAATATAGAAAGATATGTATGACATAGTGTTGATTAAGAAAACAGAGACACGTATCTCGTTTGTGATGCGTCACCGGGTATATAGGGCAGTGCTTCGATACGCCGGTACAACCTGCACTGCACTAACCTTGGTTTGACATCGCGGAGTGTGCGTGCCAGTGGGAAGGTAAGATGGCGGCGGACGGAAATGTGATTCCTGATCAAGAAAAAGTACGAATAGTTTCGGACTTTATATTGCACTCGCCGCCGGGCGAATTCAACGAGGTTTTTAACGATGTAAGGGTCTTGTTGAACAACGACAACCTGTTGAAGGAGGGTGCGTCCGGGGCATTTGCTCAATACAACAAGGATCAGCTCACGCCTGTTAAGGTACATCATCGACCTCTCTGATGAACTTTTACAATTTTTTATGATAGTATTCAGGGTATCGTTTAGTATTTGTGATAACCGAAGATCACACTATCTCAGGGAAGTGTGGGATTGAATTTCAACGTCTAGTAATGTTCCTAATTGGGCAACACGCGTCCAGAATTTCGACAAGTGACGTTGACTTTATAGTGAAATTGGAGCGCGATAATGTTCACCTGGCTGATGTGATTGTTTACCTAAAGTATCCTCAAATCGGTACACAGCAGTTGCTACGTGAAAATCTTCGTGAATTTTCGATGAAAATCGTATGCTGCAGTAGGGTTAATTTTAGTTACGTTTCGTGCTGATTTTAACCGAAAATGTTTAGGGCTGAATTTCAATAATTTTACCTTCTAATTTAGTTTTGGTTTCATTCTATGATTTAGTAAAAATTATTATTTCATAATTAAATCAGGTTCAGTTAAATTAAGGTTAGATACTGATTTATTATAAGTACACTGTATTATAAAATCTTTAAAGTAACTGAAAAACAATTTATAAGTCTTGTTACATTTGTTAAGTTATCTCATTTTTAACTACAGATTGAAGGAAGCGAATATCCTGCCCTTATAACGGAACACAATGATTTAGGTGGGCAAAGGTTTTATGATGCTCGAAGTAAGCAAAGTTTTAAATATGATCATCTTAGAAAAGAAGCTCAGGATTATGAACCATATGAACCAGATTCTGTAGCTGAACCTTGGAGGTCAGCTCTTCAAGATGAAATAACAACTTATACACAAAGTCATTATAGACATGGTGCATGTTCAGTTTTTGGGAAGAGTCAAGGAGGTATTATTGTTTCCCTAAATTTCATTAAAATTTACTCCTTTTAAGATGATGATTGTAAAAAAATGCATATTTATTTGTATAGGTAATATTACATTAACGGCTTGCATAGAAGATCATCAGTTTCAACCTAAAAATTTTTGGAATGGCCGTTGGCGTTCTGTGTGGACTGTAAGTTTTAGTCCTAGTTCTGGAAATGCAGAATTAAGAGGTAGCCTTAAAGTACAAGTTCATTACTATGAAGATGGAAATGTACAGCTGGTCAGTAGCAAAGAAGTAAAAGAAAGCTTACCAATCTCAAATGAAAAACAAACAGCAAAGGAATTAATACGACTTGTTGAGGAATCAGAAAATGACTATCAAACTGCTATATCCGAAAATTACCAAACAATGTCTGATACAACCTTCAAGGCCTTGCGAAGGCAATTACCTGTTATGCGAACAAAAATTGACTGGAACAAAATTGTATCGTACAGTATTGGCAAAGAGCTTAAAAGTCAATAGAAATAGATTTTTTTATATAATATTAAGAGAAATAATTAAAAAGCGCATTTTGCTGCATGGGTGAAGTCTGGAGGTGTGATGTGCATGGGAGCAAATATAAGAATGCTGTATAAAGTTTGGTTAAACATGTTTGACTGAAACTCATGCATGCCACTCAAGGTTCCTCTGGACCCCTTAATGTATCTTGTTACCAACAAAAGCAATAAAAAAGAACATCTTTTTAGCCATCGATTGCTTGAAAAGAGAAAAATAATTAGACATCTTGATTATAATTTTTTTTCTATTGAATTTTTTACGTTTTGTATTAAAGATTTCCAACTGCTCAAAAAAAGATATATATATATATATACATACATACATATATTTACTTCCTTATAATACTTTTAATGAATTTTATTAGCAAATGCTTTAATATAACCTTGATTTCGTATATAATAGGATTTATATATAATTTTGACACTCGTCTTTACAATAAAAATGTCCTTTATTTTAAAGTACTTAAAAAAATTGATTTATATATAAATTTATAATTAATGAATGGGTGTTTGCTTATAAATTTATTAGTATTTATAATTTACACTCTTGGGGTAACAGGGATCCTTGGTCTTACTTTTTGTAAGCATTTTAATTAGAATTATATTTAGTAAATCAAAATAACGTCGAATTTGTAATTGATAGCTAAAATCAAACATAAACGAGAAATCTGGAGTGGAATATTGAAATTCGTTAATACATTTAATGGATACATTCAAATTGTATCAATTAGATAGTAATCTATACCATTAACACTAAACAGATACAAATTATTCGAGTTACATTTTTATAATCTTGTGCAATAACTGTGTTTCAGTATAAACATTTTTGGTGTTCTGCATTTACTGAATTTATTCATTACAGTTATATGGATTATTGTCTTACTGATAATTTGAATGAACATATAATTTTGCTCCACAAATTTTGTAAAATCGATTGTTTATGATTAGGGGTTTGAGCTTAATATTAAAAGCTTAAATGCCTCCACTTTGTCTTATATTGATACTATAATGTTAACAATCAACATTAAAAAGTATAATATAAGAAGTGTTACATGATGGGAAGGAAATTGCTGTCTAACATGTGCATGTTTGGTCAGCCTAAAAATCGAGTTAAAGTACTTGAATCAATGATGGAAAATTTCAATTCATTAGTTGCACAATCATACAATTTTTTCTAACACTTAAGTCTTGTAACACTTAAAAAGCACAATAACACGTTTCATATATCTTTAAATGAATATTACCATATTGGTTTCATGCTGTATACAAATATAGCATGTTGGGGCCACAGGTGATGTCAAAATATATGTCAAACTGAATAGGTATGTCTATCATCAATTCACAATCTGGTACAGAATGCCATTAAGTGTTCATAGCATTCAATACATAAAGTATACAGAAGGAACACTTAATTCATAATTAATATTGGTGGGCAAGGCCTACTATTTTTGTCCAATTTTATATTTCATAAAGAATAAATTTATACATTTTTGTTAAGACCTATTGTTTTATGATAAGTATATCTATTATGGCAAATACGTTGCAAAGTTTAATAATACTGAATAAAATAAATGTTAATCATTGCAACTTAATTTCTGTGTTAATCATATTCTAGTTGTATGAATCATTTGTATCAAATAATGATGTTGAAAAATCTTTTGGTGCTATCGCTTACCACACATTACACAACCAGACATGTATGCGAAAACGGAAACTAACAAAGTACATAATGCATTGTACATTGTAGAATGTAGCCTATAGCCTGCTGGAGCCTTAATCTGTTCTCTTTACGTTGAGGGGTATTATGTACATATGTTATTTGAATGAATGAATGCGATGAAGCACACTACCATTTGACTTTTCAGATTTCAGGATTCGAAACATGTTTGTAATATTATTCATATTTTGTAAGTTACATCGTAATTCAAAATATTTTATTTAATCATACTATTTGATAACTTTTAAAAAAAATCTTTGGAAGTATACATACATAGTAATTTAAATATAAGATTGTAAAATCATTTTATTAATTATGAAGAAGACATTAAACAAAAAAATGTGCAGGGATATAATACAAAAAGTTAGTATACTAAATATTGCAATAATGAAATTTTATATGTAAATATGATGGTACATATTATTTGAACATTGTAATTTGTGTTACGTATGTAAATTACAAATGAAATGTTGAAGTTTCGAATCTTATCAAACTTTACAGAAAATAGTTGCCTATGATACTAAAATTAGATATTACCTACAATCAAGTGTACCATAAAATAAGAAACGCATGTCCTTATGTAAAAACTTAAACACAGAATACATTTATCAGTTAAATTATGTATTAATAAATGTTATGATTGATTAAATAAAGTGACATGACACTTTATACTTTGACTGTCAGTTTAAATATTAGTTTGAATTTAGGAAATATATATAATTTTGTTTTGAATTATACTATCCTATTGATAGTATTATCTATGAATAAAATGGAAATGAAATACCATTTATTAATAATGTCAAATACATTGCAACTTTAAAGTTTATCATTACGTCAATTAATATAGGTAATATATTTTTTGGAATTCTTTAAGGTGGAGAAAAACACGTAAAAAATGAGTTATATAAATTTTATTTTCAAATTTTATATAACGTAAATGGATAATTATAAGTAAGCGTAGATAGAAATCTATATTACACCATTATGAAAAGTAACCCTACGATTTCTTTATCAAAACAATGATAAAACAATGTATAAAACATTAAATGTTATACTTAATATAATTACACCTGCTATTATTTTATTATTTCCTATGTTAGGAAACCTAAAAGGTTTGCACTATTGTATTCAATGTAAACAATCATAATGCACATGTGCTGCTATGCATTGTTTTGAAAAAGTACTTTCAGTATCAATTATGAAATTGAAAAATTTTAAGTGCTTACCTCGATTCACGTGTGAAAAAATGTTGAAACACTAGTACAAACATTTCAAGATGATATAAGGTTCACATAATTAATAGACGATATAAAAAATAATTTCACGAATTTTGACATTCATAGCTATATTTGTTTACAAGCATTGGTTGCTAACGTCTTAATAATCATTGGTCGCGGGGGTATCATTATATGACTAACTCTTCTAATTGTAAGCAAATGTATGAGCTCTGTGATGCCGGACTAAGGACAGGAGTTTTCGAGATTATCCCCTTCCACTACGCACACTATCGCAGGAGACGCGTGTACGTGAACTCAGCGTTTCAGACTTCGGGAAATCGAGAGAGAAAACAAATGACGGTCTTTCTCTCTCGCTTTTGAAGCGCAGAAATCCAACCAATGTGGAAAGAAAGCCTGCAACACGGGCCGCGCGAGATCTTGACTGCCTATTATTCTTATTCTTCGGCATACAAGGATGCTCTTGTAATGAAAAAAATTTCGAAAAAAATTTCGAAAAAAATTTTTGTCGAGAAAAAACACGTTTTAAAACCCCCTGATCATGTTTTGATTATTTAAAAAAGAACTTTTTCTGAATATGAATATTTTCAGCTTTCAGTCTTTTAAAGCACATTACATGGTTTTATGTGTAATCAAGTAAAACACCAATGATAGAAACTCAATTAATGCAAATGATTAAGATCTTGTTAAAGTACTTGAATTCTTAGTTTTTACATACAAGTAATGATATCAGTAACTTTATAAAGAAGTGTCCGATTACTGAAACAATGTTACGGTTTCTCATGGTAGGTTCAAACCTTGACTTTCTTTTCTTTCATTTTCCTTCTTTTTTCTTTTCCGTGGCAGGAATTTCCCAAAAATTACCTAATCACTTGATTAATGGACTAAAACTGTTACTTCGGGTTATAGAAGTTTCGATTTGACTGTTTTTCAGTAAGAGGTTTAAGATATAAAAATTCGACTAACAGAGGTTTTACGTGAAGGTTGATCATTTTTTACTTAAAAAAAGAAAAATTCAATTTTCAAAAATGAATTATTTTTAGACATACATAGTACATGCATAATTTTATTTGCATTTTTTTAAATAGTCAAAAGGTAGATACAACTTCGAATTATAGAAATAACAGTTATAAAAGTTTTCAAATTAATTTACGAATGTTATACCATTTTATGTTTCTTGTTTTTAATTAATGCTTTACTTTTTTTACACGTTGCAGTTTAATAAATGTATGCGTACATACACATACGGTTAAGCATTAGTAACTTATAATGGCATACAATAATTATACAATTTAATCTTTTTTTTAATCTTTTTGTAATATATAAAATCATTTTTAAATTTCCCGCATATCTAAAGCATTTTAATAACGTTAATGATGCCATCTCTCCAAAAAGTGTCCAAACTGGTAATAAACATTTATCGACAAGTAAGCAAACGTGGTAATTGACTTTGATGAGGCTTGCCATCTATCAAAGAAACCCGCAAACAATTCGCACAATTTAACCGACAATAAAAGAGACAAAACAGAACTACGTTACTGCGCAATCTCTACGGTAAACAGCGCAACTATTTCGGTAACAGTTTCCATAATATATCGTTAGATGGTGCTACGAACTAAAGTTATGTGGCGACACTGCCACTCTACTGTACTGGCCGGAGGGTCGAAATTAGTTTCTTACTATCCCGTAAAAAGTAAAAGGATAGGATCCTAACGGTTTTTCCAAAGGTAGTGAGTAGCGAATCGTTAGAGAAAGCACACGTTTGTAAAAGCATATATTTGTTGTTGTTAATAAAGTACATTAAGGTATACAAGTCTTCTTTATTATTTTCTATATTATCACCAGTAGTTGGTAACTCAAAAGTCTATATTACCGTATGACAATAGATTACTTTCTACATAATCCTACTATGATAGATTTGTGATAGATCTCTTATCTACAAATAATTTGTAATTTAATGGATATTTATAAAATACTTACGTTATATTGGTTTTCCGTACTTCTATGAATTTTCTATAAAATGATGTCTTTTGAAAATGAATTTCTTGTATCGCATGATGATATTTAATATTTCATGTTTGCATAATTTTATTTCGCAATGTATGGCAGGTATACGGGCGATTAGTACCACCTTTTCACCGCTACGTGGTTATAGTGTTTCGATGTCCATAAACTGATCAAATTTTCAAATCGTAAGAAATATCTCATTTATGATAAAAATTCCTGCACATTTTTGCATGTCTCTTTCTTATTAGAACCCACACTACCGTCTTGTATCAATTTTGTTACGATATTCGTTATAATACCAGAAATAAGGTGTCCGGCCATTTTGATACATTATACGTTTCCTACAACACCCGCTTTGCAATTATAATACCGTTCTTCGGTATTTCGTAAATAACGAACTCGATCGATGTTTAAAAATCTAGTACTTTATATCAAGCAGTAACATCTCTACATTACAATATTTCTTATTTCGACTAATATAATTAAACATAACAATTAACATATCCTTCGATACTATATTATAATCGAGCACGTGAATACCAACAGCCGGCGGATCTGTTTTCCCAACAGATCTAGATCTTTGCCCTTGCAGCACCGCAGCCACCTAGCTCAGTCGTCTTCGTCTTCCTCCTCTTCCTCCTCCTCCTCCACTGCTTCCTCCTCTTCCTCCTCTCCTACACGAAAAGACACCCACAATTCTATCGTTACAGTACGAACGAACGTATCCGTATCCTTATTAATTCTACGACGAGTTTCATCGAATTTACCCGTTGGAATGATCGGCGGAGGCGGCAAGTGGGCGATCCTCCAAGCCTCTTCCTGCTCGAACGTTGGATCCTGGATCTCCATAATCTCGGGCCCGATCCTGTACTGATCCTGCACCCCCGGCATGGATGGCGGACTGTAATTGTACGCGATGTACTTGTGACCCCAGCCGATATACACGTTAGCGAGACGCCTGCGAAGCGACACACCATTAAAGTAACATTACCGTAATTTCCCGCGCATTAATTTCCCTTTAACGCGCCATAATTCCACTTTTCCCGGTTGATTCGTCCCACGATAAAACACCTGCCCCCCTGGCCCCGTGTGGTTTCTTCGATATCCCACGGGGAATTTAATACTCGTCGACCGCATAAATATCGCAGATACGTCTGCTTAATGGAAAATCATTATTATCGAGCACGGGTCGAAGTGCACGCACCTACCGGATGCGAACGCGAACGCCCCGGGCCAAATGTTCGATCTAATTAACGCGACCGCCTGATCGGGTTGAACCCGGCTAGATTCGATGCCCCTCCACGGCATTATCGAGTCCACGATAGCGTCTTCTGATAAGGGTGTCAGAAGCGGCGGTCCAACCTCTCTCGTCGCTCCTCCTCTTCGCTCTTCCTCTTCCTCTTCCTCGAGCTCCTCCTCCTCGCCGAGTTCCTACAGTCGCACGATAACTGATTTTGTGATGTCTGATAACACGACTAAGTTTTATCCGTTAGCAATCGGGTGACGGAACGAAAACCACTGAATAGGGCCGATCGTGATTTCTGACGATGATGGAATGAAAAGAATCTTACGCGACATTCTGAAAAAGTTTGTGAGGTATAGGGTTGACGCGATGTTCCCTATTTGCATGCTTAGCAAGGGTGCTGATGTAAATTTAATTTGCTTAAGTTGTAGAGCAGAATAGAGATGTTAACACTTAGCCAACCGAACGGGGAGATCTCCCATTCTTTCGTCTGCCAGTGATTCAGTTTAATTTATTCAAAATTGTTCTTTGGAAGAGTAGAAGAGGCAGTTGTGACAAGATTAACTAATAACTAATGTAAATAGAATCAATGGCAGAGAAAAGAATCGGAGATCTACCCATTCGGTTGGCTAAGTGTTGAAATATAAATTACAAGCAAGCTTGAAATTGTGCAAAAGAAGGTTCAAAAATGAGTGCAATTTTATAGTTAAAATTTTATATTTCGCTTTTCTTCCCACCCAAGGTTTCTGGATCCGCCACCTGCTAAAATTTACATCTCCTTTCTCTCGAGGGATACGTAACACGAGGGTAATTAGATTCGAACTAACTTGCTCCTCTGTCGCCGGATTCCACCACACGACCCGACCTTGTTTCAAAAGGTACGGCGAATGATGACACCAGTTCGACATCGAAGGGTCTATCAAATTCTTGACAGGCCTGGGATCGTAATGGATGTTCTCGGACAGTACTCCGCCTAGATAACGGAACGAATTCGGTGTAAAGAACATTTTTTCCGACTGCTCGTTAGAGAAACCTAGGTTTTATGATCGATGAAATCGACGCTAAGCATAGTCGAAGTCCTTAAGCAAGTCCTTATTCGTTTCCTTTTTGCATTTCCTTCCTGTTAAGGCATGATTCCACCGAATCAACCCTACGCGACTTGTAGCATGCTGCCATCTTGGTGTTGCACGAAAAAATTGTCACTCAATATTGTAAGTAGAGCATGTTCTCTCCAGTATTTCACCCAAAACACCATCAAAAACATGCATCCTGCCTTTGGAAACAATAGTTACTACATATTGCCTCAGTGAAATTGTGTTTCATGGCATGCGTCACTGTCGCAGCACGCTACACGTTGCCTAAATGTTGTCTCACAAGGGAAGTTTGCGAACCCGGAAATTCAAAAAAATATGAAACTTGGTGTACAGGTAGAGTAAATCATCCATAATACATACCTATTTTTTGTTCGTGCTCAATGTCATTTTCAAGGGGTGATTTCACCCCTTAAAGAAAATGTAAAATTATCTTTGTCCTGGAATATCTCGAGAAGAAAGATAATTTTCCATTCTCTTTAAGGGGTGAAATCACCCCTTGAAAATGACATTGGGCACGAACAAAAAATAGGTATGTATTATGGATGATTTACTCTACCTGTACACCGAGTTTCATATTTTTTTGAATTTCCGGGTTCGCAAACTTCCCTTGTCAGTACAATTCTTTCCGTCGCATGCAGCCTGTCGTCTAAGGTCCAATGCAGACGAACGACATTTTGCCGCACGACTGTGCGTCTGTCTTCGTTGTTTTTAACACTTTACCGACCGAATCGGGAGATCGCCCATTTTGTCGTCAACAGAGCGCTGCAATTGATTCTATTTGCTTTCGTTATTAGTTAATCTTGAAACTAGTACTGTTCATAAATATTCCAAAATACAATTTTTAATAAATTTTAACATCAGCTTAGGACCAACTAATAACAAAAGTAAATCGAGTCAATGGCACTGCTTTGTCAAGGATAAAATGAGAGGGTTCCCCATTCGATCGGCTAAGTGTTAATTGGAAAACTAAGAAGACATCTGCGTCCAGAAATACGATTTAGAAATACGATTTTGAGCACCTTCCTCCACTTCTTCCAACAATTCTTCTTCCTCGTCCCCTGCGCCGAACGTGAAGAAGCCAATCGGCGATACCAGCGTGCTCGCGCTAATTCTCGCTATTTGAGCGCGAAGATAGTTCTTCTCTGTGCCAGGGAACGGCGGGAACGTGTGCAACTGCAACAGAAACGGCGTGAAAAAACCATCCTTTCGTCCCTCCTTTTTTTTTGTTCGCCAACGAATCGGCGCGTACCGGTGTTTCCAAATTTCCGGTGAAGCAGCGGACAATCTGCCGCGCAATTACTATCTGCTGCGGCGTAACCGTTGGTAGTTCGATCCACTTGTCCAAACCGGGCTCGTTGCATACAAAATACACCTGGAACAAAGTCGAGCGGCGGGATCACGAGCAGGAAAACACCGGCCATGTTTTGCGATGCATATTAATTCGGCGCAACGTTGCACTTCGGATGCTGTCGATGTTTCCGCCGCGTGTACCACGATCTCCCCGTCGATTAATTGTACCTAGCTTAATAATACGGTTAAATCGGATCGCTAATTAAAAGAACGAGCGTGATTTCATTTTTTACCGTTCGAACGGCATCGGTGTATACGTAGGCACGTACAGTGGCTCGAAAAAGTATTCGTCAACTGTATTATAAGGAAATTCATCTACTTCTGAAATTCTGATTTCAATGAAACTTTATGCGTGTACAGAACACGGTGTGTCCTGCGTGGAGCAATTTTTTTTTGGCGGCAAAATATCTTTTAAAGGGGCTGATAACGAACCTCAAAGTTTCCGCGATTTTTCACGCTTTGAATGCAAGCATTTCTGTGTTCCTTTTTTTATGGCACGGAGATAGGGTATTAAAGATTAAACATTTTCTATTTGAAAGGTTTTGTTTCATCAAGTACCATTGTAAAGTTATTTTTAAAAGATGAGAGAAAACTGCGAAACTTCAACGCTAGTTTCACCACTTTAAAATAGCATTTAAATGAAAAAAAAGAGATTAATTCATAGTTGTTGGAGCCACTGTATTTTCTTCAGCATTTTCTCAGTCCATTTAACTCTTTAAATTTTATTTCTCAATACTACTCGTTCGTAAAATTATTAATCAAATTCTTGGAACACTCTTTTATAACCACGAAGGTAAAATACAAAATTTAACAATTTAAGCTAACTGTAAACGAATTGCAAAGAAAATATTGCATTGATGCAACGTTGGTCTCTAACGGGTTAATTGTTTCGTTTCTATAGCAAATACTTTGCTTCCGGTTGGATCTCAAGCAGGTTCACGATTTCGTACCTTGGTATTCGCGCCAGTTCCGATCCTCTCCGGCGGCACTTCCGGCGGCGGCTCCCACGAAGCAGCGGGCAGAGGCGGAAACACGAGCTTCAGGCCCTCTTTCTCTTTTTCTTCCGCCGCTTCTGCTTCTGCTTCCTCGGGTTCCTCCGCCGCCTCTCTCTCCGCAACTTCGGCAGCTTCTGCCTCAACCCTTGTCGCTTCTTCCGCTTTCGTCTGCTCCTCTTCACGCTTCCGCCGCTCCTCCTCCTCAATTTTCTGCGGACGCGTTCACGTGATTCAGAAAGTGTTTTGCTTTCTCTCCCCTACTGCAATTAAGTCGCTCTGTCGTGTTGTCTTACTATGAAATATGCTTCGCGAAATATGGTTCGAGCCGAATTTTATCGATACGAGGAAAGATATTAACCCTTTGCACTCGAGGGGTGACAGTTATTCGTCTAATGATACTAATTTCAAAAATTTTCAAATTTGAAATACTCACTAAGATTCGCCTATATTAAACGTTATTTAGTTCGGTTAAGTGATATACTAAAATTTATACGTATGACTACTTTTAACCTCTGAGTCTGACTAATGAACAAATTAACTAAAGTCTGAAAGTTTGCGAAACTATCATTTGACGACTAACGATGATACTAATTTCAAAAATTTTCAAATTTGAAATACTCACTAAGATTCGCCTATATTAAACGTTATTTAGTTCGGTTAACTGATATACTAAAATTTATACGTATGACTACTTTTAACCTCTGAGTCTGACTAATGAACAAGTTAATTGAAGTCTGAAAGTTTTCGAAACTATCATTTGATTATTAACGGTCACCTCTTGAGCGCAAAGGGTTGAAACAAGCAATATCGATAATTCGGATACGAAGAAAGTTGTCGTTGTCTACTTATCTTCAAGTTATTCTAACCTGTATCCTACTGTTCAGTTCCTCCGACTGTAGATCCGTTTCTAGCACGTAATAATTCTTCGGACTTCCGAGGATCTTCCCCCAAAATCTGTTACACGCAACGAATTACTAAATACAACGCATTATCGCATTCTTGCAATAATGAACATTTTTTTGTCGCACACGAAACTCGCGTGGTAGCCAACGCGTTGAACAACCCCTTTATTGGTATGTACCTGACGTTTTGTACAGGGCTCTTGGACATGAACTTTCGAACGGACAGATTGAGCAGCACCATCTCTTTGCGTGGCAATCCTACGTTAGTTTTCTCGAAATAGAACAAAAGATCCAGCATATTCGGCACTGCCTTCTTCTTGTCCGTTTCTTCTTCTTCCTCCTCCTCAACCTTGCTCTCCTCGTCGCCTTCATAGATCCTCTGAACGTCCTGCAATCGCAACCAAGTGCTTGAACCACTAGATCAGAAGTCCTGAAATCTTTTTAAGCGGCGAGTCTGATTTTGAAGACGGTTAACGATAATTCTGCGAAGTCGCAACATTTTACGTAGTACAATCTGCTTTTTTGTTCGTCTGTTTAAGATCTAATTATGTTTAGAGTGGTGTAATGTGCGATTTTGGAAATGGGAAAGTGGGGGTTAGTAAGGAATGGACAAGGAATCGCTAAGGATAATTGTGTAAATCAGGAAAACTCAACTACTCTATCTAAATTAGTAAAGGATGGGTAAGGAATCGTTTAGGATAATTATATAAATTAAGAAAAGTCAACTACTCTATCTAAATTAATAAGGGATAGGTAAGAAAATTGTTTAGGATAACTGTGTAAATCAGGAAAAGTCCAGCTACTCTATCTAAGTTAGTAAAGGATGGGTAAGGAATCGTTTAGGATAATTATATAAATTAGGAAAAGTCAACCACTCTATCTAAATTAGTAAGGGATAGGTAAGAAAATTGTTTAGGATAACTGTGTAAATCAGGAAAAGTCCAGCTACTCTATCTAAGTTAGTAAAGGATGGGTAAGGAATCGTTTAGGATAATTATATAAATTAGGAAAAGTCAACCACTCTATCTAAATTAGTAAGGGATAGGTAAGAAAATTGTTTAGGACAACTGTATAAATTAGGAAAAGTCAGCTACTCTATCGAAGTTAGTAAGGGATGAGTAAGGAATTGTTTAGGACAACTGTATAAATTAGGAAAAGTCAGCTACTCTATCTAAGTTAGTAAAGGATGGGTAAATAATCGTTTAGGATAATTATATAAATTAGGAAAAGTCAGCCAACTCTATCTAAGCTAGTAAGGGATGAGTAAGGAATTGTTTAGGACAACTGTGAAAATCAGGGAAAGTTAGCTACTCTGTCTAATACACACCGATAAGCTAGTTAGTCATCTAACAAAATCGCCGATTTTAATTATTAATTGCAGGTAGTCCGCACCTTGAACAGCTTAATGATTATCTTCGCCTCTTCAAACTGAGCCGGCGGAACGTACACGTCTCGAAGATGTTGAAATTGAGCCTTCAGCCTTTCCTCCTTCACCTTTTTGCTGTACTCCTCGAAAATGTCCACCGCGTTCCTTGGTTTCTCGGCGAGTATCTTGGCTAACACTTCCGTCAGGTGATCATACCTAGGTTCACGATCGAAAACGATTTTTACATAAACGCTTCACCGTTACGTTACTTTGCGTTTAAGTAGGTTAAGATAATGGTCGTTGCCCGCTACCGTTCGCGTTTAATTAATAACAAATCGAGCACCGAGATTAGCAATTATTATCTCGAAACGTTTTCGCTTTGATAACCGCGTTCACTATTTCTATCTCCCTGCTCATCATTCAATTACATGATCTCTCAACTTTCGCACAGAAATTGGTTCCTGAAAATGTGTACGAATGTTGAACGTTTGAAAGTAGAGGCATGTAAAAAAATGTGCACCAAAAATTGTGTTTTAAAGTATTGCAGTCTGATGTTCCCTGAGAGGAAGCAGCCCAATAGCCTTACTCGACCCACAATGTACTCTCGGAGGGGACATCCGACCGCAAAGGCTTGAAAAGTTGAATTTTAAAAAATGTGCGAAAGTCGAAGGGGGTTAGAAAGTTGAATTTTTAAAAACGTGCGAAAGTAGAATGAGCGAAAGCCGAAGGAAGTTTAAAAAGTTGAATTTTTAAAAATGTACGAAAGTCGAAGGGGGCTTAAAAAGTTGAATTCTTAAAAATGTGCGAAAGTCGAAGGGGGTTAAAAAGTTGAATTTTTAAAAACGTGCGAAAGTAGAATGAGCGAAAGTCGAAGGAAGTTTAAAAAGTTGAATTTTTAAAAATGTGCGAAAGTCGAAGGAAGTTTAAAAAGTTGAATTTTTAAAAATGTACGAAAGTCGAAGGGGGCTTAAAAAGTTGAATTCTTAAAAATGTGCGAAAGTCGAAGGGGGTTAAAAAGTTGAATTTTTAAAAACGTGCGAAAGTAGAATGAGCGAAAGTCGAAGGAAGTTTAAAAAGTTGAATTTTTAAAAATGTGCGAAAGTCGAAGGTAGCCTGTAATTAGTTTCCACGATTTTGCCTTGTAACCTTCTGCACTTAAACGATTCACGAACTCACAGACTATCACCTGACTCCGGGCTGTGTCTCTGAAGGAACATTTTGGCTCGCCGTATATCGTGCTCCACGCAGGGAACTTCGTCGGGCGGCACTTCCTCTATATTATAACTGTACGCCATCTTGAACGTCTCTCTACTCCTCTAGCATCCGCGAAGAATCCTTGGCTCGCTTTTGTCGAAAGTTTCGCGATTCTATCGTCAATTCTTATCGTTCAACGTAAAACGTAACCGTTGCGCGTACGCGTGCTGTCATCGTTTTGTAACTTCGACAGGGCGCGTATCAACAGAGGCGTCGGACAACGACGATCCTGTTTTCTTTTCTTTTTTCCTCTTCTTCATTTATTTCCAGCGTGTAATCAACGTCGTTCGTCCGCTCCGCGCTCGCAGCCACGGTTTCGAAAGCGTTATCTAATGACCCAATTACATTAACGAACCAAAAACGTTCCTAATCAGCATGAAATTAATTAAACCTGGAGATAGATGCCACTACGGTTGATCTCTCGTTGATTTCTGTTTCCTGAATCGACAAGTTTATTCACCACAAAGTGAGGCGAAGCATTGTGAGGGTGTTGCTTGTCAGAATGAAATATTTTTTTTTTTTTTATGCATATATTACCTGAGATTAGGGTCGTACCCATCTGTAACCCACCGACAAAGTGGGATATACAATGTCATTTGCAATGAGATTTTTATTTTTTTACGATAATTGAAGTTTGGAGAGAAAAATTTGTCAACAAATTTTCGCATTGACTAAAGAGTTTGGTAAATAATTTGAATTAAAAAATTTGTAATGATCTTCCTTGCTTTTAAATGTAAAATAGAGTGGCCAGATCGAATTCGATAAATGTTAAGAGCACCTTGATGCGATAAGGAATTTTATTCGGATCAAATATTATTAGTATGGATTAAATATTAATAATACGAGAATGGAAGGGTTAACGGCGTAGACGATTGAAATACGCAAGAATGAACTGTGTCGCGGACATGAATGGGCATCTATCTCAATGGAATTAAATCGCACGCGCCGCTTTATATCAGGCTGCATCCTGGAGCCCGGTTATCATCTATCGGCCGCCCTAAATAGAAACGTTGCTTCTCGAGGTCGCTAGCTGCTTCCTTTGACGCCCATATCTCACGCTGTAAAACAGGACACGTGTCCTTCCATTGGAAAAAGTGACCTAACCGTCGCGATAACCGACGAAACAGCTCGATCTGTTATCTTCTAGAAGATTTCTTACGGAAATAACAGCGACGAAGAACGCGTAACCGTTTTAATTTTTATTCTCGTACATAAAAAGATGTAATTCTCGTCAATGAATACAGTTTGCCTGGAAATTTTTATTTCAATTTAAGAAGAATGTTGTTCGTTATGTTCATTATGTTTTATAGCATCGGTCCTTTGAAAAATTTGTATTGCTTAACACTTAGCCGAGATTTCCCATTTTTCCCTCAACAAAGAGCTGCAATTGATTTTATTTACTTTTTATTAGTAATCATTACTAGTGATTATTACTTTTTATTAGTAGTTATTAATCTGTCTTGAACTGGAGTTGTTCACAGTTCATCGAATCCATTTTCTACCCTTTCAAAGTACAATGTTTAATAAATTCAACACCAGTTCAAAGGCTAACTAATAACAAAAGTAAATAGAATCAGTGGCGGTAGTTTGTTGAGGAAAAAATGGGAAATCTGTCCATTAGATTGGCCAAGTGCTAAATAAGCGGAATTTTCGATATTTCCAAGTATGAGCGTCCAGCTTTGAACACCGTTTAAGTCACTTTAACCACTATCATTGCAGTGGAATAAATAAATTTTATCTTATATGCCCAGTCACGCCGGTGTACAAGCTAGCTAATTTGACGTCCGTGTAAATTTTAGAACTTGTCTCATTAACCTTCCAAGCACGCGCGCACAGTGCCGTGGGATTACATAAGATGAAGTGAAAATCATGAAACTGAAAATAACCGCGGCAACGCGAGTGTCTCGTGAAAGGCTTTGAAATTAGTTCCGAGGAGTGTAGAGAGGAGGACTTAACGAAGTTGTAACCATTGAACATCGCGCGAGCCACTTCACCAAAATAACCGCTATTTAAATAAATAACGATGCTTGCACTCACCCTCCCCCCCCTGCCCATGGTATACACGCAGACAGGATCCCGTTTGTTAGGTGGCTCCGTTTTCAGATGGATGTTTATTTATCCAACTACGACCAAATTCTCTTCCGATCTGTATACAATTTAACGGCACGACAAGCCGAATTCAAACAAACGTAACTAGAGCCACGATAATGGAGACAAGCTATGGAAGAAAATAATATGCTGATCTATCGATCATTGTGTTTGGGGAATAGAATATTATATGTTCAATGTGTGTATCGAAGTTTGAAGATTGCAGCTTCTTAACACCGTTTTTTGAAGACTTTCCGTTCAGGGGCGTATGCGATCCACACTTTTACGATTAAATAATGTTTTTGACCTATGTATGCCTTACAATTTTTCAATAGTACAAAACCGTAATTAAGATTTTTTAAATATTTTTGATTTTACAATGAAAACACCCACCCAATGGTTTGAACAGAAAATATATATATAAATATGTATACGTGGCACGGAACGTGTTAACGATTAATGAAGTATGTACTTGGTACACGTGTTTTTCAATCGGTCGATTCTTTACACATTTACATCTTTATATAACACAAGTTCAGAGGCCTCGATTTTCAGTTTGTAACGTTACCGCGAGAGATTGCTTACTGAAGAAATATTTCTCTTCCGGTGAAGATCTGTCTACGCTAGTACCTTCAAATACAATTTCCATGGATTCAAACGAAATAACAGCGGCACTGTTAACAAACTTCCTGTCGCCGCCTTTCACTTTTACGGTAACATCGCTCCAATACTTTTTATTCAACGGGTATATGTTTTGTATTATTATAGTTCTGTGATATTTTTCTGAGCCTTCGGCTATTGTTTAGACACCTGATTTGTGAAAGTACAGATAAAAATCAAACACGACCGCATGGAAATTTTTGCGTTAGACTGATACAATTGAAAAGCAGATTTTATAGAAATATGCACTATCGAACACAAAACTTTGAGAGCACAAAATTAGAGTGCTGTCACCTTAACACTACATTTACGGACGTTCTTTGTATATCTATTTCCAATATACATATACTAAGAAACTTGTATACATTATGCAGAATTTGAAGTTGCGGAACTGAGAAGAAAATAGATTAGGGTATATTTGTATCACTCCGTCGATAAAAGTTAACAAAAATTATTAATAACAGTAGTTCTTCAATTTATAATTTATTAATTTTAGTATTAATTAAACTAATTATTAATAACAGAAGTTCTTCAATTTATAATTTATTAATTTTAGTATTAATTATACTAAATATTAAATTATTAATAACAGAAGTTTTTAGGCCAAGAAACAAAATTCGTTCGGACTCCCGATCGCTCTCGCCTACGTCTTTCTTCTTTTTCACACCGTACCCTCGCTTTTTCTCCCTTACGCAAAAATTTAGCACTAATTTCTAGCTCAACCAAAGGTTGAACCGAAAAGTGCTTCCGAACTTTTTCACGGTCGCGTACGTTTGCCTGAAATTCGCAGGTCAGCGATCGGGGAATCGCAGAGGCGGTTTCCAGAGCGGAAGGAAAATCAATAGGGTCGGGAGAGCTGGAAATCCTGGCGACAGCCTAACAATCGCCACGCACTAATTAACTGAACGCAATCGCGTTCGCTAATCGGCCACCGGTGGCTTCGGGATCCCGGGGATTACAGAAACCCGTCCCGCTATCAGTTAGTCGCACGTGCGACGCGATTTGTCATCCGGTCGAATTCGTCAATGAGGGATCGGTTAGAGAAGGGGTTAAACCGCGGGCGGCACGTGGCGGATTTTCGACGGCTGGAATCGCTAATAATCCTGGATCTCGTAATTTCGCGAACGTCCATAACAGGTGGCAGGACGTTCTCCGTTCTCGTGACGGAAATGTGACTGTTATTGATCGAGGATCCACGATCGATTTAACTCTGGATTCATAAACATGCACGGGAGATACGCTATTATTAAACATTCGTCTCTCACATGAACATATTATATTTGTAGAAGTCTTTATTGTGTGTTATTATAGGATGATTGAATGATAGATACACTGTGATGGATTGATTGCGATAGATCGAATGTGTAACTGTGTTGTCGCGTCCAAGAAGGTCCTGTATTTATATTCCCTGGACGCGTTGAGAGGGGGAAAATTTGGAGACATGGAAAGGACTCTGCGAGTGTTTTTTTTTGGATTCTAGTGAGGTTGCAATCAAACGCCCGTGGTAATGAAGGTCGCCTGGCCATTTGGGCCGAAGGACGGGCCCTAGTTCAGGCCATGTTGTAAAGCGTTTGATGCAGCTCCATAGAACACCCGCAGGGGTTCCATGTCACCACATATTATATAGATGATTTAGGGTTTAGGGATTGATTTGTGACTTGGTATTAAAATACCAGTACTAATAGGGATAAACTATATTTATTTATAAATAAATGGTAAAAATTAGACGTAAAAATTGAAGACTAGTGCTGATAAATGAAAACCAGATGGATAGATCGGTTTTACAGATGACAGTTGCCAGGAATCATCGATAAAGAAGGTTTACAGTTATACCTGACGGTTTCGATCATTTCGATCACCGTAACGAAAGATAATTAACAAACCTGGTCGGGACGCGATGGCGATTAACCCTTTGCACTCGAAAGACGAGTCTCTGTGTTCAAAAGTTTTCAAGTATAAAACACTGAAATTAGAAAAATCAGAATTTACTTGTCTTAACGTTCGTTCAATTCAAATAAAGGCTGTTGAAATTTTCAAACACTTGCAAAATTGCTATCGTTTGATTATCAGCAATCACCTCTCGAGCGCGAAGGGTTAATAAAAGTCGTGCGCGTTGACGCCGCGATCGAGCGTCCCCGTCGATCGTTGCACGGACGCGTTAATCCGGTTTGTCGAAATTGAATCGGCGCGTATTGTTCGCCCCGCAACGCCGCGCATTAATTAACAAACGGACGTTAACGTTCGCCCGCCGATCGCGTCCGTCGAATTTCGCGCGACGCAGCGTCGGAATGAAATTCGCTGGGCGGATAGCACGATCGAGACGCGTTTATTATGTTGCACGGGGGCTTAACCCCTTGGCGATGGTCTCCGTATTTCGTACGAGCCGCACGTTTATGCACGGCAACGTAAATTACTTAGCCGGTCATCCCTGCTGGCACAGTTTCGAAGCTTATAGATAGTTCCCTTATGAATTATTAATATTATTTTTGTTCGAAACTTCGTGAGCTTCATCGTACTGTGCACCGTTGGTTTATGAATGAATCGTCGCGTAAGTACGGAGTGTACGTAACGGTGCCGGAACAGGTGGCGAAATTTTGGTACCGTAGGTATTCTGTCGTTTGAAATATTTATACAAAAATTGAAATGTTAAACAATGCATTTACATTTAACCCCGTTGTGCTTGGAAGGCGACTGTTAGTCGCCAAATGATAAATTCGCAAATTTTCAAACTTCAGTTAGTTTGTTTATTAATCAGATCTGGAGGTAAACTAGTCATATATGTAAATTTTCACCAAACAAATGAAGTTTAATATAAGCGGATCTTAGTAAATATTTTACGCTTGAAAATTTTTGAATTTAATATTATCAGACGATCAACAGCTATCTCTCAATCGCAAAGGGTTAAATTTAAAAAATATTTAAATTGGCGACTTTTACGATACATTATTTATTTCTGATTGGAAGAAAATAAAAACGTTCGCTCGTACGACGTTTTTCCATTTTTCGGGAAAGTAAGGTATGATACCAAAGTTTGGCTACCTATTCGTGTGAAGTGAAGATGATTAATTTTTAACTAATTATAGCTTGTTTAAATTATGCTTTGTGAACTCGTGGTTCAAAGACCACTCAGTTAAGATTCTGCTAGGTAAAATATACCGAATACCCGTGGGATGGTGATCTAGGTAAAAGCAATATTAATATGTGACGTATGAAATAATTTAGTTCCATAATTTCTCCGGTTTATTATTCTTTAGTCTTTCATGGGCTATTAGAAAAAGATCAAAGATAAGCGGAATGAAATATCGTAGAAACTATTGAATTATTTTTATTTCTTCAATAGATAACGCAATTCGAAAGCAAATTGTTGTATCTTATCGCGGAACTGCATCGTTTGTTTAACCGCGTTTCTTAAGCTTTTCATTCAAGCATTATACGATATATGTATCGCGTTTACGAGTTCAAAACAATTTGTTCAAGGTTACACGATTTTAAGGGGAGAAAAGAAGAAGTATATTTTCAGAACCCGACCAACTGCTTTGATCGTTTTAACGTCAGCATCGAGTTGACGAACTACCGAACGGAAAAATAACGCAATGGTTAATCCCCAGGAGGGATCATCTGGACTTATCTCACCAACCCTCCAAACTGGCCATAAATTCAATAAAACCTTCCCTCGAAGAAATCCCCTTCTATGAATCACCGCTACCAGTTCTACGCTCATTGTAATCAATTGAAGCTCGATCGAATCGAGTGCAACCAATTCGTTCGCTTGTTATGACGCAGCGTCGTAATAATGTAACAGGGTACAGTGATTTAGCTATCGAGAGCTCCCTCTATCGTATTTACTTCGTGTTATCACGATAATCATTATATTATGTTAATTTCTTCCCGATTACAATTTTCAAACTCAATCAGCTATTATCTTTGAAACGCTCATTCGTCCTCTTTACATCAATACCTATCCCCAGGCATCATTCCTCAGTTGCGCTTTGTTCCTGAAAAATAATAATTAATTAAACAATAATTTACTGCGCTACCAACACCTACTACCCTAAATCTCTAGGTTGCGTGTTGCTGCTGAAACATAATAGTACGCCTACCCCTATCTCATCGCTAGAAAATCCCAATTTTTGGGCTCAAAGGGTTAACGAAGAAGCATGGCGAAGAAGTCTATCGTCTCCTATCGTCCCGGTGCTTGGCAGTTTCGCGGGGGCGTTCGAGTATGAATGAGTAAGAGAGATCCCCACCAGGATCCATAGCTCTCTCCCACCCTCGCCTCGAGTTGTTCTCTTCTTCTCTTTCGGTCCCTACACCCTGTCGCTGCTTTTCGTCCCCCTTTCCTCCTCAACCTTCTCTGTGCCACGTCTCTCTCTCTCTCTCTCTCTCTCTCTCTTTTCCCCCTTCCCTCCTTCCGTCTCGTTTCCTCCCCCTGTTCGTCCACCATAAAACTCTCTTCGTCTGCGGTCGTCGTTCCTCTCGCACTCCGTCCCCTTTCCTCTCCCTCTCGGCGAACCGAAAGCGGCTCTCGGTATCGGGGGTCGGTTCTCTCTGCGTGTTCCGCGCTTCTTTCGGCCAGTTTTCTCCCGCGAGTTGCACGCGCGCGTCCTTTCGCGAGGACTCGAACCGTGGCACCGGTCTCACGTCGCCGCGACTTGAACGGGATTACAGGGTGAAGGAGAGAAAGAGAGGAACGAAGGGAGAGAGAGGGACTTTCGTCGAGGATTCCCGCTGGACGGGGAACTGTCATCCGTCAAGATGCGCCGTCGATGCTCACGGTTAGTCCTAATGGATCGTTCACGTAGTTTCTATCTCTTTTCGTTCTTTTCCTCTTTTTCCGATCATCCGCGATGCTGGCGAACAGGGAACGTTGGATGGTCTCCGACGGGCTCGAATTTTGTTCCCGCTCGGGCAGGATCGATTTAGAAAGGATGCGGCGGTGAGAGTGAACCGGTGATAGTGAATATGTTAAGGTTTCAATTATTCGAAAGCCACTCGGTTGTTTAAGTTGTGAGCATTTTGGGATTACGAGACGGTTTCTGTACTGTAGACAGAAACCTTAAAGTCGCTTCGTGTCCTCGGGGAGCGCAAGGATTTGACAGAGAAGAGGAATTTAGAATCGTGTCGTTTTTTGGAGAATTGTTTGGTTAAAGTTGAGGAGGCTGTTATTAAACGCTTGCTTCTTTAGGGGTTATACATGTTTTAAATCTGTATCCGATACAGAGAACGTTGAAATATCGTACGAAATTTGTACTTGCTAAACCGTAATTAAACCGAAAATTAATCCTTATCGTAGTCTTCTTGATGTTTGTTCTACCAGTGTGATACGTGCTAAAAATCAAGGGATTCATATCTGCCATATCAATTTCAAATTGATGGGAAAGTTCTGAATTGAAAAGAAAGTGATCCCTGAATCTTCGATAGTATGTGTATAGTATTCACTTGAAAATGATCATCCAACGTTTCGTTTACTATTTCAATTCCGTTAAAAAGACTGTGGAACCTTTTCCTATCGAAATTAAAATTCTAACCGAAACAAAAATTCGTTTCCCGACAAACTTTTACGAGTTAATTAACATTTGCATTTTCTTCGTATAATTTAAAAATTTTGCTGTCATTCCGCGAACGAATGCGTCGAGAAAGTGATCCAACAAAATTGTTTCGATACAATTCAACGAATAAAATAACGTTTCCTAAATATTTGACTCAAACCATTTTCACGATCGCCGACGCAAACGTACTTTAATCGTCCACAGTTCTAACGTTAATTAACCGTTCCACGAACGATCGTTTCGCGCTATTCCATCCAGTGTCCCTCCTCTGTTCCGTTTGCATATTCCATCGTGGTGAATCGTGTCGCTGGTTACTATTAAGGGGCCATCCACGTAGCACGCGTTCCATTATTCATAGCACCGTTTCTACGCGCTCATCGACCGATCGCTCGTAAATCGCCGGCTCACTTTTCATTAAGACGTCCGCGGGCAGACTGAATGAACGGCTGAATGAATTTCCACAACCCATCCCTCGTTCTGTCCACCCGCCCTTGAACGCCACCGCGGACTGGGTCACAAGACTGTCCTGTTTTGCATCCCCGCGATTTTCAGGATTCCGCAAGCGTGTGCGATTTTTGAAAACGGACAATTGCGGTCAGCTCGATGGTTGGCGGCTTGAAGGATTGAACGTTCGATGCGATGGGATGAGTCAGAGGTAGCGCGGTTTGGGTTTTCTGGCAGTTGCGAGAAGTATGTTAATTTCGAGTGACTTTTCGTTGGAATCAGCTGTTTATGGAGTATTCTTCCTTGTAATTTTTTCTTGTGCAATGCGTTCGTGGAATCGAATGTTGTGATCTATTTCTATCATATCTACAAGTCTCGTAACGGTAGAAATTTTGTTTCGTTTTAACGATTTACCGACTGGGGAGCCTATTAATCGGGTTTTTGCATGCTTCCCTTGGAAATTTTATAACGTTTCTTTATACGAAGGTAATGCATTTCTAAGCGACATCGTATGTATGCTATGAAGAGATGTTAAACTAGTAATTAGGCGAAAAAAATATCATTTAATAATAAAATCATTAGTGATGCATCTACCCTAAAATGAGAGTCGGTCGGGATTGAGTACGTTGAATCACTAACCGGTAATGTGTTAATCACGATCAACGTAAGTGCGGGCTTTCGACTGAAACGATCGACCGTTTAATTGATTTGAGTATTATCGTTCACTTGGTCTGCCAAATTCCTGAACGATAGGGACTTTCACTCGTTACAATTACGTGTAACCGTACATTAGCGTCGCCGATGCCTCGCAATCTGGTTTATCGTTCAGTTTCACGATGATCAGAAGTTTTATCCCGTTCTAATAATACACACGTATACACACGGAGAGGAAACTTTTTACGATTCTATTTCAAGCCTGTGTCCACGTTTAACGAACGATTAGCGAAAACCGTTTAATAAGATCCGCAAACCGAGCCACCCGTGCAAAGCACGTCCAATTACAGACCCGGGACATCTATCGCGCCGCGATCTCGGAAAAGGCACCAGAAACGATCCGAACCAAATTCGATACCAATAAAACCGCCATTAACTCCGGTTCTCCATCCGCCGTGTGCACGGAGACGAGCGAAACGAAAGAATTCAAGGAAAGGGCCGAACGAGAGGGAGCAAGCGAGCGAGCAAACCGTGTCCAAAGAATCAAATTCCCTCCCCGCGCCTCTTTGTAAAGTACCATCGTCTGTTTATCGAGGAAAAAAAGAGCGTACGTATGTACCAAACGAAACGCGACAGCCGGTGTAAGAGAAACAGACAGAGAAAGATCACGAGACATCACTGGGGAGAAAGGGAGAATGAATGAGAGAGAGAGTGTGTGTGAGGAGAAAAGAGAACAGAAAGAGAGAGAGGGAGAGGGAGAGAGAGTGAGAGAGGAGAGAAGAGAACAGAGAGTGAGAGAGTGAAAAGAGAGAAGAGAACAGAGAGAGAGAGAATGAGAGAAGAAAAGAGAACAGAAAAAGAGAGAGTGAGAGAAGAAAAGAGAACAGACAGAGAGAGAGTGAGAGAAGAAAAGAGAACAGAAAGAGAGAGAGTGAGAGAAGAAAAGAGAACAGAAAGAAAGAGAGGGAGAGGGAGAGAGAGAATGAGAGGAGAGAAGAGAACACAGAGAGAGAGAGAGAAAAAAGGAAGAGAGTGAAAGAAGAGAAGAGACCAAAGAGAGAGAAGAGGAAAGATCAGAGAGAGAAAGAGAAAGAGAGAGAGAGAGTGAGAAGGGGGAGAAATTGACGGTGACTTGAGTGTCAGAAGGCCGCAGGCTCGTGGTCCCTGACCGGTCGACGCAGCCTCCTCCCGGTTCCAGAGAATCAGAGTCACGTTCAGTCAGTGGCCGACTCCCGTCCGCGGAGGTGGTGCGCGTTGTCGTTCCTTCGACTGTTGTATCAGTGTAGAGAGGGGTTTTTCCGGTCTCCCTGCGGTGGTCCCGGCCGATCCTCAATGGGAATGACGGCCAGCAGGAGCACGTGGTTAGTGTTTAACATATTATATTCATTTCCTTCGATCTTCGTTATAGTATTAAGGAGAACCAGAGACTTTAAGGCTTACGCGTTAGTTACAGGGTTAGACCTTTGCTTATTGTTAGGCTTTGCAGTGACGGAGCGTTAATTGATCGTCACACACAATTCAGTTGACATTCGAACAAGCGGGACGTAATTTTCCTGGACCTTCCTTGGAAAATCAAAGAGAAACGAGTTTTTAAACTTTACTATTTTCCAAGTTTTGCGATTCGATTGCTATGCATAGTTTAATCGAAGTCGAGGGAATGGTTCGAAGTTACTTTCTCGGTTTCTTGGTCGCGTCCTTGATTTTCGTTCGGACCAACTGACGTTTGTAGATGGCTTCGATTTGGGATTTCACACGGCGGGGAAACAGTGGTTCGGTGTTGCGTTGGTATTAGTGAAGAAACTCGTAAAAAAGCTCTAAAAATAGACGCTCCACGCATTTTTATCGGTCTCATTACTTCGCTTATCCGAGTGTTACGCCACATACGCGCGTCGCGGCACAATTGTGACATAATTGTTGCGATGCCGCTTCTTTCGCCGGCTTTTCGGTCCCTCTTCGTCCAATCAAGTTCTTCTTGGTCCGCGGAAAACAAGGATACCGAGCGAGAATGTACGCGAACGCGTGGTAAGCAACGATTTAATTTCCCATCTTGATTCGCTATCGTTTCAGCCTGTCTTTTATTAATTAGGATATTGATCGTTTAAGAAACGCGCGAGAAAATCGTTCGAGTATTAAGTAACAAGATAAGAGACGTTTGATGATTCACGAGAGCCACTAAGATTGGTGTAATCACATTTTGCGTTCGACATTTTGAACTTAAAAGAAGAATTTTCTACTTTATTAAAATATTCCTCTTCGAGCGATTAGAAAATCCCGTGTTCATATTACATCGCAGGGTAATCAATGTATTCTTAGGAATCCGTTATATTTTGCGAATTACACGTTTTAGCAGATGGTACACGTACAGCTATATCGAAAATATGTCTATCCCAGAAACCCACATCAATTATTATCTTTAAGTATCCAGATACCCTCAATTAGTTTCGACAACAATGTCTTTGCTCTAGTTATTTCAAAAGTTTTTCAGTTGCACTCTACGGATTTCGTATCCGGTACGAAATTTCCGAAATTATATTTCGAAGAAAAAGAT
>JAOPTO010001954.1:0-27663 GCA_033822845.1 Tetrapedia diversipes | reverse complement strand
TTTTGCGCTTTAAGCTTCTCGTTCTCGATGACGAGTTCGAGAAGCTTTTTCTCCATCAGGCCCCATTTGGCCATAACTGTCTTTATGGTCGCTAAGCTGACCTTACTATTTTCGCTCAATAGAGCGTTTTCGAGGTCTGACCTCATGTTTCTGATTTCGTTGAGGTGAGAGCCGCCACAGCTCTCCACCTCCATTTCTGACTCTACCGAGTCCGATTGCATCACTGGGGGAGTAGTCCCCCTCAGCCTTTTTCTCTTCGGTGCGCTGGTGGACGCCTTCCTCGTCGCACCAGCGCTCTTTATCGACTCATCATCCGAGGAGCTGGTAGTGGACAGCTCCTCGTTTTGTCTAGGGTTGGTTGTTTTAGGTTTTGTAGAAATCATAATTTTAGGTTGGGCCCACTTCAACATGAGAGCATCCATGGGCCCCAAAAAGCAACGTATGAAAAGAGGTCGATCTGGGCAGAGCATCGTTACCCAGACAAGCCAATATACCACCGGGGATTGGCAGGTTCCCGGGGACCGGACGCTAGTTACAGATGCACCCATCTGCACACGCTACGGCGCCTAGTCCGTCTCGTGCCTCGTCGCCGCGCCCGCTCAGCTTAAGGTTAGGGATTCTTTTATAGAGGCGCTCATCCTCGCGGTTCAGCCAGCTAAGGCAAGACCCCCGCTCCTGCGAAACATGACCACAGGTTTACGGTGTGTGTGTGACTCAAGTTACCCCGGGTTCGTTAGGCCCGTACTGCAACACCAAAGCACTGTCATGCGACAGCCAGTGTGTCAGCAGCCCCTGAGGTTTTTAGTGACTCTTTCGGGGATCCCATTCTCATTTGTGTACAATTCCATAAATCAACATAGTTGCTCCTTTTTCATTTTGCATCCAATGATTTCCTTTCTTTATGTGGCTACTATTATTTCGCCGTGGTGGTCCCCGTCCACCGGTTCGACGATATCTCTCGCAATTGTGAATGCCTCGATAGGATGCTGGCTAGCGGCTGTGGGTTCCACGCCACAAGGACCGTCCGGACGGTCCCAACGATCCACGTTCATCACCGGGCCTCACGTCGTAACAGAGCACCCGATGTGGTTAGCTTCGCAGGCTGACGGCAAGCCGCCCCCTGTATATCCTGAGCACTGTCAAGTATGTGTAAGGACAGGCCATTTCGTGGGATACAGACCGTAGGGCTAGAGCCACTGACGAAGTCCAGTGACTCCCCCCTGAATGAACGCTTCACGGCCTATTGCTGCAGAGTCAAGCTCTCACCAACACCCGTAGACATCGCACAAGTCGAGGTCACCTCGTCTCATATGCCCCGTGAGGGGGTTTGCCACTTACTCTTTCGCCCTCTGCATTGAACAGAGACCCAGGTGCACCGCGTGGAGGTGAGGTAAGTGGACTTTGACCGAACCGGCCCGCCAACTTCGCCGAAGTTTTACCTTATTGTAAGCTAAAACCTACAAGGATAAACATCAGTTTCATCGTGGTTTCCCCAAGGGGATGCCGGTCCAGCCTCATACACCCAGTAGATAGGGACAGAACGTCATTTTGATTTAACGTGCAGTACCTGGCATAGCCTTACCTACACGGCCCCCATGGGCGAGGAGTTGGGATACGCCCAACCAGCGCGCAGCCGCCACCGCGCACGGCTGCTACCTTTTTAACCGACCAGTGCAAGCTGTCAGATACCCTGGTGTGGGGGGCGACCTTTCTAAAATCACTTCCAGCTCTGCAGGCTGGCGCCCGAGCTGTTTGAGCGCAGCTCACCCGCCGGGTTTTCACACCCTCGCCCGCGATATGGGCTATACCATCTGCCACCACGAGGCCAACACCAATTGGTTGACTGAGGGGGACACCGACCCTCGGGCTAACAAGTCAACCTCCCGTGGTACCAGTGTTAGAGTCATACTGGTCATACTCCAGGCTGAGTCTCCGAAGAGACCCGCTACCCAATAACCCCATGGCCTGGGTACGCCAACGATTCAGGCACCTCGGGTTCGTCAAGCCCGTACTGGGGCCTCCACTGGCCAACCCAGCCCCTGAGGGGATGTAGATAGGGACATCATCATCATCATCATCATTTCTATCTCAGCTATGCAGCAAGCGAGCTCCCACTCATAGCTGCCTCGGTTCTATTCTCTGATTGCTATGTAGCAATCAATAGCTGGATTTTCCTTCTTGAACCAACTTACTCATTGAGCATTGGTTGGCTCTGGATTTCTTTCGATGGTATTTCATTCTTTAAGGGTCGCTTAGCCACCGGGTCCCTCAACCTACAGAGTTCGCCGGTGTTACCGTCCCATGCCGCGTGGAGGCGGACCCTGTTCTACTTAGATCAGTGTCTATTGATTCTATGTATTTACTCCGTTCCAGAATTATATTCTTGGCAACGGAGTTAAACTTTTCAAACTCAGCCTTAGTGTTTATCAAGCGGCTTTTTCGTTCTTGCCCCTGGGGCCTCTGAACACCTCTAATACTTTCGTAAAGAGGGCAGCTCCCCAGAATATGGTTCACAGTTTCTTCGCAGTCTTTGCACAGAGGACACATACCCGTGGTGGCGGCTTTCCTCTTAAAGAGGGTTGCGTTAAATGGCCCGTAGCCGGTGATGAAGTACACACAGTGTCTTCCCGGCCAGAACCATTTATTTTCTGTCTTAAAATCCACCAGTGGGATAAACTCGTAGGTCGTTCGACCATGGGAGTCGTTATCCCACCTCTCTTGCCATTTATCTCTAATCACTCGGTTAATAGATCGATATTCTTCTTTGAGAATCTCGAGTGTTAGATCGTCTCGTTCTTCGTAGGCGTAATCTTTCCACTGTACCGCGGTGTTCTTTCGAACCCGGGCACATAGTCCTATTCTTATAATCTCCAAATCAATTGGTAGGACGCCAGCGATGACCTGCATCGCTGCTGTGGATGTCGTTCTACATGCCTTTGTCATTATGAGCAAGATAGCTCTTTGAGCGGCGAAAATGTGTCGTGAGACATGCGTTTTGCTAACTCTGTCGAGCCACGCTGCTGCACCATATGATATTATCGGCAGAAATACCGACTTATAGAGTGTGTACAAAACACTGGCTTTGATTCCCCATTCTTCATGGGCTACTCTTTTTAGAGTAAGTATAAACTTTACAGTTTTATCTCTTATATATTTTGCGTGAGCTATGAAATTGAAATTCCGGTCTATGACCATACCAAGATATTTTGTTTGCTCCGCATATTTTATGTTCTTATCACCCAATTTTAAGATTGGGTGTCTCTCTTTGTCAAATTTGCCTTTCAACATGATTCCACATGTTTTGTCAGAGGATAACTTTAATTTGTGCAATGTGCACCATTTGTCCAAAATACCCAGCGCTTTCGTTCCCAGGGTCTCTAGACCTGCTCGCGAATTGGCCTTGACCAGCAAGACCAAATCGTCGGCATATGCAATACTTTCAACTTCGCTTTTAGCGAAGTTGTTGTCAAATTCGTGCAGCAGCACGTCCATACACCAGCACCACGCCACTGGTCCAATTACGGATCCCTGTGGGCAGCCCTTTTTCATTGTGCTGGATATGCGTCTAGCGTTCGAGTTCGAATTGATAATCATCTTTCTCCTCTTAAAGTAAGATACTATCAAGCGAACGATCGTACTGCTGCATTCAGAGTCGATTAGTCTTTTTACTATGGCGGGCCACCATAGATTGTCAAAGGCCCCCTCTATGTCCATAAAGAGGGCCAGAATGTATTTCTTATCGGGGCTCAAGGCCCCTTCTCGAAGTTTAAGAAGGGCGTCCTCAGTGGAACAACCCTTCTTGAATCCAAACTGACACTTGTGGGCTAGGCCCTTGTCAGTATATTGCTTTTGGATTCTATTTACAATTATCCTCTCAAAGACCTTCCCAAGCATTGAGAGGAGAGCAATCGGCCGGTAGGAACTCGTTTTCATCCTGTCACGATTTTTGTCTTTTAGGATTAGTCGCAGGCGAGCCTGCTTCCAAATCCTTGGAAAGGTAGCGTTCGAGAGGCAGTTGTTATACAACGCCAGTAATACTTCCCCGTGGCACTTGTAGAGGTGCTTCAAAATCTCAGGTTTAACCTGGTCAAGGCCTGGGGCTTTCTTACTTTTGCACTTTCCGATGGCTTCGTCGATTTCTTCTCGACTTACAGGGCGTTCGATATTGCAATTCCTGTAGAGTGCGATTTGCTGCTTTACCTCCAGATGTACCCCAACATCTGAAGAGCAATTACCATCTTGAGGAACGACCTGACTCAAAATTTGCGCCATTGTCTCCCTCCAGGTTAGGGTGATATCTCCATTCGCCAGCCTCACTGACGAGACCGGCTCGTCAGGAGTTAGCTTATCTCGGCAGATTTTATACACGATTCCCCAGGGATCCCTATTGCCCTCTTCGAGGACAAAGTTCTTCCAGGAGTCTCGCTTATGTTTTCGGATCTCAGAGGTGTACTTGTTCCTAGCTGTTCGATATTTCTCTTGAACGTTTTCGACCTCGTCATTAATCCTCAACCTCCTAACCCGGGTAAGTTCTTTCTTACAACGGTTCGCAATCTTACGAAGGGTGGTCAGTTCCTCACTCCACCAGGGTACCCTGATGGGTGGTTTACGGATCAAAGGTATTGCTTTGTCGCAGCTCGTTCGAATTGCACTCTTCAGGGACCTAGCAGCCGTGTCAGGGGTGCTGGTCGTCAGGCGTTCAAGGAAGTCATCGTTGAGTGCATCATCGTGACAGGCCTTCAGATAATTCCAATCGGCCTTTTTCAGGTTGTAACCAGACTTTTCACTTCGTCTGGCTACTACACCTGGTTTAACGGACATGAGCTTAATTTCGATCAGACTGTGGTCGCTCACGTCACAGTCTTCTGAGACAGTCCATTCTATAGGCCTCCCCAGCAAGCTGGGGGTGATCAATGTCAAATCTATATTTGATTCGCCTCTGCTTGTAACAAAGGTCGGTCTGGCGTTCGATCGATTTAAGACATGTAAATTGTTGACGCAGAGGAATTCTTCAAGAACCTTTCCCCTGTCGTCAGTAACGTTCGAATGCCATAGAATGGACTTCGCATTCGCATCAAGTGTCACTATAATGTTCTTGCCTCTAAGCTTGTTTAATAGAGCTTCAACCTTCTCGAGGATGGGCTCTATTGCAAGTGAATACTGGCAATACGCATTAATAATGAACAGTTCATCAAGCCCAGGTTTGATGCTAAAGCACATGACATGTGCTGTGTCTTCAAGTCCTACTTGAAAGACTTCGAGGTTTTTGTCTGCCACTACCGCAGCAACCCAAGGGTTCTTGCAGCTCGGCTGCAGTACTGTCATTCGACTCGAATAACCCTTGACCCTGCCTTTGTAGGCATACGGCTCCTGAAGACAGAGTACTTGAATAGTTCCTTCCTCTAATTTCTTTAGGAGGTTGGATGCTGCAGCGGCAGACCTCTGGGCGTTGATTTGCGCGAGCTTGATCATCATTGGGCTAGCCTAGATCTATATCGCTCGACTTCTTTCATGTAGACCGGGCAGGTCTTAGACTTGACTTCGTGGTCAGTCTTTTCTCTTTTCGCCCTCGTGCAGTTAATGCACTTGGGCTTCGTCACCTTTTTCTTGCAGTCACCTTTTAGGTGACCGCTCTCACCACACTTCTCGCAGATCTGACTATCTGCCTTGCACGCCTTAGCGACGTGTCCGTACCCATGGCACTTGTAGCACCGGGTAACATTGATATACTCCCGAACTCGATACGAGCTCCAGAGCATATATATCTTTCCTTTGGAGACCAGCTCCGTAAACTCTGGACGTGGGAGTTCCACAATCCAGTTTCTATTTTTGTCTTTCGACACATAGCTGTGGCGGAAGTGGACGGCTTCCGCCAGCTTTAGCAACTCGGCTTCCGACTTGCCGGGGAAGTTCTTCGCAAGAAGGTCTTCCTTCAGCTCGTCGGGCTTATATTCGCCGTCAACGTCATATATTATGACGCTGGGGCTGAGCTTCTTTGGCTCTTCAATTTTTAGCCCGGCCTTGGCTAATGAGGAACGCTTTATAATTTCCGCGTCCTCTTTGCTCCCCAGTTCTACTATAACTCCTTTGGAGCGCATCTGCCTTATGCTTTTTATCTTTAACTTGGACCTCTGGGGCCCAAGTTCTTTAGTGAGAGATTTTTTAATCTCTTCACTTGTCCTCTTGTCGGAGTCCTTGCTGGGACGTATCAGCAAGACATCCGACTTTTCCTTTCTGGTAGCCTTCGCTACCGTTGCTAAGGGGGGCGTTCCCTTTTTCGGTGCATTTGCCGAGCCGCACGCTTGCGCGTACGACTGCGGCCTTGTCGGTGGATTCGCCTTAATGGCGTCGTTTTGGGCTTTAAGCTTCTCATTCTCGATAACAAGTTCGAGAAGCTTCTTTTCTAACTGGCCCCATTTGGCCATTACTGTCTTAATCGTGGCTTTATTGATTTTGTTGTTTTCGCACAACAGAGCGGATTCTAATTCTGTCCTCATCTTTTTAACATCATCGAGGTGGGAGCCGCCACAGCTCTCCACCTCCATTGCAGAGGTTTCAGATTCTGATTCTTGGTGCATCACTGGGGGAGTAGTCCCCCTCAGCCTTTTTCTTTTCGGGGCGCTGGTGGACGCCTTCCTCGTCGCACCAGCGCTCATCCCCGTCTCTTCATCAGAGGAGCTGGTAGTGGACAGCTCCTCTTTTGATTGGTATTTTGGTTTGGTTTTGTGTAGGTTTGTATCCATATTTTAGGGTTGGGCCCACTTCAACATGAGAGCATCCATGGGCCCCAAAAAGCAACGTATGAAAATAGGTCCGTCTGGGCAGAGCATCGTTACCCAGATAAGCCAATATACCACCGGGGATTGGCAGGTTCCCGGGGACCGGACGCTAGTTACAGATGCACCCATCTGCACACGTTACGGCGCCTAGTCCGTCTCGTGCCTCGTCGCCACGCCCGCTCAGCTTGAGGTTAGGGATTCTTTTATAGAGGCGCTCATCCTCGCGGTTCAGCCGGCTAAGGCAAGACCCCCGCTCCTGCGAAACATGACCACAGGTTTACGGTGTGTGTATGACTCAAGTCACCCCGGGTTCGTTAGGCCCGTACTGCAACACCGAAGCACTGTCTTGCGACAGCCAGCGTGTCAGCAGCCCCTGAGGTTTTTCGTGTCTCTTTCGGGGAATCCCATTTCATTTTATTCGTGTACATTTTCAATCCCTTCATAGCTGCTCCCTTTTTGAGTTGCATCCAATGATTTCCTTTCATTATTTCATCGTGGTGGTCCCCGTCCACCGGTTCGACGATACCTCTCGCCATTTTGACATTTTACGCATTTGTATATTATATTCACTTCCACGCTGAAACAGTTTCTCGTTAAAATAAAGCACGTATCCAGCATGCTGAACAATATTTTAACGAGCCAAGCGCGTATTCGAAGTGCACCCTGAACGTATCTAAATAAACGGGACAAACTCTTTGTGAAAGTTTCGTATCGCCCTCCTTCTAGTCGCACAAACGCGCCTCAAGAAGAATACAGTGCAACTTTAGCAAAGTATAAATCTATCGTACACAATTTGTACGCCCAACGTGTATCAAAATATATAACGTTATAAAACGTTTGTAAAATCGTCCGATCGCTCGGTTCGAAGAGTTGATGCTCAGTTAGTACAAGTACACACGCCGAAACGTGCATACAGGTAGCCAACATCCCAAAGGGACGCTTTTCCCACATATGGGCCATTCGGTCATAGACACCGACCCGTGGCAATGCTGTGCAGAGAAGTAGATAGGGACAGAACGTCATTTTGATTTAACGTGCAGTACCTGGCATAGCCTTACCTACACGGCCCCCATGGGCGAGGAGTTGGGATACGCCCAACCAGCGCGCAGCCGCCACCGCGCACGGCTGCTACCTTTTTAACCGACCAGTGCAAGCTGTCAGATACCCTGGTGTGGGGGGCGACCTTTCTAAAATCACTTCCAGCTTTGCAGGCTGGCGCCCGAGCTGTTTGAGCGCAGCTCACCCGCCGGGTTTTCACACCCTCGCCCGCGATATGGGCTATACCATCTGCCACCACGAGGCCAACACCAATTGGTTGACTGAGGGGGACACCGACCCTCGGGCTAACAAGTCAACCTCCCGTGGTACCAGTGTTAGAGTCATACTGGTCATACTCCAGGCTGAGTCTCCGAAGAGACCCGCTACCCAATATGCGCTTGCACCCCATGGCCTGGGTACGCCAACGATTCAGGCACCTCGGGTTCGTCAAGCCCGTACTGGAGCCTCCACCGGCCACCCAGCCCCTGAGGGGAGTAGATAGGGACATCATCATCATCATCATTTCCATCTCAGCTATGCAGCAAGCGAGCTCCCACTCATAGCTGCCTCAGTTCTGTTCTCTGATTGCTCTGTGGCAATCTATAGCTGGACGTTCCTTCTTGAACCAACATACTCCTTGAGCATTGGTTGGTTCTGGAGTTCTCTCAATGGTATTTTGTTCTTTAAGGGTCTCTTAGCCACCGGGTCCCTCAACCTACAGAGTTCGCCGGTGTTACCGTCCCATGCCGCGTGGAGGCGGACCCTGTTCTACTTAGATCAGTGTCAATTGATTCTATGTATTTACTCCGTTCCAGAATTATATTCTTGGCAACGGAGTTAAACTTTTCAAACTCAGCCTTAGTGTTTATCAAGCGGCTTTTTCGTTCTTGCCCCTGGGGCCTCTGAACACCTCTAATACTTTCGTAAAGAGGGCAGCTCCCCAGAATATGGTTCACAGTTTCTTCGCAGTCTTTGCACAGAGGACACATACCCGTGGTGGCGGCTTTCCTCTTAAAGAGGGTTGCGTTAAATGGCCCGTAGCCGGTGATGAAGTACACACAGAGTCTTCCCGGCCAGAACCATTTATTTTCTGTCTTAAAATCCACCAGTGGGATAAACTCGTAGGTCGTTCGACCATGGGAGTCGTTATCCCACCTCTCTTGCCATTTATCTCTAATCACTCGGTTAATAGATCGATATTCTTCTTTGAGAATCTCGAGTGTTAGATCGTCTCGTTCTTCGTAGGCGTAATCTTTCCACTGTACCGCGGTGTTCTTTCGAACCCGGGCACATAGTCCTATTCTTATAATCTCCAAATCAATTGGTAGGACGCCAGCGATGACCTGCATCGCTGCTGTGGATGTCGTTCTACATGCCTTTGTCATTATGAGCAAGATAGCTCTTTGAGCGGCGAAAATGTGTCGTGAGACATGCGTTTTGCTAACTCTGTCGAGCCACGCTGCTGCACCATATGATATTATCGGCAGAAATACCGACTTATAGAGTGTGTACAAAACACTGGCTTTGATTCCCCATTCTTCATGGGCTACTCTTTTTAGAGTAAGTATAAACTTTACAGTTTTATCTCTTATATATTTTGCGTGAGCTATGAAATTGAAATTCCGGTCTATGACCATACCAAGATATTTTGTTTGCTCCGCATATTTTATGTTCTTATCACCCAATTTTAAGATTGGGTGTCTCTCTTTGTCAAATTTGCCTTTCAACATGATTCCACATGTTTTGTCAGAGGATAACTTTAATTTGTGCAATGTGCACCATTTGTCCAAAATACTCATCGCTTTCGTTCCCAGGGTCTCTAGACCTGCTCGCGAATTGGCCTTGACCAGCAAGACCAAATCGTCGGCATATGCAATACTTTCAACTTCGCTTTTAGCGAAGTTGTTGTCAAATTCGTGCAGCAGCACGTCCATACACCAACACCACGCTACTGGTCCAATTACGGATCCCTGTGGGCAGCCCTTTTTCATTGTGCTGGATATGCGTCTAGCGTTCGAGTTCGAATTGATAATCATCTTTCTCCTCTTAAAGTAAGATACTATCAAGCGAACGATCGTACTGCTGCATTCAGAGTCGATTAGTCTTTTTACTATGGCGGGCCACCATAGATTGTCAAAGGCCCCCTCTATGTCCATAAAGAGGGCCAGAATGTATTTCTTATCGGGGCTCGAGGCCCCTTCTCGAAGTTTAAGAAGGGCGTCCTCAGTGGAACAACCCTTCTTGAATCCAAACTGACAATTGTGGGCTAGGCCCTTGTCAGTATATTGCTTTTGGATTCTATTTACAATTATCCTCTCAAAGACCTTCCCAAGCATTGAGAGGAGAGCAATCGGCCGGTAGGAACTCGTTTTCATCCTGTCACGATTTTTGTCTTTTAGGATTAGTCGCAGGCGAGCCTGCTTCCAAATCCTTGGAAAGGTAGCGTTCGAGAGGCAGTTGTTATACAACGCCAGTAATACTTCCCCGTGGCACTTGTAGAGGTGCTTCAAAATCTCAGGTTTAACCTGGTCAAGGCCTGGGGCTTTCTTACTTTTGCACTTTCCGATGGCTTCGTCGATTTCTTCTCGACTTACAGGGCGTTCGATATTGCAATTCCTGTAGAGTGCGATTTGCTGCTTTACCTCCAGATGTACCCCAACATCTGAAGAGCAATTACCATCTTGAGGAACGACCTGACTCAAAATTTGCGCCATTGTCTCCCTCCAGGTTAGGGTGATATCTCCATTCGCCAGCCTCACTGACGAGACCGGCTCGTCAGGAGTTAGCTTATCTCGGCAGATTTTATACACGATTCCCCAGGGATCCCTATTGCCCTCTTCGAGGACAAAGTTCTTCCAGGAGTCTCGCTTATGTTTTCGGATCTCAGAGGTGTACTTGTTCCTAGCTGTTCGATATTTCTCTTGAACGTTTTCGACCTCGTCATTAATCCTCAACCTCCTAACCCGGGTAAGTTCTTTCTTACAACGGTTCGCAATCTTACGAAGGGTGGTCAATTCCTCACTCCACCAGGGTACCCTGATGGGTGGTTTACGGATCAAAGGTATTGCTTTGTCGCAGCTCGTTCGAATTGCACTCTTCAGGGACCTAGCAGCCGTGTCAGGGGTGCTGGTCGTCAGGCGTTCAAGGAAGTCATCGTTGAGTGCATCATCGTGACAGGCCTTCAGATAATTCCAATCGGCCTTTTTCAGGTTGTAACCAGACTTTTCACTTCGTCTGGCTACTACACCTGGTTTAACGGACATGAGCTTAATTTCGATCAGACTGTGGTCGCTCACGTCACAGTCTTCTGAGACAGTCCATTCTATAGGCCTCCCCAGCAAGCTGGGGGTGATCAATGTCAAATCTATATTTGATTCGCCTCTGCTTGTAACAAAGGTCGGTCTGGCGTTCGATCGATTTAAGACATGTAAATTGTTGACGCAGAGGAATTCTTCAAGAACCTTTCCCCTGTCGTCAGTAACGTTCGAATGCCATAGAATGGACTTCGCATTCGCATCAAGTGTCACTATAATGTTCTTGCCTCTAAGCTTGTTTAATAGAGCTTCAACCTTCTCGAGGATGGGCTCTATTGCAAGTGAATACTGGCAATACGCATTAATAATGAACAGTTCATCAAGCCCAGGTTTGATGCTAAAGCACATGACATGTGCTGTGTCTTCAAGTCCTACTTGAAAGACTTCGAGGTTTTTGTCTGCCACTACCGCAGCAACCCAAGGGTTCTTGCAGCTCGGCTGCAGTATTGTCATTCGACTCGAATAACCCTTGACCCTGCCTTTGTAGGCATACGGCTCCTGAAGACAGAGTACTTGAATAGTTCCTTCCTCTAATTTCTTTAGGAGGTTGGATGCTGCAGCGGCAGACCTCTGGGCGTTGATTTGCGCGAGCTTGATCATCATTGGGCTAGCCTAGATCTATATCGCTCGACTTCTTTCATATAGACCGGGCAGGTCTTAGACTTGACTTCATGGTCAGTCTTGTCTCTTTTTGCCCTCGTGCAGTTAATGCACTTGGGCTTCGTCAACTTTTTCTTGCAGTCACCTTTAAGGTGACCGCTCTCACAGCATTTTTCGCAGATTTGATGCTCTGCTTTGCACGCCTTTGCGACGTGTCCGTAACCATGGCACTTATAGCACCTGGTTACATTAATATATTCACGGACTCGATATGAGCTCCAGAACATATATATTTTTCCTTTGGAGACCAGCTCCGTGAATTCTGGACGTGGAAGCTCCACAATCCAGTTTCTATTCTTGTCTTTTGACAAGTAGCTATGTCGGAAGTGGACGGCTTCCGCTAGCTTTTTCAGTTCAGTTTCCGACTTGCCGGGGAAGTTCTTCGTGAGAAGATCTTCCTTCAGCTCGTCGGATTTGTACTCCCCATCGACGTCATAAATAATGACGCTGGGGCTGAGCTTTTTCGGCTCTTCAATCCTTAGCCCGGCCTTAGCTAAGGATGAACTCTTAATAATCTCGGCATCTTCTTTGCTACCGAGTTCGACGATGACTCCTTTGGAGCGCATCTGTCGGATACTTTTTATCTTTAACTTGGACCTCTGGGGCCCAAGTTCTTTAGTGAGAGATTTTTTAATCTCTTCACTTGTCCTCTTGTCGGAGTCCTTGCTGGGACGTATCAGCAGGACATCCGACTTTTCCTTTCTGGTAGCCTTCGCTACCGTTGCTAAGGGGGGCGTTCCCTTTTTTGGTGCATTTGCCGAGCCGCACGCTTGCGCATACGACTGCGGCCTTGTCGGTGGATTCGCCTTAATGGCGTCGTTTTGGGCTTTAAGCTTCTCGTTCTCGATAACAAGTTCGAGAAGCTTCTTTTCTAGCTGGCCCCATTTGGCCATTACTGTCTTGATCGTGGCTTTATTGATTTTGTTGTTTTCGCACAACAGAGCGGATTCTAATTCTGTCCTCATCTTTTTAACATCATCGAGGTGGGAGCCGCCACAGCTCTCCACCTCCATTGCAGAGGTTTCAGATTCGGATTCTTGGTGCATCACTGGGGGAGTAGTCCCCCTCAGCCTTTTTCTTTTCGGGGCGCTGGTGGACGCCTTCCTCGTCGCACCAGCGCTCATCCCCGTCTCTTCATCAGAGGAGCTGGTAGTGGACAGCTCCTCTTTTGATTGGTATTTTGGTTTGGTTTTGTGTAGGTTTGTATCCATATTTTAGGGTTGGGCCCACTTCAACATGAGAGCATCCATGGGCCCCAAAAAGCAACGTATGAAAAGAGGTCCGTCTGGGCAGAGCATCGTTACCCAGATAAGCCAATATACCACCGGGGATTGGCAGGTTCCCGGGGACCGGACGCTAGTTACAGATGCACCCATCTGCACACGTTACGGCGCCTAGTCCGTCTCGTGCCTCGTCGCCACGCCCGCTCAGCTTGAGGTTAGGGATTCTTTTATAGAGGCGCTCATCCTCGCGGTTCAGCCGGCTAAGGCAAGACCCCCGCTCCTGCGAAACATGACCACAGGTTTACGGTGTGTGTATGACTCAAGTCACCCCGGGTTCGTTAGGCCCGTACTGCAACACCGAAGCACTGTCTTGCGACAGCCAGCGTGTCAGCAGCCCCTGAGGTTTTCTGGTTCTCTTTCGGGGATCCCAATTCATTTAATTTGTGTACTTTTCTTTCATTCATAGTGGCTCCTTTTTCAAGTTCCATCCAATGATTTCCTTTCAATTTTGGCTACTGTTATTTCGCCGTGGTGGTCCCCGTCCACCGGTTCGACGATATCGCTCGCAATTGTGAATGCCTCGATAGGATGCTGGCTAGCGGCTGTGGGTTCCACGCCACAAGGACCGTCCGGACGGTCCCAACGATCCACGTTCATCACCGGGCCTCACGTCGTAACAGAGCACCCGATGTGGTTAGCTTCGCAGGCTGACGGCAAGCCGCCCCCTGTATATCCTGAGCACTGTCAAGTATGTGTAAGGACAGGCCATTTCGTGGGATACAGACCGTAGGGCTAGAGCCACTGACGAAGTCCAGTGACTCCCCCCTGAATGAACGCTTCACGGCCTATTGCTGCAGAGTCAAGCTCTCACCAACACCCGTAGACATCGCACAAGTCGAGGTCACCTCGTCTCATATGCCCCGTGAGGGGGTTTGCCACTTACTCTTTCGCCCTCTGCATTGAACAGAGACCCAGGTGCACCGCGTGGAGGTGAGGTAAGTGGACTTTGACCGAACCGGCCCGCCAACTTCGCCGAAGTTTTACCTTATTGTAAGCTAAAACCTACAAGGATAAACATCAGTTTCATCGTGGTTTCCCCAAGGGGATGCCGGTCCAGCCTCATACACCCAGTAGATAGGGACAGAGGGAATCTCGTTAATCCATTCATGCGCGTCACTAATTAGATGACGAGGCATTTGGCTATTACAGTTGCGCATTATTCATGCCGCAATTTTTCCAGTGTATTTAGATGTTATTTATGCCCACTGGTAGGCTCTCTTTATATTTTAATAATCAGTTCTTCCTTTCCTTTTTTGTAGTATTTATGTACATGGTAATATTTGTACATAACTTTATATTCCAGTTGATTGAACCGTCCCTCCAGGATCTACATGTAATCGACGTTTTCTCCATACAGTCTTCATAAAAAGCCTGTGTATGGATACACCCCACTGAAGAGCTTGCATCGTGGTGATCTCTCGAAGTCGTCGAGAAAGCTGGAAAATTTTCAATATTTTGTCGTTTTCTATGTGCCAACATCCGCGTGCTCCAATAACTAATGGTAAGATATGGACTTCATCGACGTTGTACATTTGTCTTATTTTTTGCCCGATTTCTGTTGTATTGTATTTGTCTTTCTTAATCTTATGTGCGTTGTCTAATGATGTCGGTTTGGTTTCGTATGCTATTGTGGTTTCTATTACGTATGCTTTCTTTTCTTTTATAGCTATAAGGTCCGGAATGTATGTATTTGCTTTAATAGTTATCCGTGGAATTTCTTCACATTTATTTCCTGTTTGGTTTATTGCTTGTTTAACTATTTTATTTATGTTATCATGTCTATTAATGCGACTGTAATGGGTAACTGGACAACGTTGTAGTATATGATACAAAGTCTCGCGCGTTCCTTGGCATGACGCGTTCCTGCAGTCAGTGTCTTTCATATAAGGGGCTCCTTTAGTCGGTAAAAGACCGATCCTTAAATTAACTGCTCCAATGTAATCTCTGCCTGTCCAATGCTTTGGGGGATTATAAATCCATGAGGATATTCCTGGTGACATGGACTTTAGTCCGGCGCCTAGTGCTCCGGTCTGTAGCTGTTCTGCCCAGTAATTTTGTACGGCTCCTTTAGTGTTTGAATGTATGTCAATTGTAATTCTTTTAAGTTTCTGTTTCAACTGGTTAACTATTTCGGAATTCATTACAGCTTGGACATCTGGGTCGCCTCGTACACTGAGCTTCTCAAGACGTCGAAGGTATACTGTGGCAATATGAAGACGCATCGATGGGATTCCTAGCCCACCGCTTTTCATGGGAGCGTGGATATAAGGGGTTGGCGTTGTTACAGGTAGATGCAGCACTTTTTTCACAAATTTTGCAATACAGTTGTCAATGTGTGTTAGTTTCTTCTTTGTGACATCCATCGTTTGAAGTCCATGATGTAATCGAGGTATTAGATATCGCTGTAGCATATTTATTTTCTGCCAAGGTTTTAGTGGGCTGGCTGCTAATCTCATGAGCATATTTTCGATTTTAGATGTAGTTGGTAAGGTAGTTCCTGTGTAGGTATATCGGTGGCCCAAGTATTTTAATTGTGTAGCAACTCCTATTGTTGGTATTTGACTGTTGTTTATTTTTAACATTGGTTTAGTGATGACAGCTATTCTTTTAGTTCCCGGTACTCTAATCATCTGAAACGCCGCACACTTGGCCACATTAACTTCGAATCCATGTTTGGCGAAGAATTTTTCCATAACTCTAATGTGGCCTTGCATGGAGAGTGGTGTAGGCGCTACGATAACGAGATCGTCGGCAAAAGCAAGGCAAGTGATCTTAGTTTTATTTATTTTGAGACCTTCTCTTTGGTTCAGCTCATGTATCAAATCATCTAAAACCATGTTGAATAAAAACCCTGACATAGGGTCCCCTTGCTTGACGCCTCGGTTCAGAGGTATAGGCTCAGATCTTTGGCCATGACACTCAAGAATTGTTATAATATCTTTATAGGTATCCATGATATATTTGATGGTATGTGTATCAACTCCTCTTTTCCTTAGTGCGTCAATTATTGATGCTATTGAGACGCGATCAAAGGCTTTAGTTAAGTCAATTGCCAATATTGTAGCGGGTTTAGCTGCACTCCGAGTATTCCTTACTATTGTTTGTAATGTAGTGGTGTTTGCAAGTATGCCATCAGTCTTGGTAAACCCTCTCTGGCTATAGGTCAATTTTATTTCATTTTCTAGTCTATTAGTTATTATTTTATTTAATATTCGTAAAATACGGCTAGATATCGTTATCGGTCGCCATTGCTTAGGATCACTTAGGTCGCCAGTTTTTGGGATTAATGTTGTTCTATTAGTTTTTAATATAGGTGGTAAAGTCCTTGCTCCCCATATAATATTAAGTAGTGCAATAATGTCAGTCGGTGGCATTTGGCGCAGGTGTTCGCGCATTATTCCATCAACGCCAGATGCAGATTCTTTAAGGTTTTTAATCTCTTTATGCACTTCAGTGGATGTAATCGGGAATGAAATGTCTATTTTTGTTTCGGCATGTTCTCTTGCTTTCCAACCTAGGTCTTTATGTGTGAAAAGTTTCTTGTAATAGTCTGTGGTTCTGTTTATGTCTGGATAGATGTTGGTATTTATTGGCGATTCGGTTAATATGTGTTCGGCTAGTTGTGTTGGATTTGATTTGTATAACTTTTGTGCTTGTGCATATTTAGTAGCTCGGGATTTGGATCTATTACTTTTAAACTTTTTATTCCTAGTATACGATGTCCTTTGTTTATTTATGAATTTGGGTGGCTTGTTTTTAGATATTGCACTATTACTTACAATACTTTTGATATAAGCTTCAATAAGGCCTATTATGTGTTCTGCTGGTTTGTCATTTTCAATTTCGCTAATTATATTTTTTATTTCAGGAGAGGTGTCATCTTTAAGGTCTTGAATGGCGGTAAGTATTTCTTTCGATTTTATAAACTTATTTGTATTTGGAGTTTCTATCTGTTCATTTTGTTCATTCCTTTCTGTGTTTTGGAGGCTTTTATATGGTATAGATGTCCTTTGTAATATTATTTTTGGAGTTAGTGGACAGGTTTTTCGATGGTCATGCATTTTTAACTTGCCTATTTCGTTATCCAATAAGTTTTTATACACTGGTCTCGATCTTAGCTTTTTAATTCCTTCTTCAGGGCGCCCAGTTTTTTCAGATAATATTTTGCATATTTGTTTATTTTGCATCGATAATCTTCTTGGGATACTTGCTTCAATCTGTGCTATTGTTTGTATTTCACCCTCAGTATATTGTTGTCTAGATGTTTTTAATCTGGTTTCTACCAACTTTATATCAGCTTCGTTATACTCATTAGGGTGAACTCTACGCTGGTGTTGGCGAAGACCAGAGTATGTTCCGTATTTATTCTGACAATAACAACAACTGTATCCATCGGGTTCTGTAGCTGGAGCATTGCATCGACGAATATGTTGGGCAGCACTTGTATAGGATTTTCCAGTGAGAGTCATGTTACATGATGGACAGTTCTCCGGGATTTCTTTCTTCCTAACTGATTTTGTATTTTTAGATTTTACCGGGGAATCGTAATCCTCCCGGATGGTGGAATCCACCGTTGTTGCCGCCGCTGTTTGGGATCGGCAACTTCCGAGGCTTGTTTTTGTAGGTTTGGTTGCGATAGATTGCCCGAAGGCATGAACCCGCGGGGTGCAAACCCGGGGGCTCATTTGGCTTTCGCCAGTATTTCGCCCACCTCGTTGGCTCGGACCAGGCATTGTGTTTGGTCCGTTTCCCGGCGCCACGCGACCTTGCCTAAGGGTCGGACGTGAGGTTGGACTTGGGGTGGGTTTCCAGTCGACACAGTGGGAGGATGGTGTTTCATCCACTGTGTCCTGACCCCTACACCCCCTTTCGGCGATAGCACGCAGGACATTGGAGGTATTACCCTCCATACCCACTGCCGTAGAGTACACATGATCCCTCTTATCCATAATTGATATATCTGATTCGGTCCTTCAATTTTCTAATTAATATAGGGCATTTCTGAGAGTCGTATGCAGTGTGTCCAATATCTGCTATGCCGGCCGTCTTGCAATTTATACATTTGACATCGCTTGTTCCACGCTTGTCACATTTTCGGGTCTCATGTTCCCCTGCACACAAACCGCATGCGTCTTTCTTGGCCTGACATGTAGACGACAAATGACCAAAGCCCAAACATTTGTAACATTGTAGGACCCTAATATGATCTGTTACTCTACACATATTCCACCCAATGTGAACCTTCGCCATACATATCAGTCGTGCCCTAATCTCGGGTGTTGTCTCAATTATGCAACTAGTCTCGTGTCTGTCCTTTTTTGGAAATCTGTATATAATTTTAATTACATCTTCTTTTTCCTTCTCACATTCCAGGTTTTGTTGGCGCAAAGAGTCTACCACTGCTTCATCTTTCATTTCGCACGGTACATCGCGGATCATTAGCCTAGGTAAGTATTTTTTTCCTTGTCTCGCGGTTAGGCCTGCTTCTTTTAAGGTAGGGTCAGCTGCTAGCTTCTCAATATTCCCTTCTTTTGCTACTATTTTAACTGCCCCCTTCCTTGTCGTGAGTATGCGGGATACTTTCATTCCGAATTGTTTGGGGTCAATCGCTTCCATCATCTTCTTTCTTACATCATCAGGGGTGCTGAATTTACCTTTTGCCTCTTCCGTTGGCTCAATCATGAATCTCACTTCGTCTTCTACCTCAACTGTTGGACCTCTCGATATCTTTACTGGCTCGATCCTCTTCTTCCTACCTTTTACTTCCTGCCATTTCCCGTCAAGAGCTTCCGAATAAGACATCCTAACGTTCTCTCTCATATCCATCTCTCTTCGTACTTCACTTAGGCCTAGGTCTTTAACAGCATCAACTATCTCCTCTTTTAGATTTTCCACCCTGGTTGCGACCTCATTTCGCTCTGATAATATTTTCTTGAGCGTCAGCAACTCATCTCTTAAAATATCGCAAGTCCTGTATGTGATGTCCCGCTCATTTCTCAAAAGTGAGTATCCTAAAATCAGCCTGTTTATTATTTCCTGATAGTCCTGGAATGCTTCACTCAGACCCTTCTTTTTATCGGAGCTATCCCGACTCATGGCTATAATGTTTAGAACGTTGTAATTATGTGCTGCCAACTTATCTTTCCAACTAGCCAAATCATCGTCACTAATCGGCAGCTGGGATTTTTGGACAACAAATGGTTCGGACAGCGGTGATGAGGCCATCCTCTTCTTCCCACGGGGAGGCTGCTTAGTAACTGGCGTTGAGTCTTGTTCGCCTTCTTGCGATCCAGAATCCATCTCTTCCATGATCGGCACCTACTGATGTAAACAGCAGGCACCACAACGAATATGACAGAGCTAGCAAATTAAGGTACAGATTTTAAGAAGGAAAAAAGAAAGAAAAGAAAGAGAAAAAAAAAACAAAGAAAAGAATTATAAACTAGAAGCACTATAAATTTATCACAAAAAATTTCTTAAAAGTCTAAAATTTAAATCTAATCAGTGGTTCATGTCCGCACTAGAAAAGCTTTTGGTTCGTGTCCGCACTAAGAAATTTCGGTTCGCGTCTGCACTAGAAAATTTTCGGTTCGTGTCCGCACTAAAAATTTCAGGTTCGTGTCCGTACTAAAAAATTTCAGGTTCGTGTCCGCACTAATAAAATTTTGGTTTGTGTCCGCACTAACAAAGTTTGGTTTGTGTCCGCACTAACTTCACTGGTTTGTGACCGCACTAAGTTCACGAAGGTTTGCGTCCGCACTACTGTAACTTAGGTTTGTGTCCAAACTAAAATTATAACCACTTCCGGTTTATGTCCGTGCTAAACCGCCACGTGTTTCATATTTCACATTAAATACGTGAAATATCGATAATCCGTGCACGAAATCACACATGTTATACATCAAAATGTTCGGAAAAATTTACAGAAAATTACTATCACTATATTTTATACATTTACTATCACTATATTAGCCTAATCGATAAACACGGAAATCGACCACGTGGCGGCCACGTGGCAATCACGCCGTCGAACAAAATGTTTCTTATTTCCTTATTATTGACACTTATTTTTACACAGTTTGTCCACAAAACTAAAACTAATCCTTATCACTAGCCATATATAAACTTTTTTATACAAAGAAAGCACTTTTAACCACTATAACGACTACTTATTTGGGGAGCGCATATGAAACACGACCGTCCGCCATTAAGAGAGTCATAGTTACTCCCGCCGTTTACCCGCGCTTTTTTGAATTTCTTCACGTTGACATTCAGAGCACTGGGCAGAAATCACATTGCGTCAACACCCGCAAGGGCCATCGCAATGCTTTGTTTTAATTAGACAGTCGGATTCCCCTAGTCCGTGCCAGTTCTGAGCTGAGCGTTGAATGGCGGCCGAAGAGAGCGACCACGACGGCAAGCCGCCACGGAAGCCTCGCAGCAAGGAAGATCCGCGGGAGGCCAAGGCACGGGACCGAGCTCGGATCCCGGGGGCGATATAAATATCGCTTGCCCGTTCAGCTTCGCCCAGGCCCGGCACGTCAGCCAAGCCCGCTTCCCGACCAAGCCCGACACGCCCCGCTCCTCAGAGCCAATCCTTATTCCGAAGTTACGGATCCAATTTGCCGACTTCCCTTACCTACATTAATCTATCGACTAGAGGCTCTTTACCTTGGAGACCTGCTGCGGATATGGGTACGAACCGGCGCGACACCTCCACGTGGCCCTCTCCTGGATTTTCAAGGTCCGAGGGGAAGATGCGGACACCGCCGCAACTGCGGTGCTCTTCGCGTTCCAAACCCTATCTCCCTGCTAGAGGTTTCCAGGGAACTCGAACGCTTATACAGAAAAGAAAACTCTCCCCGCACCTCCCGACGGCGTCTCCAGGTCATGTTGGGTTACCCCGACGAGCACTCTTATGAGGGCCCGGAATGGTATACGGTTCCGCTGCCGGGTTCCGGAATAGGAACCGGATTCCCTTTCGCCCGATGGGTGTGTGTGTTTACATAGTCTCGTTCGTTCAAATTTTGCGTGTTACATATGTTAGGACACCTCATCTACATATGATTTCTCATAGGGCTTAGGATCGACTGACTCGTGTGCAACGGCTGTTCACACGAAACCCTTCTCCACATCAGTCCTCCAGGGTCTCGCTGGAGTATTTGCTACTACCACCAAGATCTGCACCGACGGCGGCTCCAGGCAGGCTCACGCCCAGACCCTTCTGCGCACACCGCCGCGACCCTCCTACTCATCAGGGCTTCATGGAGGACGGTCCACACCCACGAGGGGTCAAAGGACGCACGTCACTCCCCTCTTGCCGCTGACGGCGGAGTATAGGCGCGACGCTTCAGCGCCATCCATTTTCAGGGCTAGTTGCTTCGGCAGGTGAGTTGTTACACACTCCTTAGCGGATTCCGACTTCCATGGCCACCGTCCTGCTGTCTTAAGCAACCAACGCCTTTCATGGTATCCCATAAGCGTCGACTTAGGCGCCTTAACTCTGCGTTTGGTTCATCCCACAGCGCCAGTTCTGCTTACCAAAATTGGCCCACTTGGCACTCTGATCCAAGATCTCGTGGCTTCATTGATCCAAGCAAGCCAGAGATCTCACCCATTTAAAGTTTGAGAATAGGTTGAGGTCGTTTCGGCCCCAATGCCTCTAATCATTCGCTTTACCAGATGAGACTCGTCAGCGTTCGAAACGAGTGCCAGCTATCCTGAGGGAAACTTCGGAGGGAACCAGCTACTAGATGGTTCGATTAGTCTTTCGCCCCTATACCCAGTTCCGACGATCGATTTGCACGTCAGAATCGCTACGGACCTCCATCAGGGTTTCCCCTGACTTCGTCCTGACCAGGCATAGTTCACCATCTTTCGGGTCCCAACGTGTACGCTCTGGGTGCGCCTCTTCTCGTAATGAGAACGAGACGCCCCGGGAGTGCGGGGCACCATCGTAACGGTGCCCATCCTCCCTCGGTCGACGCTTAGGCCGACCTTCACTTTCATTTCGCCTTTAGGTTTATGCATCCCAATGACTCGCGCACATGTTAGACTCCTTGGTCCGTGTTTCAAGACGGGTCCTGAGAGTACCCAAAGCAGTAGCGTCGCCGACCGGTAATTCAGAGCTTGGCCAGTCCAAGGACACCGCCTGCCAACAGCTGGTCATGCCCGGGGACGGCACCAGGTCCGTACCTCCGGGTTGAAGCTGATCTAGCTTGCGGCGGGCCTGACGCACACACATTCGAGAATGGATTGGTTGCGGCCCGATACCGTGCGAGTACCGTCGTGCAGCCGGTCGGGCGACCGAGGGTCTGTCGCGTGCGCGCATGGCGACGAAACAGGCGCCCTCTCGGGCCGTAGACCGACACGCAACGGGTCGCGACGTTCTACTAGGGGAGAAGTGCACGACTACAGCACCGGAACATTCAAGCCGAAGGTGGTGTGCCCTCGCCGTGGAACCACGAAGGTCCATTCGGGGCATCGCGCACCGACGGGAGCCAGCGCCGTTGACGATGAATCTCCCCATTCGATCTTTTGGGTTTCTCAGGTTTACCCCTGAACGGTTTCACGTACTCTTGAACTCTCTCTTCAAAGTTCTTTTCAACTTTCCCTCACGGTACTTGTTCGCTATCGGTCTCGTGGTCGTATTTAGCCTTAGATGGAGTTTACCACCCACTTAGGGTTGCACTCTCAAGCAACCCGACTCTAAGGAGAGATCCTCCCGAAAACGCGTACCGGTCGCTACGGGCCTGGCACCCTCTATGGGTAAATGGCCCCATTCAAGATGGACTTGGACGCGGTTCGACGTCACGGGACAGACGGATCCTCCCAAACACTACATTTCCCAGCGGCAGAACCGCGGGATTCAGTGCTGGGCTCATTCCTGTTCGCTCGCCGCTACTAAGGAAATCCTTGTTAGTTTCTTTTCCTCCGCTTAGTAATATGCTTAAATTCAGCGGGTAATCTCGCCTACTCTGAGGTCGTCATATACGTGTATTTTTATTGTATGCGTAACAACAACAATAAAAAAAAACCTGAGTTACGCACAGTTGAGAGTGGCGACAAAAAAAAAGAAGTAAGAGAGAGAAGGTATAGTCGAAAGTCGAAAAGACATTTGTACAAGAAACATGGATTCTTAGTTTTATGCACCGCACCATAGTGCCAATTTATATCGCAGGTTCGAATCGGAGAGACGCTCGCTGGACAACCGAAGAATTTCCCGGATTTTTGACGTCCGTCCTGTATTTAAAAAAAAAGCAATGCTTGGTATAAACTATTCTCCAGCGGTTCCTATATATCGTTTCGCCCTTTAATCTCGAACGTCTCTCTGTGTACAATATAAAAAAAAGAGCATCGAAACGGCGCACCGATCCTCCTCATAGTCATCCCGATTCTTTATTATTACCCTAGATCCTTCAGAACGAAGGACCAGGCCGGGGTGAGTCGGAGGTGCGCAACACGGATCTCAAACTCTTTTTATATGTACGAGAGAACGTAAAAGGGACAAAAAACAGAACGCACGCAAGTGGAGATAGACAAGCTTCTTTTTCTCTTTCCAGGGACTGGACGACCGGCTTCTGGTTGCGCGGTCTCTCGCGATCGACAACGAAAATGGCATGGGGTGACCAACACAGAGCGTGGATGCAGCTGCTGCCAACTCCCGACCGTTATCGACGAGTCTTTGATTTATTCGAACATAGCCGCGCCAAAGGGGAAAAGATATTCTCCTCTCTTCCCTGGGGCTCTTTTAACGAATAATCGTAACCCGTCGTCGATCGGGGTAAGAAAAGTCAAAATGGCAGCGTACAATACACACGCACACCGAGTCTCTTGTACCTCTTCCTCTCTTTCCCATCTTATTTACGTCGCTCGTTCTCTTTCTGTGACTCTCAGTCGTTTCATTTCAAACGACGTCGGGGGCGCGGGTATATGTAATTTTGGTGTGCTCCAAACGACTTGACGACACCTCTCGGATCGAGCGAGTGGCGGATGCCGTGGGGGTTACTGTTTGTATTTAACACGGGTAAAAAAAACAACAATAGAAACCTGACAAGTACGGACGAAGCGGTGCTTTAACAATGGGCGGTCGTCAAAGTAAGATCTTTAGAACAAAAATCGAACCGACGACTCACGACGCCATTTCAGCACTCTCGCAGGTTCGCCCGAAAGGTTTCCCTCCGTGAATAAATACATCCCACACACTCGGCGCCGCACGCGCACGCGCGTACGATCCGGGGGTCAAAGTCTTTTAAGGAGGCACACACCTCCGCGACGAACGCCGACGAACGTTCAACGATCGCTCGTACGTATACGCATGCATCTCCTCCGATTATATCGAGATAATCTCGATCTCTCTAACGAGAACATCCCTCCCGACTCGGAAACGAGTCCCCCCATTCGACAAGGGGACCGACCGACGACGGGGTATTATCGTATCGTTCTCGCAGAGGTGAAACATGAAGGAGAAAGCAAAACGCAACGCAAGCAGTATATAGGTTACGTAAACGACCCTCAGCCAGGCGTGGTCCAGGAATTGTATCCGTGGACCGCAATGTGCGTTCGAAATGTCGATGTTCATGTGTTCTGCAGTTCACACGTTGACGCGCAATTAGCTGCGTTCTTCATCGACCCACGAGCCAAGTGATCCACCGTTCAGGGTAATCGTATAATATTGTATTTCGTTCATTGGTCTAAATACTCGGTTCAAAAGAAGCCGAGATCCCGACGCAACTCCATGAAGGAGAGGCGGGCTAGTCGCCGCGTCGCAACGGATTTTTTACGTCCGTTATATGCGACGATCGATCGACGACACAATATTGTGTCCCGGATGTTTGTTCGTCGGATCGTGGGTGGGTCACGTAAACGTGGAACACCAGCACACGTTGATCCGACGATCGGGCGCAAAGCACGTTTAATGAAAAATCAACAACCTCGAGGAGATCGTCGCAACACGAAGAAAACGACGGGGATTGCCCCGATAACTGGATTCATCGTGTTTAATTTAACGACCTCCCAGGAACCAAATTGCAAAACGCTTGCAAGCATGTCCGTCTCCCAACCGTCATCAGTTTCTCCCATTCATTTCACCTCTCTCACGCTCGTTGTTCCCGGGTGGTTCGTTCAGGTGAGAATCGATAGTAACCGACGATCCCGTGTTAATAAACCTCGGCACAACCTTCCAGAAGCGGTCTTTCGTCCCATCGATTCGTTGCCAGTAAAATTGTTCGATCTCGCAACGACGTGGGTGTCCGACTCACGACGACTAGGAGGAGTGCTTAACGGCAACCGGGCGAAGGTTACTCTCTGAACGAAATTAACACCCGCTTGTTTCAACGGCGGTGGGCTACCAATTTAGGGAGTAACAGGGTCGAGGCTCGAGTCCTGTGTAGCCCGTTAACCCGTTTTTTTTCGTTTTCGTTATATTTATATATTTTTCGTTCAGGTGAATGTCAAAAAGTCGATAGGGACCGCAGCAAGCGTGACGATCGGACGCAACAACAGGGGCACATACCTCGCGAAGCGGTCCATTTCATCCCATCGATTCGTTGAGAGTAAAATTGTTCGATCTCGCAACGACGTGGGTGTCAAGACTCACGACAACGGAGGGTGGTGCCCCTTAACGGCAACCGACGAAACACAGTGAGCGTGGTCCCTCTCTGAACGAAATAAATAAACAAACACTACTTATAAACGGATCGGCACTACTCTACTCGAGATGACCCATCGTTTCCTCGTTCGGGTGGCATTACGAAGTAATGTGTCGATAGGATCGAAAACAATTGGCATAGGGGCCCGACAAACGCGCCTCGAAGCGGTCCATTTCATCCCATCGATTCGTTGCGAGTAAAATTGTTCGATCTCGCAACGACGTGGGCGTCAAGACTCTCGACAACGAGGGTAACGCTGCTGGCGTACCAAAAGATTCGTCCTCTCCGAACGAGTACTACACGGTCAGGGTGGAATGTAAACACTCTACTCGAGATGACCCACCGTTTCCCCGCTCGGGTAGCATTACATAGTAATGTTGTCGATAGGATCGAAAACAATTGGCTTAGGGGCCCGACAAACGCGCCTCGAAGCGGTCCATTTCATCCCATCGATTCGTTGCGAGTAAAATTGTTCGATCTCGCAACGACGTGGGCGTCAAGACTCTCGACAACGAGGGTAACGCTGCTGGCGTACCAAAAGATTCGTCCTCTCCGAACGAGTACTACACGGTCAGGGTGGAATGTAAACACTCTACTCGAGATGACCCACCGTTTCCCCGCTCGGGTAGCATTACATAGTAATGTGTCGATAGGATCGAAAACAATTGGCGTAGGGGCCCGACAAACGCGCCTCGAAGCGGTCCATTTCATCCCATCGATTCGTTGCGAGTAAAATTGTTCGATCTCGCAACGACGTGGGCGTCAAGACTCTCGACAACGAGGGTAACGCTGCTGGCGTACCAAAAGATTCGTCCTCTCCGAACGAGTACTACACGGTCAGGGTGGAATGTAAACACTCTACTCGAGATGACCCACCGTTTCCCCGCTCGGGTAGCATTACATAGTAATGTTGTCGATAGGATCGAAAACAATTGGCGTAGGGTGCCCGACAAACGCGCCTCGAAGCGGTCCATTTCATCCCATCGATTCGTTGCGAGTAAAATTGTTCGATCTCGCAACGACGTGGGTGTCAAGACTCTCGACAACGAGGGTAACGCTGCTGGCGTACCAAAAGATTCGTCCTCTCCGAACGAGTACTACACGGTCAGGGTGGAATGTAAACACTCTACTCGAGATGACCCACCGTTTCCCCCGCTCGGGTAGCATTACATAGTAATGTTGTCGATAGGATCGAAAACAATTGGCGTATGAGCCCGACAAACGCGCCTCGAAGCGGTCCATTTCATCCCATCGATTCGTTGAGAGTAAAATTGTTCGATCTCGCAACGACGTGGGCGTCAAGACTCTCGACAACGAGGGTAACGCTGCTGGCGTACCAAGAGATTCGTCCTCTCCGAACGAGTACTACACGGTCAGGGTGGAATGTAAACACTCTACTCGAGATGACCCACCGTTTCCCCGCTCGGGTAGCATTACATCGTAATGTTGTCGATAGGATCGAAAACAATTGGCTTAGGGGCCCGACAAACGCGCCTCGAAGCGGTCCATTTCATCCCATCGATTCGTTGAGAGTAAAATTGTTCGATCTCGCAACGACGTGGGCGTCAAGACTCTCGACAACGAGGGTAACGCTGCTGGCGTACCAAAAGATTCGTCCTCTCCGAACGAGTACTACACGGTCAGGGTGGAATGTAAACACTCTACTCGAGATGACCCACCGTTTTTCCCCGCTCGGGTAGCATTACATAGTAATGTTGTCGATAGGATCGAAAACAATTGGCTTAGGGGCCCGACAAACGCGCCTCGAAGCGGTCCATTTCATCCCATCGATTCGTTGCGAGTAAATTGTTCGATCTCGCAACGACGTGGGCGTCAAGACTCTCGACAACGAGGGTAACGCTGCTGGCGTACCAAAAGATTCGTCCTCTCCGAACGAGTACTACACGGTCAGGGTGGAATGTCAACACTCTACTCGAGA